>CM077445.1:18792388-19039888 GCA_039654765.1 Mylopharyngodon piceus
CTTCAAATAACGATTGAATCATTACATCGTTACGCCAGTAGGTGGCGACTAATGACTGTTAAAAAATGTATTTGTCATTGAATCATTCATTCAAGAGATTCGTTCCAAAAACGCTGATTCATCCAGTAATAAAACAAGTATTTATGAGTGAGTCATTGAATCATTCACTCAAACTGATTTAAAATAATTAATTCCGATTCATTAAACATGTTAAATAGACTGCAGCGATTCATATTCTGTCAGAACCAGTGGTGGAGTCTACATGATACGCAGGTTTACGCCGTATACCCACTAGGAAAGGTCAAGGATTTCCGTATACTCACTTAAAAAAGCGCGAGGATACGTAACCATCCAATAAATCACAATAAGCTTTGTACTTTGTTGCTTCTGACATGAAACAAACAAAGTCTCATATTTCAAATTCTGCCCATTTTACTATGAAATAAACAAACATAAATACCGTTTTGGCGCTGTTTACAGTACAACTTAACGAAATCTGTATCATATCTCGTGTAATCGCTCAGTGTTTCAATCACGGAAAGACGTTAATAACAGCTTGTAAACAAACAAACGTAACGTCACATTTATCTCAGAACAAACATTCAGTGACCATAAACTCGTTAGTCAGCTAGAAAAATGGGCATTTAGCTAAATATATGCACCATATTACATATTAATTATAATTTTTTATGTTCTGTAATGCATGTATGAATAAATCCGTCAAGTTGACAGCCACCTTTTAAATGTTAATATTTCAAAAAATGAATTGGAGTAGAAATAATTTTAAAGTTAGTAGGCCTATTATAACTTTATTATTATGAAAATTTCCTTAAGTGCAATTTAAGTTTGTATACAAAGCAGTTCATTTTAACCTTCAATATTAATGTAGTACCAGCTGATTCCTATGTATATTTTACAGCATTAGTTGAGAGACTTTTATTCTTGAGAAAATTTGCCATGTACTGTACCTGATATACAGTATATCCAAAATAACTGATATTGAATCAAATTGCAAGCGTGTGAATCGAAATGCATAACTATGATGACAGACTGGCAGGAAATGGTGCAAAACAGAAAATGTCCAAACAGGGTGATATTGTGACATACTGATAAGCCTCATCTTTTATTGTTAATAATAGTTGCAACTCTTAAATGTGCATTGAAAATTGCCAGCTGATAAACCTATGCTCCAGGGACCATATTCATATAACATCTAAGGCTAAATGTAGATCTTAACAGAGTTAGATAGTGATTGACACTAAACAGTAGAAAATCTGTCCAGTCTCTCCAGCTGTAAATGTCTTTGGCTGTCAAAGTCTTGTGTTGCTTATAATAAATTGACATGTTGATAACACACACATGAGCAGTCTTTCAGAATGCTCTCAATTACATGTAGCCTAGATCAGATGCATCCTATATGCATTAGTGAGTATGGTGGTGCTTATGGGGTGTCGCTCTGGGGCGGACGAGTAGGGAGGGAAAAAACAGTACACTCACTACACACAAAAAAAAAAAAAAAAACTAGACTACACCACTGATCAGAACCTCTAGTAAATTACATGTTATTTTGTTTAGTTCAGAATCTGTTTGAAACAAAAAAATTGTGATTCTCAATTTATCCAGAATCGTGCAGCTCTAATATCCACCTTATTTTTTAAACATAAGACTTGCAACTTGAATGTGCGAGTCTACTGGTCTCATCTGCTTCCAGTTATTTTAGCTGTCCAAAAAAAATATTTTATGCTGCTAACTGGTATTTATTATCATATTATTATTGTAATCATGAACACACTGGTTTGTGGCACAAATAGTTTTACCGTTTACTTCTCTTTGTTATTCTTCTGGTTATTTACCTATAGTGGCTAATGAATCTCTCGCACATTCACAGAAAATAGCTTACTTATGCAATGGTATATTTTGCAATGCAGGTTTTTTTTTTTCAGTAAACTGCATATTCAACCCTGCTGCATATAAAAACAAAAACAGCAAACTCAAAACATAAAGCATGATGATTTGTCATTACTGTATGTGAAGACTCACTGGCCAACTCAATTAAAAAACACGTCCTGCAGATTATCATAATCATCTTAATAAGCATGCAACTTTTGACCCTGTATTTTCAAAATGCGGCTAGCCTGACCAGAGTTCAGCACTTAGCATCGTGTTTTGTAATATGGCGTGTCAAATTGAGACCCTGCATTCTGTTCCATTCTGTTCTCCTTATTAGTGCGCACTGTTATTGAACTCGCTGAAACGCCTCCATTGTAGTCTTGAGTTTTCTCACGTCACAATATTCCTCATTTAAATAATTCATATGCAGAATAAAGGGGCGGGGCCTGGTTGAGTTAGTTAGTAGTCTGTTGAAACTGGCGGTTATGGTAAGGGGCGGGACATTTCCCAAACACCAATCGCAACACACTGCTCCAGCCGACCAATCAGAGCACATTGTGCTTTTCAGAAGGAGGGGCTTCATAGAGACAAGAAGTAAACAGAGCGTTACTGACAGACTGGGAAGAGAGGAGCTGCAACAATGGAGAATATGGGGGGAAAAAAAGGCATTTTTTGAACATTCAATCATGAAAATTTGTTCTAGTAGAGCCCAAAAACAAAAGTGCATAAAATGTCCTCTCATCACAAAATCCAAATAAATTTCCAATTTATTTTGTGAAAACTTATTTCCATGGTTTCAAAGTAATGTCTCAACCACACCACCCAATCTGGTCCACTCAGGGGGCCAGTCATTATCCCCTACAGGTAGAAGTCGAAACTACACCATTATGGAGGCAAAAAGCATTGTTTTCTTTAACTAAAAGGAAATGCTAATTCATTCAAATTAAAAGAGAATGATAACGGTCTCGGTCTGCATGCATGTCAAATCCACATAACCACAGCCTCCTCACAAGCATCAACTCCCGCTGGCATCAGGGTGATTGTTAGCGCAAACATTTTCAAATATTTACAGCAAAAGTATATCCTCCACAGGTCTCTTAGACAATTAGAGCACTGGCCGGCACTGTTATTGTTATTTACTCTGTCTGTAGATCAATACCTGCTAGGTCTTTTGCAGTGGCCAGTTTTGATTATACAAGCCTGTCGATACCAGAGTTTTCCACTGGATTCCACGGGGGAATGGGCAAATATTGACCCACTTTTCCTATTCACAGTTAGCAGCTTGAGCTCAGCATACAGCTCCATCAGTCCATCTCTGCCTCCGATACGCCACACCTCAAATAAAGTAAAGCTACTGCCGGTGGGCCATTCAACCACATTTAACAATGAGAGAGGCAGAGATGGGCTTCTTATGAGAGGAAAGAAACCACAGAGATTGACTTGCGGTGTTTATTGCAGATTAGACAAAGCCGTACTCTGTGTGCTTGTACTGGGACAAAAGACGATGAATATTTGATGTGGCCACAGACTCTGGAAATCAATAACATCTTTGTGGTTTAGGCTGACTTCTAACGCAGGATATTAAACTGCATTAACACTGGTGATAAATTACCGTGTTAAGCAGAAGAAATCAAAGTAGGAAGTGGCTGAGAGATAGTTTTATGATGAACATACATTTTCTGAAAGAAGCATGAGTGGTGTCATAAGTCTGATCACTTAGAAAA
The DNA here is from genome assembly GCA_039654765.1 of Mylopharyngodon piceus. Lineage (NCBI taxonomy): Eukaryota > Metazoa > Chordata > Actinopteri > Cypriniformes > Xenocyprididae > Mylopharyngodon > Mylopharyngodon piceus. Next base: position 18,796,003 of record CM077445.1, read on the forward strand.
GTAACGGCAAGCCTTTCCTTGACAAGCAGTATGATCTTAGGAATCAAGTTAAGTGCCAACATTTGCTACTCAAAGAGTTAAGGATTTGAACAAACTCTTAATTTTAAGTATGAGCAACAGTAATAGTGAAGTAAAGGTGAAGATTTTAACACATTCTCTTAACCCAATTTATTGTTCACTGACTATTATTATGCCATTCATGGGTTTATTTCCCCCACCACAAGTGTAAACATTGAGCCTCCCAAGGACCATCAGCACATTGAGAGTGTCCCATCAGATCTGTCAATCACTTTCCAGCTCAACCAATAGAGAGTTTGGGGAGTGGCTACTGTAGCAGGCGGAGGGTTCGGGGTGTGGCTACTGTAGTAGACTGAGAGTTTGGGGTGTGGCTACTGTAGCAGGTGGAGCATTTGGGGCGTGGCTACTGGAGCAGGCAGAGAGTTTGGGGCGTGGCTACTGTAGCAGGCAGAGAGTTTGGGGCGTGGCTACTGTAGCAGGCAGAGTTTGGGGCGTGGCTACTGTAGCAGGCTGATAGTTTGGGGCGTGGCTACTGTAACAGGCGGAGAGTTTGGGGCGTGGCTACTGTAGCAGGCAGAGAGTTTGGGGCGTGGCTACTGTAGCAGGCAGAGTTTGGGGCGTGGCTACTGTAGCAGGCGGAGAGTTTGGGGCGTGGCTACTGTAGCAGGCAGAGTTTGGGGCGTGGCTACTGTAGCAGGCTGATAGTTTCGGGCGTGGCTACTGTAGCAGGCGGAGAGTTTGGGGCATGGCTACTGTAGCAGATGAAGAGTTTGGGTTAGCAGGTAGAGAGTTTGGGGTGTGGCTACTGTAGCAGGCAGAGAGTTTGGGGCGTGGCTACTGTAGCAGGCAGAGTTTGGGGCGTGGCTACTGTAGCAGGCTGATAGTTTGGGGCGTGGCTACTGTAGCAGGCAGAGAGTTTGGGGCGTGGCTACTGTAGCAGGCAGAGTTTGGGGCGTGGCTACTGTAGCAGGCTGATAGTTTGGGGCGTGGCTACTGTAACAGGCGGAGAGTTTGGGGCGTGGCTACTGTAGCAGGCTGATAGTTTGGGGCGTGGCTACTGTAGCAGGCAGAGAGTTTGGGGCGTGGCTACTGTAGCAGGCAGAGTTTGGGGCGTGGCTACTGTAGCAGGCTGAGAGTTTGGGGCGTGGCTACTGTAGCAGGCAGAGAGTTTGGGGTGTGGCTACTGTAACAGACTGAGAGTTTGGGGCGTGGCTACTGTAGCAGGCAGAGAGTTTGGGGTGTGGCTACTGTAGCAGGCAGAGAGTTTGGGGTGTGGCTACTGTAACAGGCTGATAGTTTGGGGCGTGGCTACTGTAGCAGGCAGAGTTTGGGGCGTGGCTACTGTAGCAGGCAGAGAGTTTGGGGTGTGGCTACTGTAGCAGGCAGAGTTTGGGACGTGGCTACTGTAGCAGGCAGAGTTTGGGGCGTGGCTACTGTAGCAGGCTGATAGTTTGGGGCGTGGCTACTGTAGCAGGCAGAGTTTGGGGCGTGGCTACTGTAGCAGGCAGAGTTTGGGGTGTGGCTACTGTAGCAGGCAGAGAGTTTGGGGCGTGGCTACTGTAGCAGGCAGAGAGTTTGGGGCGTGGCTACTGTAGCAGGCAGAGAGTTTGGGGCGTGGCTACTGTAGCAGGCGGAGAGTTTGGGGCGTGGCTACTGTAGCAGGCAGAGTTTGGGGCGTGGCTACTGTAGCAGGCAGAGAGTTTGGGGTGTGGCTACTGTAGCAGGCAGAGAGTTTGGGGCGTGGCTACTGTAGCAGGCAGAGTTTGGGGCGTGGCTACTGTAGCAGGCAGAGTTTGGGGCGTGGCTACTGTAGCAGGCAGAGTTTGGGGCGTGGCTACTGTAGCAGGCAGAGTTTGGGGCGTGGCTACTGTAACAGGCTGATAGTTTGGGGCGTGGCTACTGTAGCAGGTGGAGAGTTTGGGGCATGGCTACTGTAGCAGATGAAGAGTTTGGGTTAGCAGGTAGAGAGTTTGGGGCGTGGCTACTGTAACAGGCTGATAGTTTGGGGCGTGGCTACTGTAGCAGGTAGAGAGTTTGGGGCGTGGCTACTGTAGCAGGCGGAGCATTTGGGGCGTGGCTACTGTAGTAGGTGGAGCGTTTGGGGCGTGGCTACTGTAGCAGGTGGAGTCAGAGGGTGTTTAGCCGCTGTCGGACCATGACTGACGTGTTACAGAGATGCAGCTGGTGCAGAAGGATGAGTTGGATGGGTTTACTATAAGCAAGACGCTCGTGTTCACTCTAGACAGTGTTAGCCGACTCAATTGCTTACACATGACACATAGCAAAACAGCTAAAAGTACCTTTTATTGAAAGTAACCTACTTTTACCTGTTGAGACATGCCTTCACAAGCACCCGTAAGAGCTGTAGTTGTGATGTTTGAGTTGGAGGAGGCGCAACGTGTGAAAGGGGCGTTTGGAAAATATGCTTTATTAATGTAATTCCACTAGGTGCCACTAGTATCGTAGAAACTACATACTTCACCTTTAACAAGCATCAATTACTGCTGTGCGTCAAGGTTTATTTGCCCATTATTGAAGCCAAACAGTATAGGAAACGACACGTGGTATTAAAGCAACCGGCAAGCATAATGATTGAGTGTTGGCTTGACAAAACAAATGGTAGTGTGTGTGCATTTGGGTTGTGATAATTGCTCATCCAGAGAACATATAATGAAGTCTAACAGCTTCCTGTGCCAAGATTCCATCAGCTACGATCAATGAAACACACTGCCAGCCTTCCGCATCGATCACCTGCCAATCACTGTCTCCCAGCAACAAACCCAAGATGCAAAAAAAAACCCGAAAATGATTATCAATGTTTCCACTCCGCATCGCAAGGTTTTATGAACGCATTAGCACATAAACAGATAAAAGGCGATGGGGGAAATGAGGAATCACAGCAGGAATGACGCACCACTTTGTGCTTTGTCACATCTAATAAAAAGCAAAACTTGAAATGGCATCATTTGCCTGGGTATATTTAATTTTGTCTGTAAATTTTGATCTGATTTGATTTGTGAGATCAGAAGTGAAGCTAAAGATGAAGCCACGTCGCTTGCTGAATACTACATTGTGCACTTCAAAAAAGAAAAATCAATGCAATTTCAAAAGGCCACAGATGCACCTTAAAATTGCATGAATGCTTGATAAAACAGACGCCGCCTTTCTTCTGCATTTGGTCGTTCTCTTTCATTTCAGAGCGAATGCAATTGAGCCTGATGTTCTGTTGGCGTCACCATTGATTGCAGGGCTTTGATAGGCCATAGATGTTTACCCTTTTAGTGCCCTGTTAATTAGAGAACAGAGAGCGAATGACACTATTGAGAGTCAAAAAACCCCACTTGAACGGTGTTTGAAAGGCATCACGCAGGTGAAGAGAAAAGCATGCACAATGAGCCTTATACAACACACCGTGGCATAATTAGTTGTTTCTCTTTGAGCTTTTTTAGTATGAACACACTTGTGTTTTCCGCACTCTATTTCAGAGGGAAGTGCGATCGAAGGGACGCGTCGATCTGCTGTGTTCCAAGAAACATCCCTCCCTAGTGGAACACTGTGTTTTTCCTCTTTCTCTCGCTCTCCTTGTCTTTGATTTCGTTCTCTCTTAAGGTTTTTCATTCTTACCTGCTTTCTGGACTTGCAGTATTCGCTCGTACACGCTGTCAGAGTTCTCCAGCAGCGTTCGGCTGGTCTGGATCATCTGTGAACACAGGAAAAAGGGACACGTAATGAGCATCTGTGTGGTTACGGTCACAATCTGATGACGGCTCATTTGTAGTGGCCTGTAGCCTGCAGATACTCGTGTACATTCAGAGGTCATGCGAGATACAGCGGACACATTCCAATAACACAAAAAATAAAATTAAATAAAAATAAAATGATATAGGTAGTAATAAAATAATAAAAAATTAAATAAATTCTATTCTACTTTTGTATAAATGTCAGGAAGACATGAATGTGTGCCTGAATATGGGTCATGGTTGCTGTATAAATATGATATTATTATAAATATAAATAAATAAATATTATTACAGTGGTCATTCGAAGCATAACAAATACATTCCAGCCACCCAAAAAATACAAAAAATAAAACAAAACAAAAATAGATAGCAACAAAATAATAAAATTAAAAATTAAAATAAAACAAATTAGTATTCTGTACTACTTTTGTACAAATGGCAGGAAGATATTTTGTGTTTATGAATTTATGCCTGAAAATGAGTCATATAGTAGCTATGAAAGGTATTAAAAATATTATCAGAGGTCATATGAAATGTAACAAATACATTATAATTACCAGAACAATAAATAAGATAGATAGTAACAAAAAAATACAATTTAAAATAAAATAAATTAGAATTCTGTACTACTTTTGTATGAATGGCAGGAAGACCTTTTGTTTATGAATTTATTCCTGAATATGGGTCATACAGGGCAATTTAAAGATATATTACAAATTATATCAGAGGTCATATGAAACATAAAAACATTCCAGTCACCGGAAAAAATAAAATAAATATTTATTTATTTTTTTTTAAATAATAAAAATAAAATAAAATAAAATAATATAATAAAATTAAAAAAAAAAATAGTACTACTAATTCTGTACTACTTTTGTATAAATGGCAGGAAGACATTTTGTTTATGAATTTGTGCCTGAATATGGGTCATATAGTAGCTGTACAATTTAAAGATATATTACAAATTATATCAGAGGTCATATGAAAAAAGACATTCTAGTCACCGAGAAAAATAAATAAATAAATAAATAAAATAAAATGAAATAAATTTATATATTTTATTTATTATATATATATATTTATAATATAATTATAAAAAATAATATATATTTATATATTTATATGTATGTATGTGTGTGTGTGTGTGTGTGTATATATATATATATATATATATATATATATTATAATATAATTATAAAAAATAATATATATTTATATATTTATATGTATGTATGTATGTATGTATGTGTGTGTGTGTGTATATGTATGTATATATATATATATATATATATATATATAAATTAAGAACCCTTTAATTTAGTATTCTGCAAATTAAGAACCCTTATAAAAGTTATACATTTGTAATGATATATATATATAAAAACACCCCACCCACACAATAAAAATAATGTAATAAAAACAAAGGGTTTTTTTTTTTTCCCAAGGCAAGGAAAAATATGAACTACTGGCCTGATGAAGCCTGCAGGAAAAACATCTATTTTAAGCCGTGTGTTCAACTTAAGATTAGTAGCTACAATGCAAAAGAGGAAGTAGACGGTTGTTGAATTAATGAGGAAAGTCATAGCAGGACAGGAAGGGGGGCAGATTATGTAATAGATATGCTCTTTTGTTGAGCCTGAACCCGTACCCTTCTAATGAGGTGAGCGAATTCCTACAATTAATTACGCCAGAGCATTCAGACACACGCTCAAACTAATTCAGACGGACATCTCAGCACAGGGCCAGCGGCTACAGATCCTGCACCAAACCACATCATAAAACCATAGTCTAGATCAACAAACTTTCCTTGTGAAACTCAACATGCTGCCAAGAAAGAGAAAGAAAATTTGCATTTACTAAAGGGTCTTTGCTGACATTCATTTCACAAGTCTAGTGATGTGGTTTTACATGTCTGTTGTGCACTCTCTCTGACCCTTAGAAATAATCACAATTTTAATTATGCTAATAAGTGTTTTTGCTACTTTATATTTAATAATTCTCTATGTAAATTACCTCTGTTATGATGTACTGGCATAGTCTCCAGTCTCTGTTTAAGTTTATCTATGCAGATTATGCATATGCTCATTCTGACCTTTAGACTCTTGAAATGCTGGCCCGTATCATAAAAACAGAGTTCCCACCTTTAAAAAATACAGCAGGCTGGGAAATGTGAAGTCATGCCTTGATTGTTGAAACTTCCTGCATTAAACATTTTGAATCTATTTGGTAACAACGGCTGTTTGATCATTTATTAAAAACAACAGCCTTCATTCAAGTCATTTCAGAGCAAATACATAAATATCACAATATATATTTTATGATTTACAGTGCCTTTCAAGATGTTGGTGTCAGTAAGATTATGTTTTTTAAAGAAGTCTCACTAAGGCTGAATTTAAAAATACAGTAAAAATTGTGAAATATTATTACAGTTTGAAATAGATGTTTTCTATGTGAATATATTGTAAAATGTAATTTATTCCTGTGATCAAAGCTGAATTTTCAGCATCATTACTCCAGTCTTCAGTGTCACATGATCCTTCAGAAATCATTCTGATATGCTGATTTGCTGCTCAAGAAACATTTCTGATTATTATCAGTGTTGAAAACTGTTGCTTAAACTTTTTTCAGCATTATCTGATAAATAGAAAGTTGAAAAAAAGGAATTTGAAATATTTTGGTGTCTTTACTGTCACTTTTGATCAATTTAATGTGTCCCTGCTGAATAAAAGTTTGAATTTCCTTTCAAAAATATACTTTTGACAAGTATATATCAAATATCATAAGACAAAAGAAGATGATTTTCGCAACTTGTTTGTGGTGTCATTACTATGACAGTGAATCAGCAGACCTCATCATCTTGAGCAATTACTGGCTCATGTGCAATAGCCGCCTTTGCTATACTTCAGCCATTTCGCAACAGAAGGAGCCTCGAAAAAGATCACACCGCGCACAAATTAATGGGTGCTCAGGGCAAAAACGCCACCAAAATTAATAAAAATGCCCCAAAATTCGAGATATGGGGCAAAAAATGTCTCTGTATGAGTTCTTGTTTTTAATATTTATAACAGGATATAGTTAAAGGCACAGTATGTAAGTTTCGCTGCTAGATGGCGCTTATTCAAAAATTCAAAACAATAACAAATGCGTAGCTTGATGACGCCGTGAATGAGTGTGGAATCATGGGAGTTGTGGTCTTCACCTCCACAGCCGATGGAAAGCAATCCGACGGAAAATCATGTTCATGGATGAGCTAATGTATTAAAGTTTTAGTAATGTTACTGTGTTATGAAGCAGAGAGCCTTGCTGTTTTTATTATGCTTGTATGCCGCAATCAGCCGCTCATTTTGTTTCATAGTTTATGTTTATTTTATGATTAAAGTTACGTTTCATGTTTGCCTCCTTCTCGTTTTAGACTTCTAATTCGTGACCGGCGTTTTGTTTTGCTCTATCCTCTGCACTTCCACGTTCGTCAATTCTCACCTGAGCTTACGTTACGCTTAGGGTTGCAAAATTCCAGGAATTTTTAAAGTTGGAAACTTTCCTTGGGAATTAATGGGAATATATGGGAATTAATGGGAATATGTGGGAATTAATGGGAATAAACTGGAAATTTACAAAATTGCAGGTTAACAGGGAACTTAAATATAGTTGAAAGCATAATTTGGTTAAAACAACCAGATTTAACGCAAATTCAGTTAACGCAAAAATGCAGAAACCAGAGGCTTGAGAGAAAATGCTTGCATTTCACATTTTTAATGGGAGTTTTTTTGTAATATAATGTTTATTTTATTCAACATTCATGCATTTTTTGTTCAATGAAAGAACTGATTAAAGTTCTACTCAAATAAATCAAAGTCAAAAATGTAATTTTTAGAATCTGTATTAGTTTGCATGTATGTTGACCAAACAAAACGTTTATATTTATGTTTGTATACGAGTTACCCTACATTTCCAATGAATTCCCATAAATTCTCGTTAAGTTTTTTGACCAAACAAAAATGTTTATATTTATTTTTGTATATGATACAGTTACGCCAAATTACCCCAAAATTTCCAATTAATTCCCATAAATAAGTTTCCAGCTTGTAAAATTTCCAAATTCCCCAGCTTTACTTCCCATGGAAAGTTTCTGAAAAGTTTCCAGAAATTTACCTGAAATTTTCCACCCCTTTACAACCCGTTACGCTACGCCTCTCTCATGAACACACGTTGTTGGAAGCCAGTTATTATAGTTAATAAAGTTTTAAATATGGATATTTTTCACTTTTACGATGGATGGATGTGCTTTTTTGGGCTTCAAAATCTCGACCCCCATTCACTGCCATTATTAGTCTTGGAAGAGCCAGAATATTTTTAATATAACTCTGATTGTGTTTGGCTGAAAGAAGAAAGTCATAGGCTTGAGGGTGAGTAAATTATGGGATAATTTTCATTTTTGGGTGAACTATCCCTTTAAGAGTGAAATATGAGAGAACATTGTTAAATATAACAGAGATAAAGTAATTGGAGTCGCATTGCATACAATGTTTTGTCTGTCTGTTTTTCTCCAACTGTTTCTTTGAAACGGGGCACCGAATCTACTCGTGTGATGAGGAAACAAAGGATTAGCTGAAACTTTCATTTAATGCAGTCAGGGATCTTCTCCAAACACTGCCAAGGGCACAGGTCATTATGTACCGCAGGTCAGTCTAATTGAATTGTACATCTCTATAGTGGCTAAAAGCATGGCAGGGTCACTTGTCAGGACCAGATTATCTTTCAGTGCCAATAAAGAGAAGAACAGCTGCTTTAGTTTCGTGCCAGCATGGGTCGCACTCAGAAACCTCTCGCAGAGATCAATCATGAGGATGTGGCGACTTTCCAGGAAGTCGGGCGGAGCGCACACTTTCTGATGGCCTGGCCACGTGGCGATGGTTGCCCAGACATGACAGATGCAGAGAGCAAAAATCTAGTTAGGTGACACTTTATAAGCTACTTACAGTACACACTTTATAGTGGAGTAATCACAATTGGAGTAACTTGAGGCTAAGTACTGTGATCAATGGCAATCTGGTGGAAGTTCATGAATGCATTTGAATCAACTTGAATTAATCAAACTATAACCTTTTAAAGGGGTCATGAACTGCCTTGTTTTATTGTTTTGTAATGTTTCCTGGGGTGCACTTATAATGTTAGTATGCTTTTTACATCAAAAACGGTCATAATTTAGAAATAAAAGTCATTTTTCCTACCCTGATTTTAGCCCTCTGATTTGAACACTCTGTTTTAAGGGGCGTGTCTGCTGTGAGACTTCAGTGTAAACGCCCACTGCTGTGATTGGCTGACATCTTTGCATATGAAATAGCTAAGTATTACTCTCTCGAAAACGTTTAGCACGTTTTTACTATTACAGCTCTCGAGGTTAACTAGTCATGAAAAGCATTACACTTAAATCTATGGCATTATATTTAGATCGTGGCATGACAGGTTGCAGTGATGAACATTGTAGTCGATCACAAACATGTTGTTGAGATCATGAAAGCAGTGATCTCGTCAATTTCTGCACATTAACGAATGCTTTCATCATAACTAACAGCGATGTAACTAAGAGATTCGTTGAATAAAACGGGAGTTTTGGCGCAAGTCCAGAACTCAGTCACTGATAAACTCGCGCCGTTTGATTGACAGCTCCAGCGATTGTAAAGGGAGCGTTCTTTGATCGCTTTCTATATATAATTTAATCACCATTTAAAAACAGATTATTTTCATCCTACTAAGAGAAACAATGTGAAGTTGAGCGTTTAGTCACTGGTTTGATTTACTGACACACAGACAAAGAACATCTGACTGTACATGAATCATTAATATCAGATCAGGCTTTAGAATTAACTCAGTTACTTACATGTTGTTGCATTACTGTCGAGATCATATTGTAAAAGTCTGTTTGCAAAGCCTGCGATTGATTTACCAAAGAATCCACAGTGAAATGTACGAATACAAATAAATAAAGCTCAACTGAGACATTCACACTGTTAAAAATAAATAACCATATTCCTAGCATTAGGATCCTTTGAAAGGTAATGATATTTTAGTCCTGTATCGCTCTTCTCTCCTCCTCATCTCACTAACACACCAGTGGGCGGGGCTAACGTTGCAATGATTAAGTAGGCGTTGATTTCTTCTGCGGAGGCGGAGTTTCATCTATCTATGACAGGCACATTCTGGGACGAGTCGTTCGCTGGGCCTGGTGTCAATAAAAGCTTTTATTGGACTAACAAGGACGCTTTCAGTTCTGAAACTTACAGGATATTCCTATAGTACGTCTATGACATCTTATATATCAAAAGCTCAAGGAAAAAATGACTTCTCAATTCATGACCCTCTTTATGTTTAATCACCTTTTGGTTGTATCTGTGACAGAGAAACACAGGCCGCATGGGGGGCCGAAGCCTCGTGCGCATCCAGCTGCAGCAGCTGTCTCATCGCTGACATGCACACTGTCATTACATTACTAATGGCTGAAGAAATTGCAGACTTGGTGGCAGACAAACCACTATAAGGGGGTATTTATAGAGCGGGGGACCAGGAGGAGGACAACAGCCACCCCTTGTTCAACTGGTGCACAAACACTGCTGCTTTTCCTCAAAGATGTGCATATCGTTCAGATAATTCATGTGTGTGTCATTGATAAATAAAGAGTCTGCTCTTTAGATTTCAGCAACATCAGCCAAAAAAAACGTAACTTATTTATTTAACGGCCTATGGTAATTATTTTTATGAATGTATTTTTTTTAAAGCTATTTTAAAGATTCCTGTTTTTGTTTTGGAGTCTCCTACAGTAGGTTTATATGTATCCAAGGTCAAAAAACACTTTAAATTTTCTCATAATAATCATTGCAGCATCAGCTCTTGTCTCACAGTGTCTGAAATGGATCGATAAAGGATTCAGTCTCTCTAAACTCCTCCTTTCAGAGAGCCTGCTCTGTTCTGATTGGTCAGATGGCCCAGTCTTTGTGATTGGTTGGAAACCAAATGCTCATTACCATAGATGGATTTCAGCTCTTCCTCAGCACTTGATACACAGTGAGACGAACAGCAATGATGGCGTCGGTTTTACCGTATCAATCTCATCAAAGTGATTCAAGAAGACTGAACAACGCGAACCAAACTCTTTCAGTCTCAGATACAACTACAGTGTTTGAGGGCGGGGCAAAGCAGGCGTTGTTCGCGGGTAGCCAATGAAAACCATAGGCTGGCATTATGCAAATTAGTTACAAACCTACGTAGGTTCGTACAGCAACTGAGACTGGAATTTCTGACGACTCGTTTCAGGCAGTTCAGAATCAATTCTTATAGGAGACAATAACTTTATTTATCTGCACTTTGCAGACCTTTTACATTCACAAACAGCTATATTACACACATGAAAGGTACAGTAATATCTGAAAAAGCATAATGGGGGAACTTTAACAATGCTGTTAATAAAAATCAATGAGCTAATAAATAAGAATTTTTGACATGCAAAATTTGGTCTCGTATGGATCTGTTGTGGTCCTTTGCTCCAGCGATCTTCCTGAAATGAGAGCTCGGAGACTTTAATTCCGTTCCTGCACATCAAACTGCAAAACACGGCTATTCTCTGGGCAGTTTTCCCAGGAGTTTGAATTTACAATTTGTGATGGTGCATTATTCAAACATAAGCAAAAACAAAAACTGTTGCAACTCATTATCATGACCTATGAATACGGACCTGGTTTATTCATGATTGCAGTCAACATGCATCTAAACAGGCTTCATAACATCATGCAAACCACAAAATGTGTGCCTGCAGAACTGCTTGGGAAGATCTGCAGATTTCAGTATGTGTATGTGTAATATTTTGGCTAATTTGATGTACTCACCATCTCATAAGCGGTGACCACTTTCTTCAGGACTTCAGGCAGCAGGCCCTGGGCCTCCATGATGGGGTACTGATCTCTGAGGTTAAACAGCAAAACCGGGCTGCTGTCCGGCCCGATGAGGCGCGGCGAGAGCGCTAGTATACACTGCTTCAGGTTGGCCACCGCTGACAGACCGCAAAGCTCTTTAAACGGCACAATGGCGTTCTGTGGAGGACATGTAGGTCAAAGTGTGAAGTGTGCACGTAAAATGTTTTGCAGCACAACACACATTGTTTTGTTTATGATAATATCTGTCACCAAATATTGGGCTGCACGATTAATTGAAATAAAACAGAAATTGCAATATGGTTTGAGGATGCAATTTAATTAAATACATATGAATGTGCTGTTTCAGAGTGAAGCATGGCAGTGAGTTTGGGTCGCTTTAATGTGCATTTGTAAACTAAAAATAAATATTGATATTGTAATTTTACAGTTGTAATGGAAAATAAAATTATTAAAATATTATATTTTCCTTAAATATTATAATTTTTACTTTAGTAAGTGTAATATTTCTTATTTTATTTTTTAGTATTTTTAAAAAATATTTTTATCTAGTAATAATAATAATAATAATTATAAATATTATTATATACATAATTATAGTAGTTATTATTATATAAATAATAATTATATAATAATAATATAAATATATACATAATATAATAATAATAATAATAATATTATTATTATAATATATAATAATTACTATTATAATATTATTATATAATTATTATTATTATATATTATATATATAATATTATTTATTATTATAATATATAATAATTATTATTGTTTTTATAAATATTATGTAATATTTCTTATTTTATAAATATTTTTAGTAATAATAATAATTAATATTATGATTATTATTATATAAATATAATCATTATTATATAAATAATAATTATACATAATATAATAATAATAATAATAATAATAATAATAATAATAATATTATTATTATAATATATAATAATTACTATTATAATATTATATATTGATTATTATTATTATTATTATTTTGAATATATTATATATTATTTTTATTATTATATATAATAATAAAAATTATTATTTATTATTGTTTTTATAAATATTATTGTATAAATAATAGTTATTATTATTATTAAACTAATTTTAATAAAATAAGAAATTACTATTATTATAGTTATTATTATATAAATATAAATAATAAGAAGAATTATCATTATCATATTCCTATATGCATCTAATCACAATATTAATTTATATATATATTTTTTTTTTTTTTTTTTTTTTTTTTTTTTTTTTTTTTTTTTTTAAATCTTAATTGCAATTTTTTTCCCGGAAAAATCACAATTAGATTTTTCCCCAAATCATTCAGCCCTATTTCAAAATTGCTATAACGAAGTACAATAGTGGCTGGCTACTATTATGTTCAGAATGGAATACTAAAATATGGTGCATATATCTTTAAAATGCAATTATACATTTATTTTGGTTTCAAACAATACTAAAGTCACATGACCTCATCAGATTGCATGTTTAAATCAGCAAGTGGTGTCTAGTTATAATTTCATAAATAAATACATTATCATTATTTTGCATATTTAAACTTAGCAGTCCAATCATAAAAAAAAAAAAAGAAAAGAAAAAAAAAGATGGCTGATAGTAATCACAGTAAACTGGAAATGGAAGGTCGAGTGCATTGCATTGTCAGATATAGTATTCCTTGCAACAATGTGCTGTTCAATAGAGCACATCTGGCAAATATAGTAGGTCATCTGGGTATTCTATGCATATTGCATGCCACACATTATATACTGTACATGCACATACATATTACGCACAGCACAAACAGGAAGAGCATAGTACGCTATTTCAAACATACCCATTGACCTAGTTGTGGGAGGTGACGAGAAAACAAAAACCAAGCCGACGTCGACTTCCCCATAGTGAACGTCCACGAACAAGAAACGCAATAGGAAGTGGTTTTACCGAGTATGTCTTCTACAAAAGCACTGCTCTGAATGTGGGAGGAAGACTTTTCTTGTGAAAGCTCCTCTAGTGAGTTTAAAACACAAACAACAGCAGTATTTAACAGGGGCACATTTAAATAGTGAACGCAGCAGAAGCGCCTGGAATTGTTTCCACAGGAAGAATGCAATGTAAACAGAACTATTAAAATACCCGTAATGTACAGTGTGTTATGAATAGAATAGCTTGTGCTAAAATAAAGCAAACACCAAAGCAGGAGACCTTGTACAGTGCTCCATCCATTCTCTGATTTAAAGCATCTAAATGTAAAATAATTGAGGCATTAGGGATGGATGTTGTATTAAATAATCATAATATATTCATGATGTTTTTGCTGGCGATATAAAACTAAACAACATTCTGCTAATTCAAACTGTTAATTTAAATGAACTGATTCTTGATTCAAAACTCGAATTTATTTGCATTATTATTCAGAAGTGATAAAGTAATGTGCGGCATTCTATTATATACATTTATACAACAGTTCTTTCTGGTTCTCGAATCTGATTGGCTGATAGCCATGCGATATTCTAGTGATAACAGCACTCCTACCTTTTCACCGTTTGTATCACTCCGCTTTAAGCGACTGTCATGGCGGTCGAGCAAATCCACTGTATTTTTTACAAATACTACACCTGTTGTACCACGAACTGTAGTTTTAAGAGTTTTTAGGCGAGAATGTAGTTGTTTAGACCTGAAATATGTGACTCATATTTAATCTCAGCATCTATTTTACAATTTGTTTAGATGTTTTCAGAGATGCGAGCTCCAGGCCGTCAGCGGCCGTTCGGTGCTCGAGTACCCGCCGAGAACAGCTTCATCTCGGCCAGTGCTTTGGGGATTTGCCGCTGGCTCTTATAGTGGTTAAACATGAGATATAATTCATTTTGTGTACATAAAACGTGCAATCTTATTATTCTATTACTTGTCCCTGAGCAAATCTGATTGTTAAATTTAATAATTTAATATTAAGGCTATATTTAACTTACATCCTGTAGTGCACCGCTTTTGTATGTTTGGCAGCATTACCTGTGTCTGATTGAACATTTATTCTTCAGGTCGATGTCCATAATATTATATCCATTATAAAAATCCGTTTGAATGTCCGCTGAGGAAAGCGATCTTTGTATTTGTCCTTTTTTTCATAACATCCTTTGTTTACAAAAGTCCCTTTCAATTTAAAAGTCTCTTGCGACTGACTCATTCACTCGTAAAGTTTGCCGCCATCTAATGGTGTATTAATGTAACTTTCACTCAATCCATATTACACACTAATGGACCCTTTCTCAATACCAAATACAACATATTATTTATATAAAATAATATTTATAGAACAACAATAATTAAATGAACAACAATAGCCATTATAAATGACAGTAGGAAATAATCACAATTGTACAATTCAGTCAAACATACAAAAGCAGCGCTCTACAGGATGTAAGTTAAATATAGCGTTAACATCAAACTATTAATTTTAACATAGCCAAATTCGATTTGCTCAGGAACAAGTAATAAATTAATAAGACCAAATATTGCCCGTTTTATGTACCCACAATTAATTATATCTCATGTTTAACCACTATAACAGCAAGCAGCAAATCCCTGAAGCACTGGCCGAGATGAAGCTGTTCTCGGCGGGTACACGAGCACTGAACGGCCGCTGACGGCCTGGAGCTTGCATCTCCGAAAACGTCTTAAATTGTAAAATAGGTGCTATGATTAAATATGAGTCACAAATTTCAGTTTCATCATCAACAAAGATGCTGCATTAAAATATTCTTTTGATTATTACTGATCCTTGAGTATGAGTCAAGATCATTCTGACAAGATTGCTATATGTGCATTCTAAAGGCAACAGACCAAAAACCAATGAACGAGAAACAAATTGAAACACCATCTGCGGTATAATCTTAAAACGAAAAAAAATATTTCCTGACTTAAAAAATCATCTCAGTTCTTTCCTGTTATAGCAGTGCCACTCCTTTTATCCATGAGACGGCCTAATCTCTACTTAAGGGGATATAACTGACACATGCCTCAGGACATACTAACCCCGTGTTATGCAACATTTTCCACATCAAATATTAAAAAGGAATTTGGCTGATCTCCTACCTGTAGCCTATATATGAGTATATTTTCAGTTCTCATGGCTAAATAAGGGACTGCTGTTGATCTGCACAGTGTTTTTGTGTCAGTCTGACAAGTTGTGCAACATCAAGGAATCACAACTGATTAAAATCAGCACTTTTGTTTTTTGTTTATCAGTGCCAGAGAGATTTCAGTTCAAATGCTCTTGGCCTTGTGAAGAGAAACGTCCTGTAAGCTGTGCTTCCTTCTCAGGGTCAACTCTCTGATGTGAGAAAACTTTCTCACGCTATGAAAAGAAGATACTTGCCACAATGAAGTAAGGTTGGAGAGTCTTGGCAAGCTGCAAACTAAACATTTGCTGAGTCGAGTCATTTGCATACTTTGCAGACAGTGAATGGGTGAATCTCACAAAACGTTTCTAGATCAGGTTTCACCTAAAAATCTAAAGACATATTGTCCTTAATTGTCCTACAAACATGACCATAACGTAGAAGGACTTTATTGTTGCTGTTTTTTAATTACAGCAATGATTTTTTTTCCCCATTATATTTACATGCCACCACATCAAAAAATCTTTCACTAAATATAAAATAAGTGGTATATAGGTAAAAATAATATACCTAAAGTCCTACAATAACCCCCAAAATTTTATTACCATAATGCAATATGATTTTATTATAGTTACCATTATCGGCCCAATAAGAAAATTTGGCCGATATATTAAAGCCGATAAATAATGGATTATTTCCTTCAGCTGAGACACTTCAGATGCGCACTGTTCACTATGATGGTTTTGAATTGCTTAAAATACAGTTAAGTGCAACATGGGCAGCACAAATTTGTCATATAGGCTACATAAAATTATAATGAGTACATTATAATTGTGTTCTTGGGACATGGCTTTTAATGGTAAGACTTTGTAATCAGGCTCTCAAAAATGATATAAAAATTTGGATTTAGATTTATCTGCCAATTTATCGGTTATCGGCTTTCAAATATAAAGAATTATCGGTTATCGGTATCGGCCAAAATTTAAATGACAATAGGAAATAAACACAAGTGTACAATTCAATCAAACATACAAAAGCAGTGCTCTACAGGATGCAAGTTAAATATAGCCTAAATATAAATATAGCCAAATATAAAGAATTATCGGTTATCGGTATTGGCCAGAATTTTTATATTGGTGCATCCCTAGTTAGAACTTTTATGGCATTAATCTGAAAACAAGTCACGACTCTATAGTATCTCACCTGCATGTTCTCTCTGAGATCAGTGGCCTCCCGTAGTGGCTGTGCAGCAGATTTAAAGACTTCATCTACAGCCTTGATCAGAAGTATCCTCATAGTGGCGTATTCCCGACCCCGCTTACTCTTGCGGACCGAAAGCCCTCTTTTGTGAGGCTTACCCCCACCACGCCGGTTGGTAATGGCCACATGGACGAAGATCCAGGCATGTGGAAGGACTTCACCTGTCAGCGACTGGAGGGGAATGTGGCGGAAGCCTGGCTGAATGCATTCAAATGGAATTGTGTACTGACCGATAAATTCATCCCCAATGTAGTCGTCATCCAGAACAACAAAGCGCACCATTGCCAGTTCTGGAAGGTTAATCTGAAACTCGAAGCTCTCATCAAAGATGGGGTTGTCGCCATTCTGATGGATCGTTTTAGTCCTTTGCTCTGCGCAATCTGCAGGGATACCATGAATTTCGACGTAAACGTAAGGATCAACCACATCGCCTTTGGCGCCTGAGCCCTTGGGTTTGGGGAAATTTTGTCCGCTAATGATCTTTATGTGAAGGAGCTGCGGAGACACTCCCGGAACTGAGTCTTTAGTATTGGCGCTGAAATAAGACACCTGCTCCCTCATGATGGCTGGGCGTAGAACATAACCACAGTTGCCATTTTGTCTAAACCAGCCAATGTTGAGGTCCATCATAAGACCTGGTGTTTGATAGTTCATCGCTACTATTTGGCAGCCGCATTTCCAAAAGTCCTGCGGGTTCATGTTGCTGGAATCGATCCGCATTGGGCTTGGGTAAACCCTCGCTAGGAACTTCTTGTTGTAGTTAACAAAGTCACCAGGGTGGTCAGTAGCACAACGACTGGCAAAGACCTCATTGAAAGAGCAGAGCTCCCAGTGCTTCTGGTTCTGGAAAGCAGTCTGAAAATCCTTAAAACTAACAGACTTGCATAAGGTTACCATGTCGGACAGATCCTTGGAGAGCTGGAACTTTTTGGGTTGAACAACCGTCTGCTGTTCACCACCCTCGTTGTTCATCCGCTGAGACATTTCTGCACCCTCATCCTCGTCCGTCACCTCGCCTTCGGAGCCGGCGCAGTTGCTCGCCAGCTTCTTTCCTTTCAGAAGAATCTTTCCCTTTAAGTCCGAGGGGGACGGAAGGTAGCTGTCGTCGAGGTTAGGAGGATCCGAGTGAATTTTGTCTCCAAGTATTTTCTTCAGGTGCTGAAACATTACCTTCTGTTGCTTCAAAGAACAGTGGTTCTCCAAGCACAGGATCAGAGGAAATTCCGAGGCCACGAAAGCATACTTGTTAATGATGTCGATGACGCTGCGAAAGACAATCTGTGAGGTCATTGTATGGCCCGTGTAAATGAGCGGTTCATTATCAGGCCCGTCCCACACATCAAGTTCCACACTCCTGCAACCCATCTTTAGGGCACGGATGTAGCCAGTAATGTCTGAGGGACCCTTGAACTGGTCCTCAATCAGGTACGTATTGTGAGAAGAGTTTATGAAATAGTGAGAAAGAGGTTGGTTCATGTCTTGGCATACTGTTTTTTGTTCAGGATCAAAGATGTGGCAGTCCGCTGACATGAGGTAATTGGTAAATCCGTCCAGGGAGAGCCATCCCTTGAGTTGCCCTTCCTTTGAGGGTTCATATTTCTGAATAACTTCCACACTGATGTCTTCGCTCACCTTCGCCATGCCTTGCTCTGCCTCCAAAAAGATCATCAAATCCTTGGTGTCGAGAAATTCCTTGTTGCTTGAGAACTGCACCAACAAAAAATAGATCTCTGGTCTTGTGCAAAGGTCGTGAAAGACTTCGATGAACTCCTCCTTGGTCACGTCAGAACCGGTTTTGTCTTTCGCTTTGTGCAACTCTTTGAACTTGAGCTCTATCTTGACATTTTTCACTCCAGGACTTAACTTCTTGATCAGCTGTACGGCCGAACAAAGACTAATGCATTTTCCGCCAATGATGTCCGCTTCATCGAATAGGTCACCCAGCCAGGACGCTCGCATGTTATCCTGACAGCTCTGAATCATATTAAGAGTGTGTTTTCCATACGATATTAAGTACCTGAGTCCCGTCACCCATATATTTGCTACATCGGCTGAATTTGCCACTAAATCAAGCGATTCGTAGTTCTCCCCATAGATGATGGAGAATGCACAGTCCTCTGAAATCTGATCCGAAATTCCATTGGTCCTGAAGGTGTCTGTGTTCTTACCGGTTCGCACCTCTTTAATTGATTTTACGTCAATCTTGGCCTTGTCAGACTCTTTTTTGGACGGCTCCCACCGCATAGACTGCATGTCGGCATCTAGGAGGAAGTAACGCTGGTAGACTCTAGAGTTGGAGCGCACCTTCCTCAGTTCAGACCCGTCCACCATAGAATTAATGCAGTCGCTTGCACTGCTGATCTTCTTTTCTGTTGGCATGCTACTGAAAGACACCGTCTTTTTCCGTTCCTTGCACCGCCTGGAACCATCCTGAAAAATAAAGCGATTTATCATCAGTATTGAACTGCTGCAGTATAATATGATGAACACATTTATGGAGAGCAGTACGTGTTTTTGACCATTTTGACGTTCCGTAATATTTTTCAACTAAACATGCTAAAAAAAAGACATTTATTTCACTTTAAGTAACATATTTATTTAAAAAAAAAATGTTTTATTAAATATTTAAAACATCCTTTTATTAAACTGAGTTGTTGATCAGACATCTGTGTGGTCTATAACTTGTTTCAATAAAAATTCACATGAATGCAAATTTACATCTGAATATGTATAAGTGCACAATTTGCATATTTAAAGTCCCCCTGTAGTCAATAATTTTATCCCTTAAAACTCATCTTTGATCACCAAAATTACATATTTAAATGTTTTTTTCCTGTGGAAAAAAAATTATTCATGCCTTAAAATAGCTTGAATGTAACTCGACACCCTTGTTTCATTTAATATACGTGGATCAATGAATATGCAAATTAGCCCCGCCTCCACTCGCTCACGCCAGCTCAGAGATCCACTCAGTCAACTTACTGAGGTAAACGCTGCACAATAGTAACGCTTTTTACAACGTCGGACACATAATGGTAATTAATTTGACTAGCCTTTTGCTTGACTATGCTATCAAACAGCTAACGGCCAAAAAAAGTCACTGTTTGGATTTAAAAAGGCAAATGCTTAAGAGTCTATGACTGGATCATTATTGCAGTGATTATTATGTTTCTAGCATGTTTGGGAACAGTTCTTCTAACCCTAATTGATGGAGTGTGTGTGTTGTGATGTTATATCCATCAAGAGGTGCATACGCTTCTGGTCAAGATCTTGTATTGAGTTGAGCACTCTGTAAAGTCTCCTCCAGCACATCCCAAAGACTTTCAATGAATTTAAGGTCTGGACTCAGAGGTGCCAATTCATGTGTGAACATGACTCTTCATGCTCCCTCCCAACCATTCTTTCAAAATTTGAGCCCGATGAATCTTGGCTTTATCATCCTGGAATATGGCCATGATGTGTCTTCCTACATGGTTGTTTAAGAAATGAAAACTTCACGCTCCATCAATTAGGGTTAGAAGAACTGTTACCAAACATGCTAGAAATATAATAATCACTGCAATAATAATCCAGTCATAGAATCTTAAGTATTTCCCTATTTAAACCCAAACAGCGATTTTTTTTTTTTTTTTTGGCAGTGTATAAACTACTGAAATTGCATTTTTAAGTATGTAAAGGGGGTAACATAAAATGACAATACAAACTAGAGTTTTCCTGCATCATCTCTGCTGGTGTTGTGACCGACAAAACAAAACATCAATGTGTCCTTTTCTTTTATACCACCCTGAGCCTAGAGGCAGGAATATATTGAGCTACAAGAGGCTTAATTAAAAAAATAATTACAACCATTTCACAAAGAGAGAGCAGTTCTTCACTGGGGTATGTATGGTCTAAGAAAAATGCTGTATAAATGCAAATGTTCTTAGCACCGTTTCTATCACATATCTACTTACAGCAGAAAATCTGTTTTTTTGTAGAGAGATGCACCGGTTGACCATAAAATAGTGTTTAAGCGCAGCGCTGCTTTGTTTACAGCGGTAACCAAGAAAAACCTATATCGTTGCTGTTCTATAAGCGCCACTCACTGTCAGAGAGTGAATTTGCATTTTATTCAGTCCGTCTGGTATGTTTTATGTAGCACAATTTCACAAAGCTTAAAGTAAACCGTGTAGTTTTTGCTTTAAATCTTGAAATTATACAATCTAATTTAAATCAAAAACAACCGCTCGTGTTACATGTGTGTAGCATCTTCGTTTGGATCGTGATTAAAATGCAGTGGTTGCCTCTAATTTCACATGGCTACAGATATTTTTTGTTTAAGGCCAGTTTGGCCTGTAATAGAGCAAATAAAGATGAAATAAATTTGCTTCAACAAAGAAAAAAATAAATAAATCGGAAACCGGTATCAGAATTGGCCCAAAATCGGACATGAAAAATCACGATTGGTGCCATATCGGTATCGGCCGATATATGTTCATTTTTAATGTTATCGTTATCGGGCCGTTAAGAAAATTTGGCCGATATATTAAAGCTGATAAGTAATGGATTATTTCCTTCAGCTGAGACACTTCAGATGTGCACTGTCCGCCATTATGGTTTTGAATTGCTTGAAATATGATTTAAATCACTTAAAAAAGGAAAATACAGTTAAGTGCAAACGTACAGCGCAAGTCTGTCATATAGGCTACATAATATTATAATGAGAACATTATAATCATGTGCTTGGGACAAGGCTTTTAATGGTGAGACTTTTGTTTTTGTAATCAGGCCCTCAAAAAATAAATACAAATTTTGGATTTAGATTTATCGGCCAATATATCGGTTATCGGCTTTCAAATATAAAGAATTATCGGTTATCGTATCAGCCAAAATGTTCATATTGGTGCATCCCTAATTTAGATTTATCGGCCAATATATCGGTTATCGGCTTTCAAATATAAAGAATTATCGGTTATCGTATCAGCCAAAATGTTCATATTGGTGCATCCCTAATTTAGATTTATCGGCCAATATATCGGTTATCGGCTTTCATTTATAAAGAATTATCGGTTATCGGTATCGGCCAAAATGTATATATTGGTGCATCCCTAATAATTTGTAAATAAATCATAATTTATAAAGTGGATAACTGCATTTAAATAAATCTAAAAGTATTTTGAGTGTGGAAGTTCACAAAAAAGTGCCAAATGCCCCGTGTTTTGAATATCATAGGTTTCCAAATGTGAACCTGTAAAACAAAAGCTGCACAATTGAGATGAAAAAAAATAGTGGCTTATCTTATGTAAAGTACTGAATTCACTGGATTAACCACATTTAGGCATTCATGCATCATATGATTATTTAAATCCAAAATGATGTCCGTAATCTTATTTCCAGGTCAAAAAATATGATCAATGGGGAAAGCTTTTATCTGCTTTTGACTGGATCATGAATACTCAGCATTTCATACCAGATTGGAGTCAGATTAGTCAAATATTAAAAAAAAAAAATAATATAAAACAAAAAGAAAAATATATAATAATATAGTTTACACATACAATGACATACGGTTATATCACCCATCTTTGAGTGTGTGTAATGCACAGAATTCGCAAAATAATATTTGTTTGAGCAGAAACTGTAGAGTTTGCTCCGGGGACCATGAGCCCCAGAGACAGGCAGAAGATACGACACTGACAGATTATATAACAGCCTGCGTCAGCTGTGACAGGCACATCAATTAACAGACATTAATTCACTTTAATTAGAGAAGTTTGAGCTGCATCTATTCTAACATGAAATACCTACACAGTCTTAATTATTGTTATGATCTGTTGCCATTATGGAAAAACTTTCCAAATTCCAGTAATTGTATTAAAAAAGCTAATTGTTTATGCCAGTATTCGGCACACTACATCTGTCCTTGCTGTGCTCTACCTCCTCATAAACATCAGAACTTCGGTGGGTTTTGTGCCCGTCAGCAAACACAGGCACTCCCCCGTCCCATGGTAAACCCTGTCCCATGAGAGGTCAGGCCAAAATCTGGCCCCATCCATCCGCCTGCCTCTCAATACAATGCCGCACAAGCGCTGCAGCACTTACTGAGAGTAATGGCCCATGCGAATGTCAATGGCTTTGGTCCACTGGAAATTTATTCTAGCTGGGTCAAAGGAAATGTGCCTTCCTGTTGGAAAGAACTGAGCTTTGGAGGTTAACCTAATTCTGCTTGGAGGGAATAAGCCCGCAGTGACCATAAAACATCAAATGGAAAAACTTTTTTGCTTTCTAAAATCCTTTTCCAAACAATTATTTATTTGTTTGTTGCTTTCTTT
Organism: Mylopharyngodon piceus; assembly: GCA_039654765.1. Classification (NCBI taxonomy): domain Eukaryota; kingdom Metazoa; phylum Chordata; class Actinopteri; order Cypriniformes; family Xenocyprididae; genus Mylopharyngodon; species Mylopharyngodon piceus. The sequence continues at coordinate 18,819,408 of CM077445.1, forward strand.
TTGCAAAATGGTCCACACATGCAAAGTTGGTTGATAACACAACTGCAAAAAGTAACAGCCTATAGTTAACAATTACTTGTTTACAAAGTGCCATGGGAACTCAAACTAGTTTACTTAAAATGTTCTTATACTGAACATGTTAATTCTTGGAATACAGACAGGTTTTTCCTAATGGGCATATCTGTCATATTAGCAAACACATTTTACACATGGTGAAAACCAATATTTAGACAATAATTCAAGAAGGTTAAGCTCTTGATTCTAACTTGTACTTGGCCAATGAAAAAGTAGTTCGTGTAATTGTTTAACCATAGCATTTGTTATAATAAGGATATAATTACAGCTAGACCACTGATGACTCCTCATTGCATGCTTAGGGCAATGTTAACTTTCTCTGTTTTTTTAAATCTATTCCCTTAATAGATTATATATTATAAATTCTTCAACAAGTTAGTTAAAATGTAACAATAAATACAACAGAACGTGATAAATTCTAGTAAAGGTGGTCATGAGAAGTTTAAAAAGCTTGCAGGATCATCATGTTTTCCCCTCTTGTCTTTTTAGTGGCTGTTTTTAGATCATGTTTGACTTTCTCCATAGCGTTTTACTACATTCTCAATAGAATTCAATTGGGTTTCACATTTTATCATAGGAAAGGCTCGCGCAAATCTTATACTTTTGGAGCGCGCTGGTGAACGCGCCTACGGTGATTCGCGCCACTCATGCTTATAAAAGCTCAGAACGCCCGATGTATACAATTAATTAATTGCCTGATTCTATGTTTCGGTGTGGTGGTTAGAGCAGTATGATCGCATGGGTGTTTCAATCCAGATCGCGATCTTTTTGTGATTAATCATGCAATTTTATTGCGCTATGTTTTTGTGATGAATTCGTTTCGTTTTTGTAGGCTACTGGGTGAATAAATACAGAAATCCATTCATTTCGCTAAAAAAAACGAACCAATTTGAACTGGAACGCCGTCCCCCCTCGAAATTCACTCCCCGGACGCCGTCCCCCCGCGTTACCCCCCATTTCCAGCCCTGATTGTATTATATTATATTATATATTATATTCAAAGTTTGGGGTCGTTAAGTTTTTTTATGTTTCTGAATGAAGTCTTTGCTCATTTATTTGATCAAAAATACAGTAAAAATTGTGAAATATTTTTACAAATTTAAAACCGCTGTTTTCTATATGAATATATAGTAAAGTGTAATTTATTCCTGTGATCAAAGCTGAATTTTCAGCATCATTACTCCAGTCTTCAGTGTCACATGATCCTTCAGAAATCATTCTAATATGATGATTTGCTGCTCAAGAAACATTTCTGATTATTATCAGTGTTTTGTAATGATTTAAACTGTCACTTTTGATCAATTTAATGCATCCTTGCTAAGTATTAATTTCTTTAAAAAAACAATTTCTGCTGTTGCACGGTATTAAAATACTTTTGTATTTCCTTAAGGAACTCCAAATGTTTAAAGTGACGGGCATCAAACAGCCCTTACTCTCAGACTCTCACTTTTGAAGGTACGGTAATTAATAATTTGGAGATTATTCTAGCATCCTGCGGTCTCGTCTAATGGACTCACACTCACAAACTGCCAGAAAACCCTGAGTTTACTAACACACACAGTCTGACATTTTACTGATTATTTAGTCAGAAATTCTATGTATATGTAGTTAATTATCCAGCACAAGAGTCTGTTTTCTGCTAGACTTGACGGGGTATTGTGTAAGGGGCCGGAGGCCTGGAAAAACAGCGGTCGACTCTTACATAATGCACATTCTTCAAGTCTTATGAAGACTTTTGAAGAATTAGTCGAAACATTATCTTGCGCTTTGACCTTCTCTGCTCACGCTGACTGACTGACACGTCCTGGAAATGACTGACTAGAAAAAATAATTTTTTAGACAGTGATAAAAATAACATGTCACACCGCTGACTACATCTACGCCCGATAACAGCCTTTGGCAAGATCAATTGAGAGAAACAGACCACCATCTGAGGCTGGAGCTGCTCGAGGTCTCGTCAAACTCAGAACTAAGAATATCTTATATGCTTTTTTTTGTCAATTTCGAACAAATATGATTGAAGGCTGCAGACTAACAGACATCTGATATTTCAACGGGTTTTTGTTCTGTCTGTACAAGAAGTTTGGGTTCAGAAAGATGTTTTAATGTCTTCTGCTCACTAAGAGTGCATTTATTTGATTAAAAAAATACAGTAAAAATAGTGAAATATTTTTACAATTTAAAATAGCTGTTTTCTATGTGAATATATTGTAAAATGTAATTTATTTCTGTGATTCAATGCTGAATTTTCAGCAGTCTTCGGTGTCACATGATCCTTCAGAAATCATTCTATATCCCAGGACTCCTTTCATTTAGGCCAGTAAACAACAACCACTCAGAATACATTATATATTATATTATAGTAGATGTTTTACCAGTGGCCAATTTTTTTGGAAGACTTTGAAAAGCATGACATTTTCCATGTCTTGCGCTCTTTGACGTCACAGCTCAGTGAAAGATTTGGGACTTTGTGTGTTCATCATCAGCCAATCAGTGTCGTCATGATGTCATTATTCCTGCGGCTCTAGAGTGGTTAGTCACATGACATTTAGTTGGCACAGAACTGTTTGACAGGCCTATAAAATTCCCCTTTCCAAGCAGCGCTGTAAGAGAAACCAGTAGACACAAACAGGACTAATTTAATAGTTTATATTCAAACCTTGATTAAAAAACTCTCTGATTTGCCACATAATGTAGTCTCAGCTAAATCCTAATTCCAAATGTTCTCAGGAAAAGCTGAAGCGCATGACTAAATATAATCTGCCTGATCTGGGAAAAAATGCGGAAGGTCCTGTCTGGGAAGGGGTTTGACATGCGTTGACCTTTAGGTGTGGCCGGTTTCTGTTCTGAAGTCGTGTCTTTGAGGAGAGGTGTCCTTCCCGAGGATTTCCTTACGGCGTGTAAGGGACGCCCTCACATCCCCGTGTTAGAAAACAATGCTGTAAAACCCCCTCAGTGTCTGAACAGCTGTTTTATTATTTCCGTAAAAAAGTCTATTTCTGGCCAGTTACATAATGACCGCCTTTTTTCAGGCCTGCTGGGATCAGGTCAGCCGTTTCATTGTTTAATGCACACAATTTGATTACGGTTCACATGAATGCCGGCATTCCTCGTCAAATCACATTACTCTGATAAAGGAGCAAGTACTTCAAAATGATGCTATTTGAATTACGTAATATTTAAATGCATTTCCATAACTTGTCTTTGTTCATCCAAAATACACATTTGAGTGTTTATTTTATTACATTTTATTATATATTTGAATCTGTAGAGTTACAATAAATATCTTTAAAGGTGATTTTTCTTAAAATGTGTCAGAAATCTCCCCTTTACATACACCAGACTTCACAGTTTTATTCCTGTCTATATTCTGAAGGTTTGTTCGCCTGGTTTATATTAGGGCTGGGTGATAAAGCGATAACAATAATTATTGTGATACAATTTTCCTCAATCAAACTTTTTGGTTCCCAGGATGTTCTTTTTTTAGGTTTGTTTATGGTTAGCCAGGAAAGTTCTCCTAACAGAAATAGAACGTTAGTTTTTGGTTTGTAGAACGTTATTGTAACGTTACCCTAACGTTAGTCTAACGTTCCCCTACCCTCAGTTCATCATGTTTATTCTTATATTCATGCATTCGTACATCTTTAATCATAAATAAAACGGTATTATATGGATGCTTATAATCAGAATTAAACAAACCATATCTTGTTTTTATGTATTGTTTAATTAATAACAATAATCCAAGCACATCAACCATCATATGGAAGATTAAATTTGTACCCAGATTTTACATTTCTTAAGCACCAAACAACAATAACTTCAAAACAATATATGGTTTTTAATATATTCATATAATTTTTTTTTTTGGTTATTTGAAAATAACCATCATGCAACGTTCTGGGAACGTTATTTTATGGTTGCGAAATAATATCCTAAAACTAACCATTAGGGAACGTTCTGTACAAGTTATTTTTAGTTTATTTAAAAATAACCACCCTACATCGTTTTGGGAACGTTGTTTTATGGTTGCAAAAAATACAACCTAAAAAGAACGTTATTATTTGGTTCCCAAAAAAAATAACCAAATACTAACAACGTTATGAGTACGTTCTGTGTTTGCTAGGTTGTTTGAGCCACAAGCCACACAGAGCATCTATCAGCTCAAAAACACACTGCAGCGTGAGCTCAGACCGAATGCATTTACTCGCTGATCACATGACCACTAAACAGCGCTGTGAGATCCGGTGAGAAGCGTTCGAGTTTGGTGTAAAATTCTCACATACAAACCACTAATCAAATGCCTCGTGATTTAAAGTCTGTGTAAAGCAACATTAAAATGTGTTTTGAGTTTGTCACACCACAGCCACATTTGAATGATTAAAAAAAACCACCAAGTAAATTAAATAAGTAATCAAAATCTTAGAATAATAAGCAGTATTCTCTGCTCTCAAACGCTGGGGGCGTGTCCGCTGAAACCACGCCCATTCGCGAGAAAGATGCCATCTCTCTCAACTTACTTATCTAATGAGTCAAACATACTGATGCATATAAACAAAAGAATCATATTAGAGGGTTGCAAAATTTAGTAGAGTTACTGTGGACTGCCTACTAATTATAATATAAGCACACAAGGCAACTTACACTCATTGGTGGACACGTACCGCCGGGACGAAGGCCGGGACGGGAGATAGTCGGTCCAGCCCCATTCACCAATAATACCGGATTATCAGTGAATCCCAGTTGTCTCTGATGAAAGTTTGTATAACTATTCGGTGTTAAATTATAACTGCAGAGGCGGTGTTGGTGGTGATTGTCAGCTCTACATCAAGATGGCTCTTCACAAAATTAATCCACTTCTTCATATCATCGTTTTTAGGAAATTTAAATAAGGAGACCGAGCTGTTTTGTATATTATCGCAACCAGGTAATATGCATTTGCGTGACGAAGGCATAGCTAGCTGGCAAAATGTAGGCTGTAATAAGTAACGGTAATGACAGTAACTGAGCGGGAGAGCCACTGATGCTAATATGCTGTAGTTATAAAATCCTGAACAGAGAATTGGTGAAAAACTGTTTAACTCCACAACATTTATAGAAACAATTCTCAGAATTGACTTTACACGGACTTTAAACTAAAGCCAAATGAAACAGCGCTGACATTCTCAACAACACTGACGTGGAAAACAGGAGAAACATCGAGCCACAACGATAGAAGGCTTTTCAATCCACAAATCACCAACATTTACCATGGATTTACTCTAGTAACACTAACTGTAACCATGGTATTGTGGCAGAAATGTGGGATATTCATATTGAATTATTAATGTAGACATTAAATGCATTAAAGGAGTAATGGAATATAATAACAGTATAGCAGTTTTTGGGCATTTGTATTATACTAAATGCTTTTAGGCTAAGGTTTTTCATAACAAATACCATTGAAACAATATTTTTACCATGGTAGTGTGGTGCAATGTTTACCTGTGGTTAACATGATCCAAATACTATGGAAGACCAATGGTTCATTTTAATCAACTCAAACAGTCAGAAAATTTCAATTTTACCCAATTAAAATGAAGTTGTTAAAATTTTGACAGATGTTGCTGTTTTTGTTAAGGAACATAAATTTACATCTGTATCCAAACTCAAGCTACTGTCAAATATGCATTTCTAAGAGACCAAACATGTAATATTAATTTGTGAAATCTTCATCTGTTTCGCAAGTGTTTGTCATGTTCTGACACGATTAACCATCTGGTTTCACTCAGGAGCAAAAATCTGCCTTTAAACTTGAAAGAAATAAAATGTTGACATTTATTGTGATTATTATCGATATTGACTGATATGAAATTTTTTATCGTGATAATTTATTTGGCCATATCGCCCAGCCCTATAGTTTATAAAACATTTTATTTCTAAAACATTTTTTTTCTGTCTGTTGACAGTATTTTCTGATTTATGAGAAGGAGAAATCCAAAATCCCCTCTGAAAAAACCTTTAACTCTAATGTAAACAAAATTATTTTTATTTTGAACCTAGATTTCTGTTCTGGAAATGTATGCAAATCGGTGCATATTTAATTAGATAATGCATAATTTGCATATGTAATCATAATATTAATATAATCTTAAATGCACTTTTATTAAATTAACTGGGGAAAGTATGACGATATCTATCAATTTAATATTCACCTGTAGTGTCTTGCCTTAAAAAAAAAAAAAGTAAAACTCTGAAATATTATTCTCTTAATAACAATGTAAATTAATAAAAAAAAGAGCATCAAAGAACAGTTCAGGTAATTAAAACGAAAATAAAAACAAACAAACAAAACAAAATGAAGAGCAACTCTGAGGTAATGTGTCCTGAGCGATCATAATTGAAATAAGTGTTTCAAATCATGATTCACAAACAGCTATTTTGCTGCCAGCTCCAAACACACATTGAAAGTTTTCAAGAGATAAAAGCGCACACATGTTAATTGAGGGATTAAAGAGAACGAGGGACAAAGTCATTAAGATAATCCAACAGAGGGATTTCGAGTGTATTTTTGCCTAAAAATTTCCTCTGTGTTTGTCTGATAAGGGACCGTTCTGCGCTTCCACCTGATTATAAGTCCCTAATGGATTGAAAGCGGTTTTATTCTGGCTAACTGCACCGTTCTGAACTGTGTGTCCCTCTGAGATATCCACAGGGGAGGCGCTATTTATCCGCTAGTCTTCAATATGTCACTTTTTGTGATTACACTGCAGTACAGATTGTAGTGCTTTACTGAGAAAAGGGGCTGACATCAGCTGGATTCTAATATACTCAACACATTAATCACAATAACATGAAAACATCCGGATAATATCGCTTTAAAAGCCTCTCCAGCAATGTGGGCATGAAATACAGTGACCCCGGAAAGTATTTGGACACCTAAGCCACAATTAAAAATGCATTAGATAACAACAATATAAAAATAACAAAGCAGCATGAGCGAACAAATGCTGCACAAGTTTTTCTTAGAACAAACTTCACTTTTTTGCAACGGCTTTTAACTGACTGTATGCAAATCATGTCAGTGAGGTATTTACGCATAAACTATTAAAAAGTTTCCAGTGAGCTACCTACCTAGTTTTAAAGTGTCCCTTTTGTGCTTTTTGGGATATTCCCTTTCATGCAGTGTGTAACAGAGTTGTTTGTGAATGTAAAAAGTCTGCTAAGTTATTGTCTCCCAAAAGAAAGAATCAATTCTGAACTGAAACGAGATGTCAGAAATTCCAGTCTCACTTCCTGCTGAACCTAATTTAACTAATTTAAATAATGCCAGCCTATGGTCTTCACTCATTGGCTAAACAGAGTCTGATTTGCCCCGCCCTCAAACACTGTAGTTGTATCTGAGACTGGAAGAGTTTGGTTCGTGTTGTTCATGTCGAGAAGACGCTTTTCTGCTGCAAAACAAATCCACTTTAGGGGCTTTTGCACTGGGTAGTTATAGGAAATAACCACCAGGGCAATTCCCTGAGAACTAAATGTTCCCCTAGGACCATTTTCCTGCTTGCATTCGCACTGCCGTCACTTACATCCCGCCACTTTGGTTGCTGTGCGGGACTTTAATTTTGACTGAGCGGCAGACTTTTATTTTGACGGCGCTGAGAACGGTTTAGCCAGAGCCTGAGCACACAGCGCTCCCATTCTCCATCTTCATTAGTTTACGATCTGTTTAAAGGGGACCTATAATGCCCCTTTTACAAGATGTAATATAAGTCTCTGGTGTCTCCAGAATGTGTCTGAAGTTTCAGCTCAAAATCCCCCACAGATCATTTAATAATAGCTTGTTAAATTCGCCCCTATTTGGGTGTGAGCAAAAACACGCCATTTTTGTGTGTGTCCCTTTAAATGCAAATGAGCTGCTTCTCCCGGCCCCCTTTCCAGAAGAGGGCGGAGCTTTAACAGCTCACGCTTCATGAAGCTTCAGAGCGTTATGAATATTTTGTGTCGAATCAGCGGTTCGGAGCGCCAAAGTCACATGATTTCAGCAGTTTGACACGCGATCCAAATCATGATTCGACACAAAAGATTCATAACGCGCCGAAGCTTAATGAAGCAGTGTTTTGAAATCGGCCATCACTATATAAGTCGTTATTTTGTTTTTTTGGCGCACCAAAAATATTCTCGTCGCTTTATAATATTAATATTGAACCACTGTACTCACATGAACTGATTTAAATATGTTTTTAGTACATTAATGGATCTTAGAGGAAATGTCATTGCTGGCTATGCAGGCCTCACTGAGCCATCGGATTTCAACAAAAATATCTTAATTTGCGTTCCGAAGATGAACGAAGGTCTTACGGGTGTGGAACAACATGAGGGTGAGTAATTAATGACATTATTTTCATTTTTGGGTGAACTAACCCTTTAATGTCTTTTTTCATTTTTAAATAAAAGTGTTTTCTATCAAATGTTGGATTTCCTACATCTTGAAACGTTCAATTTTACAAATGGGGACAATCTCAGAAGGATAAACAAATAATGTTTTTGGTCATCACATTAAAAATAACATTTGAATTGCTGGAAAAGTTGCGTGTTCGTGTCTAATTGGCAAATTAGGTAAGTGTGATAACTGCATTAAGATAAATACAACAATAAAAAGTCAACCATTGATGGTTTTGTGTCGATGTACAGCGAAATGCCGGAAATGCCCAAGCTGGCTTATGGAAAACCAGGAAGTAACTGTGCATATGGTCAACTGTCAAACAAAGACAGTAAACAGTATACGAAAAAGTATTCTAGCGTTTACCATGTGGTTGCTGCCCAATGTCGCTATCTGAGCAGAAATTTGGTACCTGCAAAGTCGCCTTAGCGTAAAGGTTGAGAAGTGCCTGGACTTCGGTGCAGGTTGATCTATCTCTGTTTTCCATGTTCGTGGAGTAAATATATATAGACTATAAACTACACTTATGTCACTGGTAATTCATATTGTGCTGGGTTAGACCCTACTCTGAAGTAGGAGCTAATTTAGTTCCCCCAACTAAAATCATTCCCAGTTCCTGTGGTGCGAACACACCAAAAAAGCGGGTACTTCCACCATTAGTTATAGGAACTATGAAAAGGTTCCTTCAGTGATTCAAGTGTTTTTTGACCTTGGATGCATGTAAACCTATTGTAGGAGACTCCAAAACAAAATTAGGAGCCTTAAAATAGCATAAGAGAGGCACTTTAAAGCAGTTTTTGATTGAACAAATTCACAACAGGGATCTCAAATGAATTATATCTGAAGACAAAAACTTTCCAAAGTTGTGCACGGTCAAGCAAGATTGACAATAGAAGCAAAAAAGAAGCTTAAAGAATCTTTAGCAGGTCACTATGGGACATGTCTAGTGAATAATGATCCAACTTTAACCTCCTACGCACACCGCAAAGCAGCAGGGCACTTCTCAAGACGCTCATAAAACATGTGAAGTGTTCCTCTCAGCTCAATAATGGTGGCATGGATTGCTAATTAAGTCCTGCATAACCGAGTAAAGAATTGACAGGGTGGCTATTGCACTTCAATCACAGCCGTCCCTTTCTGCACACAAGCTTTCCCTGTGAAGAAAGCGTCCAATTAAAGTGTTCCCTCGATGAATATGAAAATCATATCCAAATGCACCATGCTGGGCGACTCTTCTTTATCCTCTGAATTGATGCATGTCTTTCACTACCTGAATAAGAAAACCCTTTAGTCATGGTAAAGAAACGTTTAGGGGTGAATCTCACAAAACCTGTCAAGAACAAGTCATATTATGAGGATATGACTTTTTGCGTGAGATTCACCCCGAGATATATTCGCTTTGCATACAATCTTTAGAAAGAAAAGAAAAGTCTTACAAGAACTTTCTGATAAAAAAGAAAAAGAAAAGGTACTTTAAAACAGATGGGAAAAAAAGATCTGAACATTTATTTTCAGCACATATATGTTTTATTTAAACGTCACTGGCCGAAGAAACTGGCTGCACTATCTGTGCATTTACAAAAATGTGTCAAATATATAAATAGCAGTTCAAGCTACTGATTTATTAAAATATAGCAAGAGGCATTAGTTCAGAGCACTGAATCTGTGACCTCAGTTCATACCACCACCTATAAAGATCTCTGCTACAGTGAATTATGAAAGTGTGAATGAAGCATTCGGTGAACGCTGACCGTTATCTGTCTCTGCAATGCCTATTAGCTCTGGTTTCTATCTAATCCATATCAAGAGGCTTATATAAAGACTGAGACTGAATGACGTCACAACCAATGAATAGACCATGAACAACGTGGCGGACCTAGAACTGAGTTCACTCATTTAACATACAAGTGTTCAGCACAAAGTGCACATTGACCTTTTTAAACGGCGCACCACACCTATTACTGGACACAGCAGAGCTTTCATTAACAAAACGCTACTGGGTAATGATGTCAACTTGAGCTACAACATAGAGATGGATGATCAGAATCAAATTGGACTAAAAATCACTACATGAGTAATATGTTTGGGGTCGGAATAAATAACTATTATTTCGCAAGGGCACATTAAATTGTTCAAAAGTGACAGTTAAGACATTTGCTGCGTTCACGGCATGTTGTATTTACCGTACGAGATGTTAGGGGTGTAACGGTACATGTATCATCACAGTTCGGTTCATGCAGTCAGACGACGAATACAGTCAGTCACAGGCAATCCACACTCCAGTCCAGAAGGGGGCGCGTGTGGTAATTCAATGCTGTTTGCTAACCGCCACAACAGGAAAAAGTGCAGAAGAAGAACAGATGATCTATGCATAGATGTGTTTACGTGTAATCTCTCAACCGGTGTTTCAACCGCAGAAAGACATCAATAAAACAGCTTGAGAATAATATCTCACGTAGCATAACATTTACCTCAGGCAAGTCATTTAGTGTCCACAGCAGTTAGTTCACTAGAGAAATGAACTCAATATGCACTATATTAGCTTATATATTCATTATATTTACTTTACCTGTTAGTAATGTCTTATGTTTGAATAAATTTGTCATGAAAACAATTACAGTAACTGTGTAAATGATTATATTTCAAATGAATTGGAGTAGAAAAATAATTAAAAAAAACTATTTTATAGTTAGACGTTTTAAAACCTGCCTTATGTGCAATTCACATGTTTTGTTTTGTTTTGTTTTTTATTTTGAGTGTTGATTATTATATCTAAAAATAAATAGCAACTGAATTTAATCATTTGGGCTCTGTTGTTAATTGTAACCTTTAATATTTTAGTAATGTGCAAGAAAGGGTTTCCTGTATATAGTTTACACTCTTAAACATTGATGATAATCAGAAATGTATCTTGAGCAGCAAATCATTGATTTCTAAAGGATCATGTGCTGAAAATTCAGCTTTGATCATAGGAATAAATTACATTTTACTATATGTTCACATAAAAACCTGATTAAGTCATCTCACATGCCTCTAAAGCAATGTTTCCCAACCTCTGTGCCAGGTTGTCAGGTGTGCTGTGGAAAATGATCAAATTCCAATAAATAAATAAATAAAAATAAATGCTTTAAATAAAGCTGTCATACAGAAACCTCATCTCTATATTTCGTCATTTTTGTTTTATTTTATTTTTAAAAATTAATGTTATTGCTCATCCTTTATGTCTGTATGTGTGTTTTACAAATATTTAACCAATGAAAAGCATTTAAAAGAGCTTCTGACTCAACCTTGTTGCTCCATTGGTTCCTCAAACTGTCTGTCAAACCTCAAAACTCCACCCACCTCTATCATGAATGAAGTGCCGCACACATCTCTGCTTGTTTGCAATGCAATGGTAAATAAAGATCTGATGTTTGAATAAGTACAGGGGTTTTTTTTACTCAAGATACACTACATATAAAAGCTATTTTGGCCAAAAGTATTCAACAAGAAACACTGAGCACCAACATATAGCTACAATAAACTTTATAACCTGTAAGTCGATGCACTTATTGCCTCAAATGTGGCTGTTCCAGTGACGGACAAAACAAAATATGTCCGACATTCACTGGTCAAAAACCTTCTAACTCCATTTGAGCTTGATTTTCATAAAATGCTAATATTATAATGACACATGCAAGTGCCTGACCACATATAAAGCCACAATACCACGGTGTTTATTTAAAAAAAAAATACAATGTTTTCCAACCGTAAATTACATATAGCGTCCTATATGACCTTTTTGTGTTCCTAACTGAGCTCAAGTTTCACATTAAACGCAACTAGTACTGCTTTTGATATGATATCCAGTTTTTGAAGCAATGCTTGTTTGTGCAGTTTTGTTATATTTTAGTGCTTAGTGGTGTGCTGTGGGGTTTTTTACTTCTCAAAACTGTCGTGACAAAAACAAAGGTTGGGAAACACTGCTCTAAAGCTTCACACATGATAAATATTGTCATCTGTGGCATGCTGATGGTGGAACATCACTGACTTCAGCTGCTGATCAGAGACTGTCTCCATCTTCATAACTCGATTCTGCTGAACGCATGGGAAAAAGGCTGACGGGCAGTGTTTTAAGGGCACACACTGGTCTGAATCATCTCTGTCACAATCCACACGTCAGCAATAACAGCCGTTAAAAGTGCTGTTTTAGTCAAATGAAAGAGAATAATGGGTCTATGGAACAAAACAGAGATAATGTGTAAAAACAAACACATGGCTCACAACAGCACCTGCTTTGAGTCAGTGGCTTTTTACATTCAGGACAGGGGTGTTTACTCCGAAAGCATAAAAATAGCAACTCATTATAGTAACAGGGTTGCCCTCGAATTACTGTCAGGTCATTGTTTTCATCTCAAATAAGAGATTTGCACTAATTTCCTCATAACCTTGCACTTAACCTATGCCGTTCAATGCTGTTAGAGTTTCTAAATTTGAACTTAATGTAGCCCACACCCCTGAGAGACCTCCTTTTACAGACCGAAGTGAACAAGTCCGTTAATGATGAAACCACATCCTCTGACAGCAATGAAACAAACACGCTTATACCAAACCACGGATTAGGACACCAACAACACTTGATCGGCTACCTGCTACACATGCAACTGTCCATTTCAGTGTGCCTTCCTGGAAATTGCACTTCATTTTTATTCTTTGTTCAACTGAATCTGGTAGAAAATTATTGTTTCTTACATGCTTTCAAAAGCTCTGGCTCCTGCGGTGTCTCAATTCTACCTAATTTGTTCTTAAGCTAAAATGCATCTTGAAAAGTAAAACTGCAATTTATACAGAGAGAAAATTACCATAATAACTGTCTCGGCAGCATTTGTGTAAACTACCGTTACTATCAAAATAACATGATGGATCTTGTTGGAGACGTGGCTTCGCAGTTAATGCACGTGCTGCAATAAATTACGTGTGACGGGGAAAAAAGATGGAGATTTCTTTAATGCCCCTTTCACAAGTCTCTGGTGTCCCCAGAATGTGTCTGTGAAGTTTCAGCTCAAAATACCCCACAGATCATTTATTATAGCTTGTCAAATTTGCCCCTATTTGGGTATGAGCAAAAACACGCCGTATTTGTGTGTGTCCCTTTAAATGCAAATGAGCTGCTGCTCCCGGCCCCCTTTCCAGAAGAGGGCGGAGCTTTAACGGCTCACGCTTCGGTTGCTCAACAACAACAAAGCTGGAGAATCTCACGCAGCCAAAATGAGGATTGTCAGTAACGGTGTTCAGCCTTACATTGTTCAAACCGGAGTCGACACTGATGGAGAGACTCAGGAAGAAGTTACAACTTTTAGACGTTTCTGAATGGTTAGTGGATAAATTTATGTAGTTGCTGTGGAGTTGATTCAACTCATCGACTAGCATGTGCCGTCATGTTAATCTTTTGTGCAAATCCAGCGTTGAATTGACCCTCGGTTGTGAAGCAGTCCGGCGTAAAATGACGGCATGATAACAACACTCTACTACAACAACTCTTCCTCTTCTCTAAAGCAGCCCAACATGGCTTCACCCCCTTTGTTGCGTGTTCTCGGGGGCGGGGTTTATGTAAATTTTAGGGTTTGTGATGTCACCAACCCGGAAAGAAGCTCGTTGTAGTCCCTACCAGCCATTTATTGTAGTCGAATTCTTTAAAAGTAAATATCTCCCTTTGCACTGAACTTTGAGCGTTGTAACTTTGCAGATTACACACTAACTAAAGTTAAAAAAGTGAAATCATAATCAACCACCCTTTTAACGAATAGGCAGCGTTTCTTCAACAGTCCAGTCAATTTCCAGTAAGCTGTGAGAAATCAAATATGAAAACTGATTCAGTTGTGAAACAAGGACAGTGTCAAACAGCAGTACTGAGATTTACAAGTTCACTGCAGAACTAAACGGACGTGTGAAAATTATAATAATAAGCGTTTTCAAACATACAAAAGCCCACAGACGTCAGAGATTATCTTATTTCATTGAGGTCATTATTTATTTTTCTTGTGATCTCAATCTAATAAAAGATATAACAAGAGCTTTTCTTGAGTTATTTTGAGAAAAGGCCATTTATAATGTCACAGAAGTTTTCTATTTCAAATAAATGCTGTTCTTTCTCTTTATCAAAGAATACTGGGAAAATAAAATGTATCACAGTTTCCACAAAAATCTGAAGCAGCACAACTGTTTTCAACATTGATAATAATCAGAAATGTTTCTTGTGCAGCAAATCATCATATTAGAATGATTTCTGAAGGATCACGTGACACTAAAGACTGGAGTAATGATGCTGAAAATTCAGCTTTGATCACAGAAATAAATTACATTTTACAATAAATTCACATAGAAAACAGCTATTTTAAATTGTAAAAATATTTCACAATTTTTACTGTATTTTTGATCAAATAAATGCAGCCTTGGTGAGCAGAAGAGACTTTCCGACCCCAAGGGTTTGAACCTAAGTGTATATATAATAACATGCTCAGCATGTAAAACTTTGGACTTGTAAAACTCCGGTCCTCCATGACAGGTTCTGACGTTCCATCACATCTGTGATGTTGACCAATAGAAGCACAGTTTTCAAACATGGTGAAACGATAGTATTGGTGCTGATTATCTGACGGAGGAAAGGACCCTAAATGTTTGAACGATAGTGTATCTACATACTTTAATGTTTTAGTGTCTGTATAAAATTAAACACCCTACCAAAATGTGATAAAGAAGGAGCCTAATATAGAATTAAACTGTTCTGACTTAAATGATTCACAAAGAAGAGAGAGATGCTTATGTGGGCGACACAAGTTTGAATCCAGCTTGTGTCATTCATTTCCTGCTCCATTCTTTTCTCCCTGTCATTTCCTGCCTGCTCTCTAACCATCCCTATCATTAAACTGGCCAAAAGAACAACACATGACAGATCTTAGTGAGTTTAAACACAACTCAGTGTAACATCGAATCATCGTGTGTTGATGATGACGACGCATCAATTAATCGGTAGCTTTGCTTTGGATATTAACTAGACTACTAAACATGACATTTTATTGGGCCTGGATGATATATCAAATGCTTATGGTATATTTCACAATGTTTTTGCTGTCAATATATATAAAAAACAGTGTCAATTCGAATCAATTCTGCGAATCAGTTCGAATTCCCCATTTCAATGAATCAAAAATCTCATTTTTGATGCATTCAAATGTAAAAATTCACTGTTACTTATACAGGTGCATGTAATGATGAAAATGCTTAAATATTCTTTCATGTGTTCATTTCTTTTCATTTCATTCCAGTTATTTCGTATTTACTGCCTAGCCCAAGTGTGAATTCTTAAGCCTTTCAAATAAGATAGGAACAGGAACCGTCGAGAAAGAGAAACTCCACACACAGGAACTTGCAGGAGAATGATGTAGTCTATATACTTTGTTCTGTTCATGGTGAAAGGCTATTGTGAGGCTAAAGATCAATCAGTCAGAGCTTTCCTGGACTCGACAAGACAGAAATGTCAATGGCTTCACCATCTATCTGCTGCTGGAGAGCGTTTCAAAGTTCAGCGCCAACCGTGACAAAAGAGCAAAGGATTCAATACTATACTTTTACAGTTATATATACCCATCAATGGGTTAAAAACATCTACACTCGGCTGAATATCTTTAGGCTAACACAGATGGTTTTTGACCTAAAACTGTGACATTGCAAAAGTCTGCTGCAGGGTTTCACGCACCGCTAGTCGGAAGAGCCACTGCGGTTCTTTTAAACTGAGTTATTGGTTATAATCAGTCTAAATCAAATACGGCTCCGAATCAGTCAGACAACTCACTGAATCAACTCAAACGACTCGCTGAACTGCAGATTATTACATCTTCCACAAAATGAGTCGAGAATCGTTACTGCATTATCTTTTGAAAGAAATAATTGGATAAAAATGAGAATTTGTTTTTGTAAAATCAGAGTGGCTTTTCCATCACAAGTTCAAAATACATTTCTGCAACTAAGTTTCAAAGTTGTGCTGTAAGAATAAATGTAGTTCTACACAATTCATCAAAATAAAGAGTGCTTATAAACCGACTGTTGTCAACAAAAGAGAAGCTTTAAAGGCTCTGAGGTTTTCTTCTCAAATAAAAGCTGGAGGATTTGTTGTTTGAGGTTTGAAAATGAAAACAACTTATATTAGTATAGTAATTTGGCAATTTACAACTGTACTAGAGATCGACCGATAATCGGTTTAACCGATATTTTTCCCGATATTTAAGCATTTTCTCATAATCAGGTATCGGTTTTATAATATCGGATTCACCGATAAATGGTTGTTTTATTGCCATCTTGTGGTTGTTTTGAGAATTGCGCGGAAGACCGCCATTAAAGCACAGCGTCTGAGGGGAGATGAGTCAACAACGATCAAAGTTAAAATAACTGACCCGCCTTATTTAATAAACTTTATTTAACATTAGTGGTCGACCGATTATCGGTGCTGATATTAAGCATTTTATGGTTATCGGTATCGGTCATTTTCAAAAGTGATTTGCCGATTAAAATAATTTAATTTTGAAATGCGCTGTTTGGCTCTGATCCACCTCTGTCGCAAATCATTTGTTGCTTGTTGTTATTAACTTCTTTAAGTTTTACAAAATGTTTACAGAATGCTGCTGGGTGCTCCTTGCACTTTTAATGTTATTATTATTATTAATATTAATGTTATTATTAACAGTTCTCAGAATTAAAGATATGTTTAAGAGCATTTATTCTGTTTTTGTCAGAGCCCTTATTATTCTTAATTTTGACATTAACTTTCATTTTTACACCAGACATATACATTGGTTCAAAATATCGGTTATCGGTCTACCTGATCTGTAATAATCGGTATCGGCCCTGAAAATCACATATCGGTCAACCCCTATTTAACATAACAGCCATTAATGCACAAATGAGATAGAGATGTTACATAAATGCTCGATATGTAGTTTAAACTGGTGCTACAAAATAGAGACAAACTCATGGAGTCACGTAATCTATTTATTGATGTAGAAGTGTGTTTTGTTTTGTATGCAAGGCGGAAGTGCAGAAATTACAGTATTTAAAAGGAGTTAAAGAGTTTGTTCAGTTCACTACTGTTGTTATAATTGTCAAAATCAGTAATTAACCAATAAATAAATATCAGTTCTGTATATCGGTTTATTGGGCACATAAAAACATGCAAATAATTGGTATCGGTATCTGATATAAAAAAATCAATATCGGTTGATCTCTAAACTGTACAGTAAAAATAAAATTATTATTATCTTATTTATTATTTAATTTGCAGTGAATATTACAATAGTAATATTTCTTTGATTAATTTTTTTTATTTAGTAATAATTGTGTATATATATATATATATATATAATTTTTTAGTAATAATAATAATTTTATATTGCATATAATTATATATATTTCTTTAATTTTTTAATTTAGTAATAAAAATAATATATATATTTTACTAATATATATATATATATATATATGTGTATATATATATATGTGTATATATATATATATATATATATACACACATGTATATATATATATGTGTGTGTGTATATATATATATATATACACACACACACACACACACATATATATATATATATATATATACACACACACACACACACATATTATATATATTTATATATATTTATATATATATATATATTGATTTTTTTTATAACTGATGCCAATTTCGGTCGATCTATAAACTGTACAGTAAAAAAATATTATATTATTTATTATTTAATTTACAGTGAAATATTACAATAGCAATATTTCTGTTTCATTTTTTTAATTTAGTAATAATAATTTTACATTACATTATACAATTATTATTGTCATATTGATTTAGAATCACCAAATTTTGGACCAAATTGTGCATCCCTACAAACAAGCACAGCAAACCTGGAGATATTTTAAATCTCAATTTTTATCAGAGAAAAAAACCGCAATTAGATTTTTTAGGGCTGTCATTAAGCTACTAGTTACACCCAAAACAGGCCTCGTGTTTCACAAACAGTGTAGGAACACTAGTGTGCTGATGCTCACAGAAAGACCATCACATCTCTGCGGTTCACCTGAGACAGGCTATATGATCGCTCTAACCACATGGTTTGACTGAGCTGAGAAACAAGTGATAAATCTTTCCACAGGAAACACTGTAGTTAGTACAGGAACTAAAGGCAATGCAAAGTGAAACAAATTTAGCTGAGAGGAGAAAGCATTTCCTCTTCTACGTATAAACTCTCCTCTAAACAAGTCCTTCGACATTTGTCACATTCTTGCTTTCTGCCAGCTTCGGCGCAGAACTTTGTCCACAGATGGCACAACATTACCGAGCCACCAAAACTAAATCAGAGGCTGTTTCAAAGCAGTGAGTGACCGCTTCTGTTTGACAGCTATATGACCTACATATAAATGTCATCTGTCCGCTGTTTGGGCAAACTTGTACCGGTTCAAATCTGTACATGAAACTGACAAAATGGCTTTATGTGCCACAACAGTCAACATGGGGAAGTAGAGCAATATTTCCTGTCACAGCTTTCTACAGTAAACGGTCACAATTTCCCAATAACTTATTACATAGTCAGTAGAAGATTCACTGGAATTAATTCATCCCAGTCTTCAAATGCACGGCAGTCATTTTACCTCTCGCTTTAAATGCATTCAAAGCAGTAGTGGCCTTGAAGAAGATGTGCAACTGCAAAACAAATGGCATTTTTACCCATAATCAACACAATAAATAGATGTTAAACAAGCAAAAAGGCTCATGTTGCTCAATCACTACGGGCTTGTGTTCAATATTACCGTCATTATCTGAACTCAACAAGTCTGGAATTGCACTGGCATTAAAAATTGGCATAAAATGTGATGAATGAGCAGGTCATTTTTAATATTTGTTACTAGTTATGTTGTCGCTAGTACATACTAAGCTATTGATAGCAAATGTTGCAAGTGTGAATTCACTTAACTAGTATATATTCTGATTTTTGCTGGTGCATATTCCACTTTTACTAGTAACGATGACAAGTAAAGCCATTTTAGCTAGTAGTGATGGGATAGATACTAGTATATCTCATAAACGAGTAGTTAACTGAGAAATAATGAGCAGTTATAAACTGGATTAGGTATAAGAAACTGCTAGATTACATAGTAATCATAATAGTTGAACCACAGATCCCTGTAAAGATTGGATTGCTTAACTAGATCATACTAGGAATAAATGTAAAGGAGCGCACGTGACTTCATTTGACTGATGTCCATCATGAAATCACGAAACGCTTCAAAAGAACACAAGATCGGGTGGAAACAGCAATGACATGTCCACAGTGATTTCTGTGCATCCATAAGCCCCCCGAACCTGTGGATGTATGTAGCCCACGCTCAGTAATGCGTGTGTATCAGGGCGAGGTTTGAGCCTGCAAATGAGTAAAACGCCGATGCATTGATGGTTTACCTTAATAATACTGGTCTTCCGTGGTATTCCAGGTTTGCCGTCCAGCACCGCAGCCGCGTTGGCCGTCTCGAGCCCCTGGTTCTCGGGTGCACACAGCCCACAGTCCCCGTTCGAGACCGACACCTCGCTTACAGCTCCGCCGTCCGCCTCTTCGCCGGGCTGGGCGGATTTCCCGCCGCCGCTCGGCGATGAGACCCCGCACTTCTCGGCGACAAACTCCGCCATGAGCCCCGTGTAACGCACGCAGCCGCCTGTGCCTGGCTGTATTAGCTGTCGGTTCGAGTGTCGAGCGATAGGAGCTCCCCAAGAGACGTTAGAGAGAAACCAAGAGCCATCGCAGGTTCAGTTCTCGTCGGTGTTTCTGTTTCGTCTCGGCAGCATCTGTCGGCTTCGATACATTGTATCTGCGCGCACAAAACAGCGTTCGAATGTTTCAGTGTTACAATGTTGCAAGTGTCATTGTTGAGGCGCTCACGCGGGTCTGACAGATACTGCCATCTGCTGAATTCACTTCACATCGGTACAATACACCGCTGCTGCTCCGAAACACTGCGGATCCATGATCAGATAAGGCTTTACCTGGAAGTGCATACATGTCAGGACACATGCTGCAGGGTGACTGGGGCAAGTTGTCACAGGGAGGGGGGGAATTCACAGCAAACTGTCTTCTCATTTACTCTACCTCAGTGACTGTAAGGTTCGAGTCAAAAGTTACTACACAGTTACACAAACCCATTCCAGAGTTTTTTTTTTTATATGGATGAGTCTGTTTTACATCAGATGAAAATGTTTTAAAATTTTAGTTGCTCACAATAAAAAAAGCTGGGTTGAAAATGGACAATCCCAGCGATTGGGTTGTTTTGTTTAAAAATGACTATATGTCTGGCTTAAAATGAACCCAAAATAGGTTGGAAATTAAAAATCAGACACATAATTACTAGAGGCAACAATAATAATCAAAAGGTGAACATTTATTAAACATATTAATTTCCAAAATACTTTGGGTTCATTTTAAGCAAGCAATACAGTCATTTTTAAACAATAGTTGAGTTAAATAAAACTACCCAGCAGGTTGGGCAAACATTTAACCCAGTCGCTGGGTTAAAACCGCCTAATCGTTGGGTTTTTCCAACCCAGCATTTTTAAAGTGTATGACCAGCACACCTCCTCAAC
This sequence comes from Mylopharyngodon piceus, assembly GCA_039654765.1. NCBI lineage: Eukaryota > Metazoa > Chordata > Actinopteri > Cypriniformes > Xenocyprididae > Mylopharyngodon > Mylopharyngodon piceus. The sequence continues at coordinate 18,840,566 of CM077445.1, forward strand.
AGATGCTAGAGATGCAAATGAAATGTAGTTAAATTTCTTAACAACTCTTATTAATAACCGATTACCTAATAACTCGCTGCTGTTGCTTAAAGGGATAGTTCACCCAAAAATGAAAATTCTGTTATCATTTACCCACCCCCAAGTTGTTCCAAACCTGTATAAATTTCTTTGTTCTGCTGAACATAAAGGAAGATATTTTGAAGAAAGTTTGTAACCAGGCCGCTTTGGGGCACCATTGACTTCCATAGTAGGGAAAAAAAATACTGTGGAAGTCAATGGTGCCCCAGAACTGTTCAGTTTCTCACATTCTCCAAAATATCTTCCTTTTTGTTCAACAGAACAAATAAATTTATACAGGTTTGGAACAACCTGAGGGGGAGTAAATGATGACAGAATTTTCATTTTTGGGTGAACTATCCCTTTAATGTGCATTTCATGCATCTCTTTTATTGCACACTTTTGGTTTCTGACTTCTTTCTGTAGCCTAAAACATCTATTTTAGAGCGGTAAATGCATATTTGTTCGCATCAATTCATGCATATTAAAATGTGAATTGTGCATTTATTATTTTTGCAATTCTTTAGTGATGTTAGAGATGCATCTATTGCACGCTTTACTTTTAAATAGCTTTGTAAGCTATTTAAGTGCTTATCAATGCTATATTTTTAAATATGCATTTGTTCCCAATATACTCACCTTTGACTTTGATCAATTCAATTTGATTGTACCAAAGGTTGAGCAGTGTTTACATTTTCCATTAATCTGTCGCCATCAAGTGGCTATAAAGGATTCATACAATTCATAAATGAAAATAATTAAAGATTTAAGGCTTTGAGTACAGTAGGTCACACCCTTACATATTCACTGGCCTCAGGTGGCTGTCGTGTTTTGATTATTATTAGTATTGACACTACAGACTTTATGTATGCCAAAATTGGTAGAGATGTGGAGAAACACCTAGAGACTGGTAAACAAAAGTGTATTTTTGTATAAAACCCAAAATATGATTGAAACACAATTTTTAGTTATGGTTATACGTCTTGAGGCAAAGTTGTTTGAAGTGTGGAGGTTGAGGTCTCTTTTACAAATATTTTTATGCACTATAAAAGTCATAATGCCTTCTGATTGCTATTATTCCCAATTTATCATATCTAGGCATCTGAAACTGAGAGATAAGTTTCATGAAAGGCCATCTAACACCTGCAAACCTGCAGAAATGTATCTGAAAACTCTAGGTACAAATGGATGGACTAGACACACGTTATCGGATGAGTTTGCTCTTTTTATTTTGCCAGCAGTCCAAACCACCCCGAGAAGTTAAGCCCTCCTCTTCACATTGTGTTTTCAAGCACGTGACATGCACATGTCAACAAGTAGCTTTTAAGCAGGTGAAAGTTGCACGCGCTCGTGTAAATGAATGTGCGCTCATATACAGTCTCAGCATCATCAGGGAACAGTCGATTATCCTAATAACAGGAAGTATGAAACGTGTGTTGTTGTTGATATAGCGTTTAGCAGAGACACCTGCCGGACACTCACGGTATTACAAAAATGTTCTGACATCAGGAAACATAATGTATAGGCCTACTTTTGCACTGTAATAAACGATATATGCGTGTATATAATTATTATGTGGTGGAATTTTTTTTCCTGCATGGCTTTTTTATGATGAAACAAATCAGTATTTGACATTTTAAGACCATATGGACTATATTATTAGTATTATTAATACTCTAATAATAATTATACAGCAATAATATTAATACTAATTATTATTATTCATATACTTTAACAGTTTTATGATTATATATTTGGGGTAGATTAAATAGTACAATTATTCCCTTACTTAATACTCTCAATAGTCATAAAACGTGTATAATATGGGTTTGAAATGTAAATTTACTTTATGTGAGTAGGCCTATATAGATATAGTCTTTATTATAAACTGTGCAGTCGGTAAAAAATAGATAATAAATTAATTAAAATGTATAAAAGGTCAATTATGTTAATAATAATTAGTAACAAAGACTTTATATATAGAAAGACGACGGCGCACTCGTATTGTTTTGAATGGGAGAAAGTGCAACGCGCAAAATGGCGGAAAAAGTCCCGCCTTCTAAATAAGAGCCAATCGCCGATCGTAAAGTCATCGCGTCACTGCAGCGGCCGAACAGTCGGTTGCGCACTTAGCTTGATCTAGCCCTGAAAAATGCCGTTTTTTTTCGAGCGTTTAGAAACAAAATGTATTAGACTGTTGTTGTCAGATATTATTGGTGATTTAAAATATGAAATTTAATCGAAAGCTTGGCGAACAGCTTTGGAGAATTTGATGTTTCCCCATTCAAAGAGATAGGAGCTGCACTTGCATGCCCGAGAGGCGTTTCAAAGATGGCCGCCGAGTGAAATGACTTGTCTTAAAGGGACTTTGTTAGTAAACACTATTATTGACCACTGGAACACCCTTTAACTGGAGTGAAATCACTGTATCCACACATGCATTGATCTGTGAACCCCAATAACTCGAACTAAAATCATTTTAATGATTTTAATAAAGTGATGTGATTGTATAAAATAGTGCAGTGTTGCAGAAAACATTACATGAACATTTCAGCAAGTGCACAAATCTACATTACACATACAGTGACTGAATGTTTGACTGACAGAAGTCACTTGTCCTGTTTTCACAGTCTAAAAGTTGTGCTATTGTTTTCAGTATCTGGGTTTACAAGGCTTATAAAACACAAATAGCTTTACTGCTATGTGATTGCATAAGCTTTACTGAAAAAAAACGGTTGAGGTAATAATGCAAAACAATGCAGACTGGCCTATTTCATCATATTCTGAAAGTACAGTACCCTTGATTTTTAATCATATTTGAGGTATTCCACATAGAAAGAACAGAAATAGAAAGAAGTTAGAATATGTATGTTTCACATTATAGGAAAGAGATGCTATAACTATCAAAATATGGCTGTAGAAAATTTCATTTCCTCGCAATAGGGATGATTTTGTCTTTACATAGACAACTGGCTGGACAGCCCTCGCTCACGATGGAGTTTTCACAAGTGGCCTCTTCTATCAAGGCGTCACAGTTGGTGTACGTGTTGATGTACGGACATGGGTTAGCTAGAAGAGAGAATTGAAAGTCAATGAAGCAATAAGTATGATAAAGTAAAAACATTCTGGAATGCAAACTGTGACCTCAAACGTCATCATTCAGGATCATTTTGCAACCAAAAACAGAAATGCACTTACTGCAGAGATTGTCTTGGCAGTCATCCGGGCAGGAGGCACACGGAGCGCCCAGAGAGTACGGAGGGACTCCTCTGAAATTCCCTCTGAAATAGAGGAGAGAATTGAGTTCAGAGGAATTTGAACTCCAGTGTTTAATGCAGGAATGAAACATTAAAGAGGACCTATTATGCTTTTTTCCATGTTCAGCTTTCTTTAGTGTGTGATGGAAGCTTGTTTACACCATGAAATAGAAAATAAAAAAGGTAATTGGGACTTTTTATCTCACAATTCTGACTTTTTTCACAGAATTGCAAGATATAAACTCACAATTGTGAGTTATAAAGTCAGAATTGCGTGATATAAAGTCAGAATTGCATGATATAAAGTCAGAATTGCGAGTTATAAAGTCAGAATTGCGAGATATAAAGTCAGAATTGCGAGATATAAAGTCCGAATTGCGAGTTATAAAGTCCGAATTGCGAGTTATAAAGTCAGAATTGCGAGATATAAAGTCAGAATTGCGAGATATAAAGTCAGAATTGCAAGTTATAAAGTCAGAATTGCGAGTTATAAAGTCCGAATTGCGAGATATAAAGTCAGAATTGCGAGATATAAAGTCAGAATTGCGTGATATAAAGTCAGAATTGCGAGTTATAAAGTCAGAATTGCAAGTTATAAAGTCAGAATTGCGAGTTATAAAGTCCGAATTGCGAGATATAAAGTCAGAATTGCGAGATATAAAGTCAGAATTGCGTGATATAAAGTCAGAATTGCGAGTTATAAAGTCAGAACTGTCTGATATAAAGTCAGAATTGCGAGATATAAAGTCAGAATTTTGTGATATAAAGTCAGAATTGTGAGATATAAAGTCAGAATTGCGAGTTATAAAGTCAGAATTGTCTGATATAAAGTCAGAATTGCGAGATATAAAGTCAGAATTGTCTGATATAAAGTCAGAATTGCGAGATATAAAGTCAGAATTTTGTGATATAAAGTCAGAATTGTGAGATATAAAGTCAGAATTGCGAGTTATAAAGTCAGAATTGTCTGATATAAAGTCAGAATTGTGAGATATAAAGTCAGAATTGTGAGATATAAAGTCAGAATTGCGAGTTATAAAGTCAGAATTGTCTGATATAAAGTCAGAATTGTGTGATATAAAGTCAGAATTGCAAGATATAAACTCACAATTCTGAGAAAAAAGCCTGAATTGTCAGTTTATATCATGTAATTCTGACTTTACAACTTGCAATTGCGAGAAAAAAAGTCAGAATTGTGAGATAAAAAAGTCGCAATTACCTTTTTTATTTTTATTTAGTGGTGGAAACAAGCTTCCATAGTTATGTTTTCTTCCAGTATTCCTCATTTAAATAATTCCCACCCAAGGCATATGCAAAATAAAGGGGCGGGCCTGGTTGAGTTAGTTAGTAGTGTGTTGAAACTGGCGGTTATGGTAAGGGGCGGGACATTTCCCAAACACGCTTGAAGCGCTTGATCAATCACAACACACTGCTCCAGCTGACCAATCAGAGCACATTGTGCTTTTCAGAAGGAGGGGCTTCATAGAGACAGGAACTAAACAGAGCGTTACTGACAGCGCTGCAACAATGTGTTTTTTGAACATTCAGTCAATTCCCTGAGAAAACCCTGTGAGTTTAGACCGCGAGAAGAAAAGTCAGAATTGTGAGATAAAAAGTCGCAATTACCTTCTTTTTTTTTTTTATTTAGTGGTGGAAACAAGCTCAATATTGAGAGAAAGGAAGCCAGGACTTACGCGCGGTAGTAATGGCATCCGTAGAAGTAGGAGCTTCCACACTGAGCCACGGCACAACCGACCTCATACGAGCTGTACCACACCACCTTCAAAGATTCACACGAGGAGAAGCATTACTGTAGTTTGAGACACCTCCAACATACATCACATTTGGCACACAAATAATAATGTGACAAACAAATACATTGCTATTCTGTTTGGCCCTTGTGAAAAAGAAGTGCACTTATTATTATCTCAAAAGTAAAAAACTGTTCTTGCAAATAACATGATCTTAATAAAATAAAATTTAAGCATACTTAAAGAGAGTACAGTTTCTGTTTTTAAAAAGTGTACTTTGTAATAATATCAACTTCAAAGTACATCTGAAATTGTCTTTTAAAAGTGCTCTGTCATGCTTTAAAAAGTACTTGAAGTTGATTATAATTTTAACTGTAGTGTGTTATTTGATATTACATTTAAAGTTAATATATTTTAAATGTACTAAATTGCAACTTCAGCATAATTAGATTTAAATACATGACAGAAGTTGTTTTATTAGAAATAGAATTAAAGTTTACCATAAATGCAGTACACTAATTAAGTGGGTCAAAAAAACTAATTGCATTTAATATAAATGTAAACTATAATACATTTTCAGTTCATTGTAAATAACATGCAATTATGGGTCTATTCCATTCAGTTTGCATTTATTATTTTAAAGTATATTATTTTGGTAATAAGTAATCTTTTAAAAGTATGCTAATCTCTACTTCTTTTTCACAAGAAATGACTGATCTTTCACCTTTAAAGATCTCCGAAAGCTGTTAAAACATATTTACATTTACTCATTCACAAAAATATTGATGAATCTTCTTTTTGCAGCAAATCACAGCATATAACTGTGATGTGAACTAACAGCTAATGACGTTTTAAATAAATGAATCCTTGTTGAATGCAGGAAAGAAAAATGCTACCGAATAATCACCTGTGTGTAATGTCCAATCGGATGACCGTTGACAGATCCGTTGGGATATTCATAATTGTTGACTTCGCTATGCCAGGTATTTACCACTTCAGTCCATGAATAAAGTCCAGAGGCCGTGAAGAGATTTTCACCCATTTCATATCCTGTCCATCAGAGAGAAAACATTCGGTGAGAGAAACTAGAGCACTGCATCTGGTTGTGACAGACAGGGATGAAATTATGATGATTTTAAATTACATTTTTTGTTATTTAATGTGTACACCAATGCATGTTGGTGCTGTGTTTGTTGTGAAGACATCGAGATCTCGTTCATGTGACTGTGACATTCTTCCTACACACTTCATCTGCATGTATTCGTCAGCATGTCAACACACACACTTGCACAATCCTCCTGTATAAATATTAGGTCTATAGGCATGTGGGTTGGATGAATGAAATCTTCTGTTTTCTCAGGTCTACACTGCTCTGGTTGCATATACCGTGACTTCAAAACGTATTTGGACAGTTAAGCCAAATTTGAAAAAAATATGTCACTGCAATGATAAAATATTAAAGCAAGATCGAGTTCTCAGAAGTCTTGTGAACAAATGTTTAGCATGTGTTATATGGCCTTATTTCAGTGACTTAACATTTTTGCTTTTTCAAACATGTACATACATGCTGCTCACATATTGTTATAGCTCAGTTAATGCTGAATACAGCGATTTTAATATGTTTTTAAGCAACTGACAAATGTCAAGGCATGTCAGAACTTCTCCAGAGGATTAAAAGACGAAAAACAGCACTTTTCAGGTACAACAGTTAACAAAAAGAAGTTTGTATAGTTTGAAGTGATGAAACAATAATGCTGGGTTAAAAACTACCCAAGTTGAAAATGGACAAACCCAGTGGTTGGGTTAAATGTTTGACCCAACCTGCTGGGTAGTTTTATTTATCCCAACTATTTTTTAAAAATGACTGTATTGCTTGCTTAAATTGATCCCAAAATATGTTGGAAACTAACATATATTATTTTGTTTAATAAATGAACATTTAATGAATAATAATAATAAAAAAAAAACATTTGTTAACTTGCTTATTCATAATTGTTCATCTTTTGATTATTATTGTTGCCTCTAGTAATTATGTCTGATTTTTTAATTTCCAACCTATTTTGGGTTCATTTTAATCTAGACATATAGTCATTTTTAAACAATAGTTGGGTTAAAAGCGTGTTGGGCAAACATTTAACCCAGTCACTGGGTTTGTCCTTTTTCAGCCCAACTTGGGTTGTTTTTTACCCAGCATTTTTTAGAGCGTAGTGTTAAAAATGAAGACAGTGTTGTGCGACTGTGTGTTTGTGAAGCATTAACATGTGCATATTTGATTTGATGAACTACTTTGTAAAAATCACCAAAACAACAGTTGATTAAAAGACACTTAAAATTGTTTGAAGATTTATCATCAATGCAATAATGTTTATACATTTTATTTCTGATTTAAGTAACCAAATCTGTTTCAGGGTCAGCCTACTGTAGTACTTAAGCATAGAAAAAAGGTTCAGTAGAACTATATTGCTGCGTTAAAAACAACCCAAGTTGGGTTGAAAATGGACAGTCTCAGCGTTTGGGTTGTTTTGGCGTGCTGGGTAGTTTTATTTAACTCAACTATTGTTTAAAAATGACTATATGTCTAGATTAAAATGAACCCAAAATCAGACACATAATTACTAGAGGCAACAATAATAATCAAAAGGTGAGCATTTATTAATAAGAAATTTAATAAATGATTATTGTTTAATTCTTTTTCATTAAACTTGTTAATAAAAATTCAATTATTAAACATATTAATGTTAATTTCCAACATATTTTGGGTTCATTTTAAGCAACAATACAGTAATTTTTAAACAATAGTTGGGTCAAACATTTAACCCAACCGCTGGGTTGTCCATTTTCAACCCAACTTGGGTTGTTTTTAAAGAGTAGGACTCTTGACTCAATTTTAAAGAATGCTTTATGGTTCTATATCAGGAGAAATGTCTTAAATGATTGCGTAATGGTTTTCTTCATTTTTTTTTCTAGTGATAAAGTGTGTCTTACAAGCGGTTTAATTCATACACTTGGAATCTAAATCCATAAAATGATCCCATGATCCCTTTATATGAAGTGCTTGATGGAACCCTTTCTTCTAAAAGTGTACTTAAAGGGACAGTTCACCCTAAAGACTAATAAAAACATGACGTAATACAACGCCTGGAAATCCCCAAAAAAGTATCCGTGTACTTTCTTCCCTGAGTTGAATATATTTGGTCTGGAACTTTGTTTGTCTGATGGCAGTCAGAATGACAGATGTGAACGCGATAACTTCTTGTTGCAATGAACACGACAGACATATTTACCTCAGAGAAGAAGGTACATGGATTCTATTCCATGTTGCATTTTGTTGCAAGGAAGAAGGGCGTATTAGAACAACACCAGGGTGAGTAAATGATGACTTGTGATTTTAGGGTGAACTATCACTTTAAATACTTCAGGGTTCACCTTTGACTTGCAATTTGGAACAATAGAACAATATGTATCACCTACAAAAGAATGAATTGTCGTATAACATACCGTCAATCAAGCGGCTGCTTGGCGGTCCGTGTGTCATGTTACACTGCTCAATCCAGCCCTGAGCGGACTGTGCCACGGCATCGCTCCAGCTCTGCAAACGACACACAGCATCTTCCACTCAGCATGTGACTCTAAGAAACATGCTTAAAATGCAAATGTGAATCATAAGCGTGTGATTGACCATTTTCAGCATGTTGCTGGCAGACGGATCCACAGCCCTCCGGAAGGCGTTGTGAACATCCACAATCTCCTGCTGGACAGAACTCAGGTCTGTACAGACGCCTGTGAAGATGCAGAGCAAAACAGAAAGTTTTTTCAGATGATGCATATGAATGCATATTATTGTAGGCATTAAAGTAATATATGCTTACCTGACTGGAAAGCCCACCACAGAAATGAGACATGCAATGGATGGATATTTTTGTTAGATCATTTCATCACATCACAAAATATATTATTATTATTTAACAATATATTATTATTATTATTATTGACCATAATGCTTAGATGTATTTTATCCATATACACTACCAATCAAAAGTTTGAACACACCTACTTATTCTTTATATTTTTTCTCTAGCTGTTTTTTTATTCAATATCTGCTCCAAATCATCCACTTCTAAGTAGTTTTGTGAAGAAATTTGAACATATAGGTGCAATTTATATTTGACTACAAAATTAATTTCAAGATTAGAAACATTTTAAGATAATTATAAACTTGTAAATTCACTCAAATGAGTACAAACGTTTCAATGGTAATGTATATAATCGGCATTAATATAAATAATGAAGTATCATGAGTAAAATAGCAATTTATTAAATTTAAACTCACCAAGCTGCAGGCAGCGCTCGTATGGAGCAATCCCAAAATACAAACACAAACCGTCACTGCAAACATTTTGCGTCCCTCCGTTCAGCAGACTGTGGAAGCAGTAATTTTTAAATAATAATAATAATAATAATATTATATATATATATATATATATATATATATATATGTAAAAATTTGTAAAAATATATATATATTTTTTTTTACACAATAATCAAAGTAAAAATGTTAGGAAGAAACTCAGATTCCAATTTTTTATTATTAATTTTTTTGTAGTTCTTTTTCAGATTATACAGTTTGCAGCAAATAATCAGCATTATTAATTATTAAATTATATATATTTTATATATATAATTTGTAAAAAACCAATTCATATTATTTAAATATTTTTACTCTATAATTGAAGTAAAAATGTTAGGAAGAAACTCAGATTCCAATTTTTAAAAAATATTTTGTATTTCTTTTTCAGATTATACAGTTTGCAGCAAATAATCAGCATTATTAAAATATATGTATGTGTATATATATATATATATATATAATTTGTAAAAAAAAAATAAATAAATATTATTTAAATATTTTTACACTATAATCGAACTAAAATTGTTAGGAAGAAACTCAGATTCCAATTTTTAAAAAATATTTTGTATTTCTTATTCAGATTATACAGTTTGCAGCAAATAATGAGCATTATTAAAATATATGTATGTATATATATATATATATATATATTTGTATTAGAGATGCACCGATATATCGGCCAATAATCGTTATCAGCCGATAAAAGCAAAATTTCACACTATCGGCCGATAGTTTAAAAACAGCTGATAGTCAGTGCCGATATATCCTGTCAATCATAAGAGGGCACGAAAATGCATAGCATTTGTACTTTGTGTAAAGAAAATGCTAAGAAACCAGTTTGATGTTCAATATTAATAGTAATTATATGAATTAATAACATTCAGAAAGTTAAGAAATATTAATTTAATCTTCAGAATTTAGTTAATGTGTGTTAATATTAATTTGAGTAATGTGTTTGTTTATAACTGATACCAGTTACTCTGAAACAAGTTGATGAAATGGAGAGAATAAAGTTTTATTTGCATTTATTTCAAAATATAATAATTAAAAATATAATGATTAATTATTAATTATAATGAAATTATCATTAATTTAAAAGAAGGTATAAAAGGCAGAACCTCCAAACTATCGGTATCGGCAGATATCACTCTGAATAATCGGCTATCGTATCGGTGGAGAAATGTAGTGTCGGTGCATCTCTAATATGTGTGTGTGTGTGTGTGTGTATATATATATATATAAAAATTGTAAAAAAAAAATAATTAAATATTATTTAAATATTTTTACACTATAATCGAAGTAAAAATGTCAGAAAATCAGCATTCTTAACTCACCTGCCCGTACGAGTCGAGGCGTCTGAGATGTTGTGATGGTCACTACTCTTTTTATACTCCCAGCATCTTAATGGGCTCAAAAACATGTTCCCATGTCAGCAGTGACATGTGACACCACTTGAGCAATATGGTCACAAAACAATACAAAACCTCCGAGGTTAATAGTAGAAGCAAACATGAGAGTGTAAACACGAGGGTGTAGTTTTAGTTTAAAGAACACCTGAATTAACCTACAGAAGAATGAGGTGATGTCTAAAGACCTGCAAACAAAGCAACAATGATAAATCGAATGGACAACGTGGCAATGGACCAGACCATATGGTTAAAGAATACAGATTATACTTCCTATTATGAGGAACTATTAGTCAGAATAAAATAGAAACTGTAGACTTTGTCTCAATCACCCGCATGCAATCGGACTATTACAGCATGACGTTTGCTATTGTGTATTGTACTTCATCAAGCAAACAAGGGATTTTTGACACTATAAAAACAGTTTCAGTCTGACTAAATAAATAACCTATATGTGACCTGGATAATTAACAAACACAAACACTATAGTTTCATCAGATTACAGCATTAAAGCTTCCCCGAGAGGCTTTTCCTGGTTTTTAAGAGGGTTATAATGCAATGAGATGTAATCCAACCTTTTATTACATAGAATTGACTCTTTTTACATCATTGTAAGATCTTTAGATTTGAATTTAACTATTAATTTTCTTGTCTCAACAGAGCCACAGGATCATTTCATGTATTTTATGCCATTATCCTGATGCTGGAGGACTGACAGGTTTATATTCTTGAACTTAGCGAGTACAATGCCTCTCATGAGTGCAATTGTTGAATGATAAATGACATTTACAGCAGGCTGAGCAAACCTGTGGCATGTGACTGTGAGCAACACTGTAGATTTTATGGCCAAAAAACTGATTTTCAGATGAAAATTTTATCAAGATTTTTTTTTTTGCCTAGCAATCATTGCATTTGACTTACATAACCTAAAGTATCTATCTATCTATCTATCTATCTATCTATCTATCTATCTGTCTGTCTGTCTGTCTATCAGGGGTCGACCGATATGTGTTTTTCAGGGCCGACACCGATAAAACTAATGTCAAAATGAAGAATAACAAGGGCTCTGACAGAAACTTTCTTTAAATGCTTTTAAACATATTTTTAATTCTGAGAACTGTTAATAATAACATTAATAACATTAAAAGTGCAGGGAGCACCCAGCAGCATTTTGTAAACATTTTGTAAAACTTAAAGTAAACAACAACAAGCAACAAATGATATCTGACAGAGGTGGCTGCATCAGAGCCAAATAGCGCATTTTAAAATTAAATTATTTTATCGGCAAATCGGTTTTGAAAATGACCGATACCGATAACCATAAAAACGCTTAATATCAGCACCGATAATCGGTCGACCACTACTGTTAAATAAAGTTTATTAAATAAGGCGGGTCAGTTATTTTAACTTTGATCGTTGTTGACTCATCTCCCCTCAGACACTGTGCTTTAATGTCGGTCTTCCGCGCAATTCTCAAAACAACCACAAGATGGCGATAAAACAACCATTTATCGGTGAATCAGATATTATAAAACCGATACCTGATTATGAGAAAATTATCAGGAAAAATATTGGTAAAACCGATTATCCTATCATCTATCTATCTATCTATCTATCTATCTATCTATCTGTCTATCTATGTGTCTGTCTATCTATCTATCCGACAGAGATGGCTGCATCAGAGCCAAATAGCGCATTTCAAAATGAAATTATCTTATCGGCAAATTAGTTTTGAAAATGGCCGATACCGATAACCATAAAAATGCTTAATATCGGCGCCGATAATCGGTCAACCACTATTGTTAAATGAAGTTTATTAAATAAGGCGGGTCAGTTATTTTAACTTTGAACATCGTTGTTGACTCATCTCCCCTCAGACGCTGTGCTTTAATGGCGGTCGTGTGCACAATTCTCAAAACAACCACAAGATGGCGATAAAACAACCATTTATCGGTGAATCAGATATTATAAAACTGATACCAGATTATGAGAAAATGCTTAGGGTTTGTTCACCCAAAAATGAAAATTCTGTCATTAATTACTCACCCTCATGTCGTTCCACACCCGTAAGACCTTCATTCATCTTCAGAACACAAATTAAGATATTTTTGATGAAATCTGATGGCTCAGTGAGGCCTGCATTGACAGCAAGACGATTAACACTTTCAGATGCCCAGAAGGTTACTAAAGACGTATTTAAAACAGTTCATGTGACTACAGTGGTTCAACCTTAATGTTATGAAGTGACGAGAATACTTTTTGTGTGCCACAAAAAAAAACAAAATAACGACTTTATTCAACAATATCTAGTGATGGGCGATTTCAAAACACTGCTTCATGAAGCTTCGAAGCTTTACGAATCTTTTGTTTCGAATCACTGGTTCAGAGTGTGAATCAAACTGCCAAAGTCACGTGATTTCAGTAAACGAGGCTTCGTTACGTCATAAGTGTTTCGAAATTTCAATGGTTCACGTCACTTTGGTAGTTTGATACACGCTCTGAACCACTGATTCGAAACAAAAGATTCGTAAAGCTTCGAAGCTTCATGAAGCAGTGTTTTGAAATCGCCCATGACTAGATATTGTTGAATAAAGTCGTTATTTTGTTTTTTTGGCACACAAAAAGCACTGTAGTCACATGAACTGTTTTAAATACGTCTCTAGTACCCTTCTGGGCATCTGAAAGTGTTAATCGTCTTGCTGTCAATGAAGGCCTCACTGAGCCATCGGATTTCATCAAAAATATCTTAATTTGTGTTCTGAAGATGAACGAAGGTCTTACAGGTGTGGAACGACATGAGGGTGAGTAATTAATGACAGAAATGTCATTTTTGGGTGAACTAACCCTTTAAATATCAGGAAAAATATTGGTAAAACCGCTTATTGGTCGATTTGTACTGTCTGTCTATCTATTATCTATCTCTCTGTCTATCATTATATCTATCTATCATTCTGTCTATTATCTATCTATCTCTCTATCCGTCTATCCATCTATCTATCTATCTTACAATATAATACTTCATATTTAGACAGTAACCCACAGAATCATGGGCTCTAGTGAAGTGAAGGGCAGTGTGACCAGTAGGTGGCGCAGTGGCACCAATATCAGGATTTCACAGACTGAAAGTTTCTCGAGGTTGTCTTGCATTAAGAGAAACCCTTGAATTCATATTGGTTTTTTAACAAACAAAATCACCACACACACACACACACACACACACACACACACACACACTTTGATTCAGTTTGTTTAAAAACCTATATGAATTCAAGGGTTTAAATGTTTGTGCTTGGAGCTTCTTATATAATGGTTTTCAATGCTCAACTAATGCAGGGAGGTTGATTGCTGACATAATGATGCCAATGTAAACTTTTTACTGACAATCCACATTATAAAACTGTATTATACTATAAAACTAAAACTATTATATTAGAAACTTGTATTATCCATTGACATTGGCTGTTGGCAGGTTTTGGAAGACATCTATCAGCGAGATGCCTCAAAAAATATAGCCAAACATTGGCTGATTTATTGGCCGGTCTGACATATCGGTTCATCAGTGTTATACACAAAGATGACATCACCATCAGACAGAAGTGTGTAAGTGCATCTCTTCAGTGTGTGAAGGTTGTTCTGGTCCAGTGACAGAGGAGTGTGTTTACTCGTCTTCTGCTGCACTGCACACTTTTTGTTTTCCTCTAACAATGTAGTTAGTGAAGTGTTCAGTGTTGTCGTACAGCTCTTTATTTTCACAGGGATTACGCAGTGATTAGTTCGCAATAAACGCAGCAGTAATTATGCAGTGGGAGGTCTCGTTTTCCACCATCTCTCCTTCCTATTCAAGCTTCAATGAAAGAGACGTGTTTGGTTGACTTATCAAACAATCTGTGTGTGTGTGTGTGTGTGGATTTTAATTGATATAAGGTAGGGTTCAGAAGTCTGAGAGTGTTATTTCCTAATTAGTTCAAATTGTTTCATCACTTGTGATAATTTTATTTGATTAGTGACCTAAAAATAGTGCAGAATATTTATTCAGATCTTTATGTTTATTTCCAGGTTTAACAAAAACATTTAAACTTATGTTATGTTCAATGTCACAATAATAATAATAATAATAATAATAATAATAATAATAAATAAATACAAAATAATTTATATTGATCTGTATAATGTATAAATATATATAAAGTATTACATATGTTATCATAAAAACATATACATTTATTTCCAGGTATTTAAAAAAACATTTAAACTTTTTATGTGCCTATGTCACAATAATAATACATATTTTTTTTTAACATAATTATATATAATATATAAAATATGAAATTTTATCAAATATGACAAAAAATATAATACATATTTCCAGGTATTTACAAAACATTTCATCTTTTAATGCGCCTATGTTATGTTCAACGTCGCAATAATAAATAAATATTATAAATATTATATATAATATATATTAAATAATAAATAAATAATAATACAAATTTATATTGTTCTATATAATATATAAATATATATAAATTATTAAATTTTAGAATATATTATAAAAACATTATATAAATTTATTTACAGGTATTTAAAAAAACATTTAAACTTATTTTCAATGTCACAATGATAATAATAATAATAATAATAATAAATATTTAATAACATATTCTTATATATAATATATAAATATATTATAAAAAAAATATAATACACATTTATTTCCAGGTAATGTACTAATATATATATATACATAAATACATAAATGAAATGCAAAAAATACATATATATTAGACAATTATATTCTAACATATTAAATATATATAAAATACTATATATATAGTACACACACACACAGTATTAGATGTGCATACACATATAAACATATAGTATAATACACACACATGTACACACATACATCTATATATGAAGTATTATATTGTCAAATATGAAGTATTTTAATCAATAATTCAACATCCTACCTCATGATGAGCAGTTATCAGCGATTGTACTTGAGACACGCGTCACTCGCCACAAGGTTTCCTGTTCCAGAAAGACTCTCTGATCTGGGCTCATGTCATTAATTTGTGTCCTGGGGTCAGCGGTTTCGTCTGCTGTGCATAAAATCACTATCAACAGCCTTTGAAACTGGAGCGTCAATCATCTGCAGTGCCTTAAAGACAATATTTCCCATTAAAACACTCTGACTTCTGAAGAAATGCTGGTGTGTGATTTTCATCATGGAGATGTGATGGATGAAATTACAGTGATCATGGTGTGATTCGGACTGGGCCGCTGTGATTTGGGCAGGGTGTGTATGTGCATGTGTCTGTCCCCTCGCTCACAGACCGCTCTGAATAATAGATTCACAGCTATAGGGGGCCGCGGCTGGGCTTTATGAAAAATACATCTCACTACCGGGGCCGGCAGACACAGACCCTCTCAGCCCAGAACAACCACAAACCTCCCCAGAGGAGAAGGTGACCGCTCTGAGGTCGCTCTTTCATTGCTCCAGACGGTCCCCGGTGATGTTTCTCTTAAAACTCCTAAAATAGAAACAAAAGAGAGACCTGTTTTCATACTGTAAGAGTATTGTGATCTGAATAGCAACTCACATTACCAACTCTCATATTTTGACTGCATACTTTCAATCTCTGCAAATATGAGCACATTGTTGAGATCTCTTTTGAAACTCTGCGAAGTCATTTTCCATCTTACATACTCATTCTGGAGCACTGCATTCACAAGAAGCACTGGTGTTTTGTTTCCTTCAGTGACATTCTGGTTTCGGTGGGGAGGAAGAATTAGTTAATACTGATGTTGAAACTCATCTCAAAAATTTGATGTGCATGAACTACTTTTGTTGCAGTCATGTTTCTTTTTTGTCCCTTTTAGAGCTCAACAGTCATCAGATTGTGCATATATAACTTGTGTTTCACTCATGTTTCCATTTTGGAGCTCAACAGTCAACAAATAAAAAAAAAACTATATATTTTCTTATAAGATAACACTTTAGTTTAGAGTCCAATTCCCACTATTAACTGGCTGCTTTATTAGCATGCATATTACTAGGATATTGGCTGTTTATTAGTACTTATAAAGCACTACTAACTATTAATAAGCAGAAATTAGGAGTTTATTGACCAAAGCCATAGTTTATAGTGAGAACTGGACCCTAATCTAAAGTATATATATATATATATATATATATATAATTTATTATAATATAAAATGTATAATTATGTTTAATATATGTAATATTTTTTGTATTTCATATATATGAAATATAATGTATTTACTTATTTTGTTTGTATTTTAAATGATATATATATATATATATATAATTATAATAATTATTTTATGATTAATAATTATTTTAATATATTAGAATATTTTATAATTTATTATAATAAAAATGTATAATTATATTTTTAATATATGTAATATTTTTGTATTTCATATATATGAAATATAATTTATTTACTTATTTTGTTTGTATTTTAAATTATATATATATTAAATATATATGATTATATATATATATATATATATATATATATAATTTATATAATTAATTATTTTAATATATTAGAATATTTTATAATTTATTATAATAAAAATGTAATTATATTTTTAATATGTAATTTTTTGTATTTCATATATATATATAATATAATATTTATTTATTTTGTTTGTATTTTGATATACAGTAATATACATTTAATATATATTTTTAATATACAGTATGTAATATTTTTTGTATTTCATATATAATTAAAATATAATTATTTACTTATTTTGTTTGCATTTTATATAATATATATTAAATATTTATGATTATATATATATAATTATAATAATTATTTTATGATTAATAATTATTTTAATATATTAGAATATTTTATAATTTATTATAATACAAATTTATAATTATATTTGTATTTCATATATATAAAATATAATTTATTTACTTATTTTGTTTGTATTTTAAATTATATATATATATAATTTTTATAAAGTCTCTCCAAGGCTGCATTTGCCTGATAAAAAATACAGTAAATATTGTGAAATATTATTACAATTTAAAGACAGCAAGGCTGAATTTTCAGTTGCATGGATCACTTTTGTTTCCTCCGACAGTCGTGCAGATCATGAGAATAACTGTTATTATATAGAAAGACTGTTTAAATATTCTTCGATATTTCTCCTTTTGCACACAGCTTTGGGAACATTTAAACTCATTTGCTCTCCATTTAATCTCAGTGTGGTCATGGAGAAACATTTGAGATATTAGAGAAATCTAATTGCTGAATCTTTACTGTGTTTTTGGTTATTTTCTTGCTCTTTCAATCCTCAAGCATTCTTACCATTGTTTTTTTTTTTTATTTCACTGTAATTTCTAAAAGAACTGCTCCCCCTCTCTTTTCTCCCTTTTATCCGTCTCCCTCCCTCTCCTCGCTCGCTCGCTCGTTCTCAGCACCTCCTCCTCAGCTGGATTCTTCAGTTGGTGGGCAGGAACTGTGTCGGTTGCTGAAGAAGCCTAGAGAGAGAGAGAGAGAGAGAGAGCGAGGGAGTGAACTGTGTCTGGGTCAGCTCGGTCTGTCATCTCAGACAGTCAGAGAGAGCGAGAGAGACGCAGACGGCACGCAGGCAGCAGGATAGAGGAGGTATGTCAGAGGATGTGGTTTCCCTGAGCTTGCAGAACATTGCACAGACATACTTTGAGCATGACCTAACGGCAGCACGCAAAGTGTGTCTTCTGCGCTCCGTCAGCTGCCTGCCGCAGGAGGACTGATCCGCTCGCGTCCAGGGATCCTCGCTTCTTGTTACATCCAAAGGGAATCGTACCAGCACTCTCACTTCTTCTTCTTTTTCCACCGGACGGTGGATCGCTGGCTCAAACTTGCAGCGTCCGCGTGTCGACACCTTCACAACAGGTAACCGGTCCGTCTCTTTACTCACTTCTGCGTGTTTGGTAGGAGCTCCGTGATGCATGCCGTCTGTCTAGGAGGAAAGTAAACACTACAACAGTGCTGGTGATAAAAAATCAATCATGGGAAGCCACAAGCCACAAGTTTGCCACTGTGTGATGAACGTCTTTATCCGTTAACACACAGGCACACGCTCCTTGTAAAGCCTATCACACAGATCAATGCTTTAGTTTGAGTCACATGTATAAAGTGTGATGCTGACAGGAGACTGCATACTTACCTTCAGTGCTTGACCATTTAAGAAGTGTCTTTCTTCAGCACTGTTTCAGTTGTTTGTCTGAAAGCGTAGGATTTTAGTTGCAAATTCACTGCAAAAAAATTATATTCTTCCGTCTTGTTTTCCAGCACAAATATCTAAACATTCTTAAATCAAGAGAAGCAAAACGAGTTAAGATATTAAGTCTTTTTTAATGAGAAATTGATCAAAATGAAGTGAGTTTATGCTTAAAAGAAGAACAAATAACTGCCAACGGGGTTAGAAAAATAATCTTGTTTTCCGTTTGAATTCAGTTGATTTTTTCTGACCCCACTGGCAGATATTTGTTCTTGTTTTAAGCATAAACTCACTTCATTTTGATACATTTCTTATTAAACAAGACTTAATAACTTATGCAATTAAAGTAAATGCGTCTTGATTTAAGGACGTTTAGATATTTGTACTGGAAAACAAACCAAAAATACACCGAAAGCGAAAATGCTGTGTAATGTAGAACAATCTGAAGATATCTGATGTTTAAAGTCAGCATGAAATGAAAATTCATCTATTTCATTTAATTTATGTTATTGATCTTACTGTGCACAATTCATTTGTGCATGCGTTTCATTTTTTACCTTTTTTTGACCCAGTTATTTAAAGGGTCCCCTTTCACAAGATGTAATATAAGTCTCTGGTGTCTCCAGAATGTGTCTATGAAGTTTCAGCTCAAAATACTCCACAGATCATTTATTATAGCTTGTCAAATTTGCCCCTATTTGGGTGTGAGCAAAAGCACGCAGTTTTTGTGTGTGTCCCTTTAAATGCAAATGAGCTGCTGCTCCCGCCCCCTTTCCAGAAGAGGGCGGAGCTTTAACAGCTCACGCTTCGGTTGCTCAACAACAACAAAGCTGGAGAATCTCACGCAGCCAAAATGAGGATTGTCAGTAACGGTGTTCAGCCTTACATTGTTCAAACCGGAGTCGACACTGATGGAGAGACTCAGGAAGAAGTTACAACTTTTAGGACGTTTCTGAATGGTTAGTGGATAAATTTATGTAGTTGCTGTGGAGTTGATTCAACTCATCCACTAGCATGTGCCGTCATGTTAATCTTTTGTGCAAATCCAGCGTTGAATTGACCCTCGTTTGTGAAGCAGTCCGGCGTAAAATGACGGCATGACAACAACACTCTACTACAACAACTCTTCCTCTTCTCTAAAGCAGCCCAACATGGCCTCACCCCCTTGGTTGTGTGTTCTCGGGGGCGGGGTTTATGTAAATTTTAGGGTTAGTGATGTCACTAGTTCGTTATTGACAAAAACTTAAAACAGGGCTGTCACGATTCCTCGATTAAATTCAAGTACTCGATTTTTTAAAATTACAGTGGCTGTAGCATTTCTATCGCAAAGAAGTTGGCAAATATTAAAGATTAAGTGAACATTTGAATTAAATGTCATTTGGCCAATATTAAACAAGCATTTGATCTGCTGTAAAGTGTAACAACACCAGGCTGTTGGCGTCCTCTGCAGGCATTTGTTATAATACATAATGTACATAAAATGATTGTTCGTATAATGTATATTATGAATTTTAACAGTGTTTTTCTATAAAACTAAATGATTACTTGTTTTTGATAATTTATTTGAACTAAATATTATTGCCTCATGTTGTTATATATGTATTTTAAGTCATTTTAAAGGCTTAGGTTGATTTTTATCACCACAAAAAATATCCGATTACTCAAATAATCGTCAAAATAATTGACCGATTACTCGATTACCAAAATAATCATTAGTGACTAACAATTAGTGACTTTATTTTTATTTTAATTTGGGCAATTTTAGTACATTTCTAAATTTGTCTAATTTTGTTTAAGTTTTTCCATTTAATATTTATATTTTATTTTATTTCAGCTTCATTTTAATTACTGAAAATGACTTTTAGCAGTTTTAGTTTTTTTGTTTTTTTTTAATAACCACTGATTTTTAAGTGTTTTTGTCACATTGCATTGTATGTGGCATCATCTTGGGAAAAAAAAATAAAAAAATTTTGGCATACTGATCAAACAATGAGTCAAAAAAGAGTTAAAAATCACTGCTTAAACTGGAAGGTCAAGTCGAGTTCACTGCATTGTTGCACCACGTTCTTTGTTCATTTTGTCAAATGTAGTTTAATAAAGTATGCCAAACATACCTATAGAAAATTTGCACACTGTGCACAGAGTATGATTAGTATGTTAGTATGTTAATCTATTGCTGCTAGTAGGCGGTCCGGCTAACGGTCCCTGTCACTCATATTTCCAGAAATTGCCCACTCTCCTTGTAAATGAATGTCTTGCAGACTCAAATTGCTGTCAGTGTGAATGCCCTTTAAGAAAGGAATGTAAAGAAAGAGAACAGAGAAGGCAAACTGTCATTAATCAGTTCCAGACGGCGGTTCGGAGGCCGTGCGCATTCAGTCGCGCTGCGCAGGGCGCCTCAGGAGCCGACACACAGAGCTGCTGTTGTCATGGAGGAATCTGGTGCATCATATCACGGGCTAGTCACCTCCGACCCCAGCGTACTCGCTGTTAGAGAGTTACTGTTGCTCCTGCAGAGGAGAGTAATGCTGACTTCAGTGTCATATGTGCATCAGCTGGAACATTTCATTACAGCTCAGAGAGAAAAAAAAAATACAAAAACTTAATTTTGTACATTTTCGGGAAAAATTATGAGTGGTACTCACCTGTGCAAAAGTCGCTGACATGATGCTATGGTTGTTTACTGGGCCAATCAGGTGTGTGGGATTTCTTAGGAAATGATAAAACAACAACAATGTACTAAAAACGGAAACGTTTTTCCTTTTTCGTGTACCGACAACAATGTTGTCAAAATGATTGGATCCGCAAAAAACGACTAAAAATGCTGTATTCTGCTGCCTGGCCAATAGATGGTGATGTCACTATGTAAAGAAACACTATGCGCCTATAGATGAATGACCACATCGTTTTCACAAATTCACATTTGTGTAGTTTACATGGAGACATTAACAGTATCGTTTTCAAAAACTTGCACTTTGAAACCCGTTTTCAAATGTTTGCGTTTTCAGGCCCCCAAAACAGCAGTCGCATAAACGAACGGCCAAAACGAATAAAAAGATTTTAGTCGAAAACAGTGTTGTGTAATTTTAATTTGTTTTAATGCCCATTCACACCAAAAACCTACACAATAAAGATAATTTTAAAAATTGCTCTAAATTGAAAAGATTAGCTCTGAATTTATTTCAATGCTTTTGTATTCGCTCTCAAAAGCATTGCATTCTCCAAGAAACTTTAGTTAAATATAGTTTTTCATATTATTTCCAATGCAATTTTTTCGTGAGCGAACGCAGTTTTTTTAGAAGCGAATGCACATTTTTTTGCGAGCGAACGCAGTTTTTTTTAAAAGCGAATGCACATTTTTTTTGCGAGCAAACAGTTTTTTTTAAAAGTGAATGCATTTTTTTGCGAGTGAACGCAATATTTTTTGCGAGCGAATGCACATTTTTTTGCAAGCGAATGAAAATTTTTTGCGAGCAAACGCAGTATTTTTTGCGAGCGAATGCACATTTTTTTGTAAGCGAACAAAGTTTCTCAGGGGAATGCAAAAGTTTTGTGTGAGAATGCAAAAGCACTGGAATATAGATTTCCCGCCCACCTCATATTATTTCCAATGCAATTTTTTGCGAGCGAACGCAGTTTTTTTTTGCGAGCGAAACAATTTTTTTGCGAGTGAACGCAATTTTTTTGCAAGTGAATGCAATATTTTTTGCGAGCGAATGCACATTTTTTGCAAGCAAACAAAGTTTCTCAGGGGAATGCAAAAGTTTTGTGTGAGAAGGCAAAAGCACTGAAATATAGATTTCCCGCCCACCTCATATTATTTCCAATGCAATTTTTTTTTGCGAGCGAAACGCAATTTTTTTGTGAGCGAACGCAATTTTTTTTTGCAAGTGAACAAAGTTTCTCAGGGGAATGCAAAAGTTTTGTGAGAGAATGCAAAAGCACTGAAATATAGATTTCCCGCCCACCTCATATTATTTCCAATGCAATTTTTTGCGAGCGAACGCAATTTTTTTGCAAGCGAAACGCAATTTCTTTGCGAGCGAATGCAGTATTTTTTGCAAGCGAATGCAGTATTTTTTGCGAGCGAATGCACATTTTTTTGCAAGCGAACAAAGTTTCTCAGGGGAATGCAAGCTTTGTGAGAGAATGCAAAAACACTGAAATATAGATTTCCCATCCACCTCATATTATTTCCAATGCAATTTTTTGCGAGCGAAACGCAATTTCTTTGCGAGCGAACGCAATTTTTTTGCAAGCGAATGCAGTATTTTTTGCAAGCGAATGCAATATTTTTTGCGCGCGAATGCACATTTTTTTTGGCGAGTGAATGCAATTTTTTTGCAAGCTAATGCAATATTTTTTGTGAGCGAATGCACATTTTTTGCAAGCGAACAAAGTTTCTCAGGGGAATGCAAGTTTTGTGTAAGAATGCAAAAGCACTGAAATATAGATTTCCCGTCCACCTCATATTATTTCCAATGCAATTTTTTTTTGCGAGCGAAACGCAATTTTTTTTGCAAGTGAACAAAGTTTCTCTGGGGAATGCAAGTTTTGTGTGAGAAGGCAAAAGCACTGAAATATAGATTTCCCGCCCACTTCATATTATTTCCAATGCAATTTTTTGCCGAGCGAACGCAATTTTTTTGCAAGCGAATGCAATATTTTTTGCGAGTGAATGCACATTTTTTGCAAGCGAACAAAGTTTCTCAGGGGAATGCAAAAGTTTTGTGTGAGAATGCAAAAGCACTGGAATATAGATTTCCCGCCCACCTCATATTATTTCCAATGCAATTTTTTGCGAGCGAAACAATTTTTTTGCGAGTGAACGCAATTTTTTTGCAAGCGAATGCACATTTTTTTTGGCGAGTGAACGCAATTTTTTTGCAAGTGAATGCACATTTTTTTTTGGCGAGTGAACGCAATTTTTTTGCAAGCGAATGCAATATTTTTTGCGAGTGAATGCAAATTGTTTTTGGTGAGCGAACGCAATTTTTTTGCAACCGAATGCAATATTTTTTGCGAGCGAATGCACATTTTTTGCAAGCAAATAAAGTTTCTCAGGGGAATGCAAAAGCTTGCGTTTCGAGCGCAAGCAATTTCTTTGCAAGCGAAAGCAATTTTTTTTTGCAAGTAAACAAAGTTTCTCGGGGGAATGCAAAAGTTTTGTAAGAGAATGCAAAAGCACTGAAATATAGATTTCCCGCCCACCTCATATTATTTCCATCACAAAAATCTTACAAGCGAACGCAAGTTTTTTTTGCAAGTGAACACAAAAATTTTTGTAAGCGGACCCAAAGTTTCTCAGGTGAATGCAGAACTTTTGCGAGAAATTTTCCTCCCATTTCATATTATTTCCATCACCATGTCCCCTTAGTGGCTCCATAGTGTATCCATCCTAAATAGTATTCGAAATTAGAATTAGTGTGTCCCAAATCATCGTATGTTTTAATGAGTACTTTAAAGATACACGGATAGTCTACTTTTTCCGGTTAGAATCTTAAGTGCAGATCCGTACATACTCTAACGGCTTATATTGCTCACAACCCATTGCGTGTTGGACGAGGATTCGATTAGAACTACAAACACGAATAAAAGGTGTTAGAAAACTACAAACATGGTGGATGTGTGAGAGTAAGTAGAGAGAGATAAAGGGGTCTGAGTGATTAATAATCAATATCTAACCTGATGAAAAGATATTTATTCAGTGTTATCCACATTATATTTCATCTGCAACAGCATTGTGAACTATTATAAAGATATATGTGGTCATCTTTTAAATTTATCATTATGCAAACACATGAGGAGAGTTCTCGGCATGAATGCAGATCAGCATTTCTCTCCAAAACGGTAGGAAATTAAATTAAATTGAATGTGGACGAATGTGACAAGATGTTTAAACGGTGACAGGATGCGTGTAACTAAGCGACAGATGAAGTAGTTTGTCCCAAAGCTTGCCTACTATTCTGCTACACACTCAAAAGTATGTACTTTTGTAGTAGATAATTTCGTCTTTTTGAACTCCTGCAGATGTTTATTCAACCTGTATCATCATCGGCAGCCTGACTGGTGTGTGTTAGGAATATGATTAATACACGTGAAGCTTCAATATTTTGGTAACCTAATTAGGACAGAGAATCCTCTCTTGTGCTCAATTAAATCTAATTTAGATAATTGGAACGTGCATTTGAAACTTATTTGCTATTCGTCGCGTACTGTACCTGTGATCTCTGAACGGCTTCTCCTCATGCACGTTCAATTAGGACAGGCTCTCCTGCGAACAGAGCCCTTTTTCAAGAGAAAATGTACACCCTCTCCTGTGATTAGACAGCCTACAAATCAGATGTCACATTCGCTGTCGGTGCACCTTCTTCTCAGCTGAGTCAGTCGAGGAGATGAAACGCAGCTTTAGCTGCGCGCCTTGATGGAAGATGAATGGTAATTTTTGTTCTTCTCCTGCGCGAGGTGCCACTTTGAACGGATTACGCTTTCTGGATGTGAGCGAAGATTAGGTTCTTCCCTCCTGTCGCAGCGACGAGCTTCTGCCACAAATATTCAGGCCGCTGGCGATGCCTAGGCACAACAGAGAACAATCAAAGCGGGAAATATGCAAGCGCTGCAGGAAAACACAAGCTTTCAGTGTTTAACAGGCGACAGAATAAAGCATCTTAAAATGTCTTGAAGACTCATCGACTCTCTTGGTAATGACTGGACAGGAAAATTGCGGCGATATTGATCGAGTCATGTTCAATGCTTTGCTTGAGTGCAACAGAACTTGAGCTTTGTTTGTTTTAAAGGGGTGGTTGATTATGATTTCACTTTTTTAACTTTAGTTAGTGTGTAATGTTGCTGTTTGAGCATGAACAACATCTGCAAAGTTACGACGCTCAAAGTTCAACGCAAAGGAGATATTTTCTTTTAAGGACCACAATGAGCTTCTTCCCAGGTTGGTGACATCACTAACCCTAAAATTTACATAAACCCCGCCCCCGAGAACACACAACAAAGGGGGCGAGGCCATGTTGGGCTGCTTTAGAGAAGAGGAAGAGTTGTTGTAGTAGAGTGTTGTTGACATGCCGTCATTTTACGCCAAACGAGGGTCAATTCAACGCTGGATTTCCACAAAAGATAAACATGACGGCACATGCTAGTGGATGAGTTGAATTAACTCCACAGCAACTACATAAATTTATCCACTAACCATTCAGAAACGTCCTAAAAGTTGTAACTTCTTCCTGAGTCTCTCCATCAGTGTCGACTCCGGTTTGAACAATGTAAGGCTGAACACCGTTACTGACAATCCTCATTTTGGCTGCGTGAGATTCTCCAGCTTTGTTGTTGTTGAGCAACCGAAGCGTGAGCCGTTAAAGCTCCGCCCTCTTCCGGAAAGGGGTCCGGGAACAGCAGCTCATTTGCATTTAAAGGGACACACACAAAAACTGCGTGTTTTTGCTCACACCCAAATAGGGGCAAATTTAACAAGCTGTTATTAAATGATCTGTGGGGTATTTTGAGCTGAAACTTCACAGACACATTCTGGGGACACCAGAGACTTATATTACATCTTGTGAAAGGGGCATAATAGTAGGTACACTTTAAGAAAATAGACTGAATGCTTTGCACTGGATTTTTTCCACTGAAAACAGTCTCACACTCTCGCACAACATACTGTCTCCCATATGGACACCGGGGAGGGTGATATGATAAAAATCTCAAAAAATTATTGGCATCGATGGTTCCATGAAGAACGTTTAACATCCATGAAATCTTTTCATTGCACAAAAAGTGTAAAGTAAGAAAGAAAATGCTTCTTTTAGGAACAAACAGTTTTTATTTCATGACATTGTATGACAAGTGTAGTGAAAATATATTTATTTTTCTCATTCTAAAGTTGTTTATATATTCAAATCTATATTCAATTTTAGGGTAATACAATTAATTAAATACTTTATATTTTAAAGAATGATACTGCATTTTAGCATTTTCTCTTTTTATCTTGATATGAAGGACATAAACCTAAAGATTAGGTTATTCATTACAAATTACTAAGTCTGACAGTGTAAAAAAAACAAACAAAATTTCACATAAAACACTTAAGTTCAAAACAAAAGACTCAAAACGATAAAACTAATATTATAAAACAAATAATTTAAAATAAAGCATGTCATTTGAACTGAAACGCTTCATATTACATCCTTCATAAGTTCTTTGTGTGCATTTTTACATTATCGTTTCTTTGTTTTTGCACAAATAATATAAAGCCTCGTGTCTACTCATAACTAAACATACAGCAGTGACCAAAAGTGATGTTCAGCCTAGGAAAAATTACATCTTTACCCTTTATTCACATATTATTATTAATATTTTGTAAGCAAATTGCGTAGTTGTGCTTGGAGTCGATTGTTTTATTTGTTATAATAACGCAATGAAGCATGACAAATTGTGCAGACATATTTTTTGAGCCAGAAATCAAGAGAGAACCAATAAAATATTAATAACTGATTATGTTGTAGTCAATGTATGCTTTTTCCGCTCAGCTTTTTGTCTTTCTATGCATTTTTCTTTTGCATAGTAAAATAAAACCTGTAGCTTGCCTTTTTTGCCAAATAATTTTAGCAGATATCCCTCATATTTAAAATATTGTCCTCATATTTTGATGGTTTAATCACTTTTGAACACTACTGTATATATCTAATACAGTCTAGCAAAATCTCTGACACATTTCTGGGTTACACAGCTATTTAATAAAGCAAATTATATTTGTCTTGTAAAATGAAATGGCACATAAAACAAATCAGAATCAGAGAAAGAGAAAGGAAAGACGAGAGAGAATGAGAATATGAGAGAGGATCTCAAAGTAAGCGAATAAAGGGAGAGAGATATTGCTCTCTTTTCTTCTCTTGAGTATGAAATCGTTGTCAAGGGGCCCGTTCCCATGGCAATTCCATCCGCTGCGTCTGGGTTTCCAGCGTGGCCGTGCCCAGACCTTGGACGCTGAGCGGATGGGTTTTCTAGGTTCATGCCGAACAAAAGGGAAAGTGAGGGAAAGTGTCCCCCCTCCCATCATCCAAGGGCTGCAGCGAGAGGGATTTTAAAGAGACAATCTGTCAGACGAGTTACAGTGTGTCTAGAGCATGCCGAGATTGGATTCAGTCTATAATTGTGGCTTTTATTGTACCTGGGTCCTTATTTTTTCTAATTATTCATAAACAGGCAGTGAAGCAGCGGCCGGCAACACAAGAGGGTCTGGAGCTTGTAGGGACATAAAGTAGGAACGCTTTCCCAAGACACCAATTAACCCCCGATTTTTGTCTAAATTATGCTGTGACATTTTGTTTATCTTTACTCAGGAAATGCGTCCTCAGAGTAAAACACTTTGTTTGTGCGTCTCTCGTTTAACAGAAAAGTAAAAGTGGTTATACACTATATTCGGAAACACACCAAAAATGAAGGCATTATTTACCTAAAATCTTCCCCTCTGCCATAGTTCACACGTTTGAAGTGCTCCCCAAACTATTTTATTAACACATTTCAGTAGGTTCAGTAAGTTAATTAGACGTTTTTGTTAATTGATCAGCATAATTTTACAGAAAATATTGACACTGCCATTTGCCATACCAGAAAGGCATTTTCTCATTTGGAATTTTTATAGATAGCGTATAGATGGTGTTCATCATAATATAATCATATTTATGCATAAATAACACAATTATGATTTGTATTTCTTGTTTTTAGACAAAAATGTACACGGGAATGTTTTATGGAAAGGGCAAGACAATCGTCTCTTCCAGACAAATGACAATAGTGATAAAGCTCAGAATAATCTGTGCTTTTGGGAACAATATTAAATAACCCTCAATCAATTTTGAGTCCCAAATATTAATTAAATACAAGAAAAAAATTATACAATTTTTTCTTGTATTTAATTAATCTATGGGACTTTGAATTGATTAGGGGGACTTAAAATTTATTATATATTGCTCTTATTTTTCTTTCTTAACCCTATGGTGCTGTTTGGTCACTTTTGACCAAATCTTTTTCTTTGTTTTGTTTTGTTTTTGTTTTTTACTTCATTAGAACGGTACAAAACTTGGTATGGTTTTGGCACTTGCTATGTGAAAACAAACAAACAAATAAAAATCATGGACCAGTCAAAAAGGTTAAATGGTCCTGAAAAAAATACTCACATTTGTACTCTTCGTGGTCAAAAATGAGCGCATTGGAAATGAATGGGAGATGAATTTCAAGCGTTTGGTACTGCGGCAAAACAAAATCTTACTGAAAGCTCATTTTTTGAGATATAAACTTCAAATTTGGAACACAACTTGTTTAGATTTATGGCTTTGATTTTCTCGCAGTTTTAGAGTAAAACGTGTTTTGGAAAATATATATTTCATATAAAAATTGAAAATAGTATTTTTGTGCATTTTTCATAACAATAATCTTAAACATCTATAACTTTTTTAAAGTTCACTTTTTTTCCATTTCAGCAATAATCTGCGTCGATTTATAAAGAGACCAAACTTCAGTCTGAGCTCCAAAGCATTCAAGATTTACCACAGTTTAAGTTGAAAACTTCATTTTTAGGTCTATATGCTCCAAAAGGTAATAAAAATGGATTATAACTACTGCATAAATATAATTTAGTACCATGAATTTCCCTATATATACCAAATATTAAATAAAAAAACATTATCGAACAAAAATATAGCACATTAATTAAATAAAAACAATTTAAAAAAAAAAAAAAAGTAAAATCAAATGCAAACGAATATTCTAACACAATATGTACCATACAAGGTTATGATGCTTTTATGGTGCTTTTAGTATCTGGACTCTGTGTCCAGATTCCCCCACAACACCCTTCTCAGGTGAGGGGTCTTTGTTGGGACCAGGACGTCCAGGAAGGAAGGAGGAAGTCCAAACAGGGAGACTGCCTCATTCCTACCCCAGCAGAGCATTTTCCCTGCTGAACCGACAAAAACACAAGTCAGGAAACTGGAGGTTTGCCTTATTTGCCACATTAAAGAAAATGGGTCAAAGGGAGAGTTGCTTTTTTTCAGTCCATCTTTGAGGAAATGCATCTCTAAACACGAGCCGAACCGCAGCTTTGAGAAAAGCCACAAACCGTGACAGTGTAGTTTTGTCCTTTGCAGTTAGTTATTGAATTAGTCCCTTTAAGCAGGAACGAACGGCCAGCGGCGACGCTTCTCCTTCATGGGTCGTATCTGTGAAAATGATCATTTTTACAAACATTTCCTGTTGCGTCTGATATAAGACACCTTGCTGAACAAATGAACGCTCATCAACAGGCTTGTCCAGAGTGCCTGACTTTCTCTCAGTCACAAGGAGACAGATTTTACATTATGAAAAGTCACAGGAGAACCATTTTTTTGGACTAATGCAACGGTATACTGGAAGTGAACTCTTTTCTTGTCAGTCTACAGTGCATGAGGGAGCTGTTGCCAGGTTGACTAGAGAGACAGCGCTGCCAAAAGCTCGTAGCGTGAAGCAGAACCTCGGGGAGGGAGTAGTCGCTCTGAAATCATAAACATCTCCCACTTCCTCCGTCAGCTCTAAAAATACCTTCCCGCTTCGTTTCATGCCTCCCCGTCTCTATCAGCTATGCAAATATCAGCCCCTCCAACCAACTTTGTTTTCCTCACGGATCGCACCACCCATTTCGTTTTTATTTTCCTTTGGTTTCTCTCTCAGATGGAGCACACGCTTAGCCTGTTGCCTCCAGAGAGCATGTGTCTGAGCTCAAAACATGGAGCGATGTCTGGAAAAGCCACTTTGTGCTTAGTTGTTATGTCAAAGATGGCTAATTTTGGGGCAGTCTGTTGTTTTTCCATCTGATGGAAAGATATCAGAAAAGAGCAATATTCAAAAGTGAGCTGTCCTGCCTTTTAGCCTGAATTAAGGCTCGTAAAACCTGCCCAATTGCTACTCAAAACTAGCCCAATCACATTTCAGAAGGGGTCCCCCGGTAAAAATCACGTTCCGGGGGGTAAAATCCGCTTTTTGGCGGGGTTCCCCTGGTAAAATTTGTATTCCAGGGGTTAAATATGTTATTTGGGGTCGCTTCAACTCGCGGACATGAAAAACAACCCGCGGCAACCATGTTAAAGTAGCCCAATTCCACGGGAAAACCGCGGACTTAGCAACGCTGGTTATAGTTGGAATCCCTTTAGTTGGAAAGATTTTTTCCAGCTGATGAACGATAAAAACATTGACAGCCAATCAGAATCCATCATGCTTTAAAGCGCTCCAGCATTTAAAGCGGCAGACGACAAAACTGCAGAGCGCAAGAATAAACAGATCAATACTGTCCTCTGGTGTGGACACTAATATATTCATCGTTATAGTTATCTTTATAGTTATTCTTGGTTTGGGACTTTTCTGTTAATGATAAAATCAGGGTTGCCAGGTTTTCACAACAAAACACACCTAATAGCTACTCAAAACTTGCTCAAAACTAGCCCAATCGCATTTTAGGGTAAAAATCACGTTCCTGGGGGTAAAACCTGCGTTTTTGGTGGGGTTCCCCTGGTAAAATTCGCATTCAGGTGCTAAATATCACGTTATTTGGGGTCGCTTCAACCCGCAGACATGAAAAACAACCTGCGGCAATCGTGTAAGTAGACCAATTCTGTGGGAAAACCGCAGACTTGGCAACACTGGTTATAGTTGGAATCCCTTTCAAAACGATTTTTTTCCAGCTAATGAACGATAAAAACATTGACAGCCAATCAGAATCCATCCTGCTTTAAAGAGCTCCAGCATTTAAAGCGGCAGATGACAAAACTGCAGCGCATGCAAGAATAAACAGATCAATATTGTCCTCTGATGTGGACACTAATATAGTTATCGTTATAGTTATTAGTGGTGGGGTCTGTAAACGGTAAATCAGGGTTGCCAGGTTTTCACAACAAAACCAGCCCAATTGCTACTCAAAATTAGCCCAATCGCATTTCGGGGGGGTTTTGGCGGGGTTTACCCTGGTTAAATTCGCATTCCAGTGGTTAAATAACATGTTATTTGGGATCGCTTCAACCCGCAGACATGAAAAACAACCCGCGGCAACAGTGTAAAAGTATCCCAATTCCGCAGACTTGGCAACACTGCGGTAAATCCTCTTTGAAAGGCAAAAAAAAAATCAAACATTCAGGCTGTAAATAAAAATTGATGCTGTTTACTTTTTAAATGCATGTTTCTGGTCTTATTGTGCACAATGTAATAATATGATTTTAAAAAAAATCTACTTTTTTTCTTGTAACCTTTAACCAAAATCATTTTTCAACCTTTCCTTTGAACCATCAATTGTGATACACTACTTGTACTGTAAGTTTGGGGTCGGTACGATTTATGAAACGTGATCAAAGCTGGATTTTCAGCATCATTACTCCAGTCTTCAGTGTCACATGATCCTTCAGAAATCATTCTAATATGATGATTTGCTGCTCGAGAAACATTTCTGATTATTATTTCTGTGCTACTTCATATTTTTTTGTGGAAACCAAGATTTATTTCATGATCCTTTGATGAATATAAGTTCAAAGGAACAGCTTTATTTGAAATAGAAATTGTATATAACATTATAAATATATTTACCTTCATTTTTGATCAATTTAATACATCCTTTCTGAACAAAAGTTTCAACTTTTAGTATCAAACCCATATTTTTTTGAATGGTAGTGTATGTATCGCCCACTTTTCCCACTGGATAAAAAGTTACAATTTATTCTCATTACACTCTTAAAAAAGAAAGGTTCTTTATTGGCATCGATGGTTCCAAAAAGAACCTTTACCTTCCATGGAATCTTTTCAATCCACAAAAGGTTCTTTAGAATATTCTTCACACTATGCTTCTTTTAGAATTGTTCACTGAAAGGTTCTTTAGGGAAGCAAAAATGTTCATCACTGCAAAAACCCCCTTTTGGAGCCTGAAATACATCAGATTACGACATTAAAAAAGGGTTGTGCGCCCATTTCATCAAGCCGAAAAAACTCAGTCTAAAATCTTCCCGCATTTCATTCAATCGATCAAATTAGAAAAATCCAATCGCTGATGCATGACTGTCGTACTGGAGATGTCATTTCCCCGATTGGATTCAGCCACGGATAGCCAAACGCATCCATTCATGTCCGTGTCACAAGAAACAGTGATTCCTATGACAGCGTTCATAAATCCGCATGGCCTCTCGTCTGGGTCCTAATTAGAGTCGCCCTGCCGCCGGAGCTGCCGGCACGCTGTGCATTATCCCGACTCCTAATGAACAATCTGCTTGATTTTCTGTGATTGATTCTCACCTTTTCATTCAAGCGGTTCACCTCATTAACCGTGTATTCTCTAGAACCCTCGGCCGTCGCTGCCTCTCAGATTATTCGTCCCGGCCGCTGTAATTAGACAGGAACATAATAGAGAGTATTCTTCATCAGCGGCCCACCCCAGGTTTAATCAGCTGGTCACAATGGGATATTACCTGCACCCTTCTGATCCGCTCGCGACTGTCGGCGGTTGTCACTTTAGATTTGGAAAAGGGGGGTTTGGCTGACGAACAGAGAGCACTTTTGGCCTCTCTGTGGCTGGACGTGTTAATTCCCGGCCTGCCAGTTGAGAGATTGGGCTCCCATGATGAGCTGAAGCCCATTTATGCCTCTTATTTATTTATTTAGTAATGTAGTGTGCCTTAATTGGGTCTTTTTCTGCTTTATTTCTGCCAAACAAGCACAGGATGAGGCAGTACCTGGCTGTAAGGAACTGAAAAACAGCAGTGCACGGTATTTTGCTGCGCACGCAGAAGCAAATTAAGGTGGTACGTGAGAAAATAGACGGATCATTTTCCTCATGGGAAACACCTGAAAGAAAGCAGTACATGAACGGAGTTACTCATAATGAAACCGAACACAGTCTGTGAAAACAAAATTGGAGTTTAGTGGGTTTGTAGTCCTTGTCTGTTTGTTTTGAGGACATACACCGATCAGGCATAAGATTATGACCACTGACTGGTGAAGTGAAAAACACTGATTATCTCTTCAACAGACGAGCTACTGTAGCTCTTGTGCCTGACAGACTGATGAAGCTCTAAGCATATTAAACACAAAACAGGCGCCTTGAATACTGTGTGTCCTGACTTAAAGTATTGACGACTACGTCGTATGCAAATTGTTGTGGAAAAACTGTGAATGTCATTATAAAATAAAAAAAATATAAAATAGAATGAGCACCACCTACCAATGACAAGCAATAGCAAATAGCATTATTATGGATTATGTTTGGAATAGAATACTAGCTTACTACTAACTGAATACTGTGCAGTATATATAGTGTGTACTATTATTGTTTGAAAATAGTATGTGAAACAGAATGCATTATGCAAATAATAATTATTTCAAACAATAGTTTGTTGTCACATCATGCTGTATGCTTTAATAAGTGATATTCAATCATCTTGGAAATTAAATAAAATTAAGAAAATGTCATTTGTAATTTAATTTATTAACAACAACAACAACAATAAATATTAATTTATTTTATAATTAATAATAATAATAATAATAATAATATGAATACAATTTAATTTATACATTAATTTATTTACAATAATAATAATAATATAATTATGATCACTATTATTAATTCATCTTGTAATTATAATTATATAATTAACAAATTGATTTAATAGTAATAATTATTAATATAATTTATAAATTAATGATTATAAAAAGAATACTTATTTATAACAATAATAGCAATTATTATAATTAGTAGAATTAATTTATGTAATTATATAATTATTATACAAATCATAAATTGATTTAATACTAATTATTATTAATTTAATTTTTAAATTTATTATTATTATTATTATTATTATTATTACACAATGTATATTTTCATTTATTATTATTATTATTATTATTATTTATTATTATATTGTTGTTATTAACAAAAACAATATTAATTTATAAATAATTTTTTAATAATAATAATAATAATAATAATATGAATACACTATAATTCATAAAATAATGGATTGACAATAATAATAATAAATAATAATAATAAGAATAATAATAATAAGAATAAAATAAGTAGTATTACTATTAATTAACCTTCTAATTATTATTCTTATATAATTAATAAATTGATTTATTACTAATACTTCTTATTAATATAATTAATTAATTAATTATTATAAAAATACTTATAATAATAGTAGCAATAATTATTATTACTAGAATTAATTTTTTAAATTATATTATTATTCTACAATTCATAAACTGATTTAATACTACTAATTATTAT
Organism: Mylopharyngodon piceus; assembly: GCA_039654765.1. NCBI lineage: Eukaryota > Metazoa > Chordata > Actinopteri > Cypriniformes > Xenocyprididae > Mylopharyngodon > Mylopharyngodon piceus. The sequence goes on from CM077445.1 coordinate 18,876,013, forward strand.
TATTATTATTATTATTACTACATCATTTATATATTCATTTATTATATTATATTGTTATTAACAACAAATATTAATTTATACATTATTTTTTAATAATAATAATAATAATAATAATATGAATACAATTTAATTTATAAATTAATTAATTTACAACAATAATAATGATATAATTATGATTACTATTATCAATTAATTATTATACTTAATACTATTATCAATTGTAATTATAATTATTATATAATTAATAAATTGATTTAATACTAATAATTATTAATATAATTTGTAAATTAATAATTATAATAATACTTGTGATAATAATAGCAATAATAATTATTATTATTACTAGAATTAATTTTGTAATCATATAATTTAATATTTAATACTAATAATTAATATTGATATAATTATCATTATTAATATTAAATATATTATTATCATTATTATTACACAATTTATATATTAATTTATTATTATTATATTATTTTAAACATTCTTATTTTTATTATCATTAAGTCATTTTTCCTTTTTAATAACATATTGTGTAAAAACAATGTTGTTGTTTTAAAGGCTGAGGACATTGTTTAAACTCTGTCTCTTTGATCCCAGGCTTTAGTGTGCAGTCGTTCGGCAGAAATGGGCTGCGGCTTGAGGAAGTTCCGTCAGACGGAAGACAACAGTCCGGGAAAGATTTACTCCACCCTCAAGAGACCGCAGGTGGAGACCAAGATCGGGGTCGCCTACACGTACCAGCACTTGGACTTCCTGGTGGGGACAGACAGTAAGTCGTCAGTACTTCTCATATCGCCGGTGAATTCACTGAGATCGAGTTACTTTTAAAAGAGACGATCAGCAGAGTTAGAAATGTTGAGGTAAGGATAATCTGCGAGGAACTTTTGAAAAGAGAAATCAAACTGAGATTCTCCAAAAACGCTCCTTGATTCTTTGCTGCTCCGCAAATCCCCGAAGTGATGACACTTGCAAATGACAAACCCCAAATCCTCCCAGAATTCTCTCTGTGAATCACAGCTGCCTGGTAATAGCGCAGCGACAGACTGTACCTGTTCCTGCGAGGCGTGTGTGATCTGTGAGGAGCTGCCGGAGAGACGCTGGAACCCACAGGCGCTGAGGTGGCTAATGGGGAAGATCCGGAGGGCCTCGGCTAAATATAGCCGTCAGTGTCGTTATGTCTGGGGTTGAGCTGGAGGGTGTGGAGATGTAGTGTGAGCCTGAAGACTCGCTGACACCTCAGATCAGAATAATCCTGAGAGGAGGATTCAGAGCAACGCTGAGGTCAATCTCTCTCTCTCTCTCTCTCTCTCTCTCTCACTCTCTCTCTCTCTCCTCAGATCTAAACCAGCATCTATACATTTTTTCCTCCTCTTGAGAAATTCGTTTTCACTTTTTTATCACTACGCAAAAGGGGTGGGTAAAATCTATCTATCTATCTATCTATCTATCTATCTATCTATCCATCATCTATCCATCTATCTATCCATCTATCTATAACTCTATCCATCATCTATCTATCTATCTATCTATCTATCTATCTATCTATCTATCTATCTATTGCTCTATCCATCCATCATCTATCGCTCTATCTATCTATCTATCTATCTATCTATCTATCTATCTATCTATCTGTCTGTCCATCTATCCATCCATCCATCCATCCATCCATCAATCATCTATCTGTCTATCTATCTATCTATCTATCTATCTATCTATCTATCTATCTATCCATCCATCATCTATCCATCTATCTATCTATCTATAACTCTATCCATCATCTATCTATCTATCTATCTATCTATCTATCTATTGCTCTATCCATCCATCATCTATCGCTCCATCCATCCATCTATCCATCTATCTATCTATCAATCTATCATCCATCTATTGCTCTATCCATCCATCCATCCATCCATCATCTATCTATCTATCTATCTATCTATCTATCTATCTATCTATCTATCTATCTATCTATCTATCATCTACCCATCCATCTATCGCTCTATCCATCCATCCATCATCTATTGCTCTATCCATCCATCCATCGCTCTATCTATCTATCTATCTATCGCTATATCCATCCATCCATCCATCATCTATCGCTCTATCCATCCATCATCTGTCCATCTATCATCTATCCATCCATCCATTAATCATCTATCTATCTATCTATCTATCTATCTATCTATCTATCTATCTATCTGTCTGTCTATCCATCCATCCATCCATCCATCCATCCATCTATCTATCTATCTATCTATCTATCTATCTATCTATCTATCTATCTATCTATCTATCTATCTATCTATCGCTATATCCATCCATCCATCCATCATCTATCGCTCTATCCATCCATCATCTATCCATCTATCATCTATTGCTCTATCTGTCCATCTATCATCTATCCATCTATCATCTATTGCTCTATCTGTCCATCTATCATCTATCCATCCATCCATTAATCATCTATCTATCTATCTATCTATCTATCTATCTATCTATCTATCTATCTATCTATCATCTACCCATCCATCTATCGCTCTATCCATCCATCCATCATCTATTGATCTATCCATCCATCCATCTCTCTATCTATCTATCTATCTATCTATCTATCGCTATATCCATCCATCCATCCATCATCTATCGCTCTATCCATCCATCATCTATCCATCTATCATCTATTGCTCTATCTGTCCATCTATCATCTATCCATCCATCCATTAATCATCTATCTATCTATCTATCTATCTATCTATCTATCTATCTATCTATCTATCATCCATATATTGCTCTATCTATCTATCTATCTATCTATCTATCTATCTATCTATCTATCTATCTATCTATCTATCTATCTATCTATCATCTACCCATCCATCCATCGCTCTATCCATCCATCCATCATCTATTGCTCTATCCATCCATCCATCCATCGCTCTATCTATATATCTATCTATCTATCTGTCTGTCTATCCATCCATCCATCCATCCATCCATCCATCTATCTATCTATCTATCTATCTATCTATCTATCTATCTATCTATCATCTATCCATCTATCTATCGCTATATCCATCCATCCATCATCTATCGCTCTATCCATCCATCCATCATCTATTGCTATCCATCCATCCATCATCTATCCATCAGTCACTCTATCTATCGCTCTATCTGTCCATCTATCATCTATCCATCCATCCATTAATCATCTACCCATCCATCTGTCTGTCTATCTATCTATCTATCGCTCTATCCATCCATCCATCCATCCATCATCTATCGCTCTATCCATCCATCCATCATCTATTGCTCTACCCATCCATCTATCCCTCTATCCATCCATCATCTATCGCTCTATCGATCCATCATCTATCGCTCCATCCATCTTTCATCTATCCATCCATCCCTCTATCCATCCATCCATCTATCATCTATCCATCCATACATCCATCAATCAATCATCTATCGCTCTATCCATCCATCACTCTATCCATCCATCCATTCATCTATCATCCATCCATCCATCATCTATTGCTCTATCCATCCATCCATCCATCCATCCATCCATCCATCCATCCATCCACCTTTTCTAATGAAAATGACAATTGGTTTTCTTTGAATTTCAATTCATTTTAATCCTAATACCTTACATTCAAATTTGAATTGCAATTCTTCATTCTCTTTCTGCGATCCTTGATCCAAATTCAGGAAGTGAGTCATGTTTTATGTGGGTATCAACGTTGTCTCAGATGTTTCTCCTGAAATTCCATATAGGAGAAATAAAAACACACAAATGAGACCACTGCTGACATACAGTAAGAGCACAGAGCGTTATTACATTGATAACATAGTAGAAATTGATGAAGTCTCTTGATATTTGATTGTAAACCTGAGCACAGTTGGAGACATTGTTGAGATCACCTCTGAAACACAAATTACCTGGGCTAAATCAACGTTCTGGATGACTGACATCTGGAATTATAGTTTTCCAGCACTGTTACGGTAATGACTATAATAGAGCAGGCCGCCTATGCGATTGCTCTAGATGTCCTTGAGTTTGGCGAGATGGGTGAATGTGTGCACTGCAGCGAGCCCTGCATACGAGAACTCTGTTATGTTTGGCAGTTTTCGCCCATATCTCACACTTCCCCCACAACGCTTCATTTCTCCGTACTGCCTCGACTCTATTATTGCAAATATATTGCTATTCATAAAGGAGGGAGTTGCAAAGCACTTTAAATGAGGGGGAGGAAAGCAAATGTCTCATCTACAAGGCGAAGACAATAAACTTCCTCATGCAAGACTGCCTCAGCTATAGCTTAATGTTCCCTGACGCCACGCGGGTGGAAACATTACACTGCACATTTGTTAATCGCCTTAATCAAATTTATGCATCCATGGTCAACCTGCACCATTGCTTTCTTTCATAGGCACTGTGTGCATACGTCTATTTTAGAGATCTGACCCATCAATCTATCTTAAGATGTTTTGGTGATATTGTGACATGCACCAGATGTTGTGATTATGTAGAAGACGAGCACCAATAAAGCTACGTTATTAACTTAATTGACTGCTCTAATAATACAGAATAGGAAAATCACACATAATGCCTCAATTTTGTCACCTAGATTTTTGCAGAAGTCTTCTATTGAACAGATTTAACTCTAAACTGTCTTCAGATTTGAAGAACCTGCAATAAAAAGTTAGATCTAAATATGAAATCACATATTTCTCATTAAATTATTCAAAAAACAAATGATCTATAAGCTGCAGAATCATTTTATAGCTCTATACTTTTACTCTATGTCAGTGTTATTATAGACAACTGAAACCATATAAGATATTTTTACTTGAAATAAAATATTAAAGAGGTAGTTGATTATGATTTCACTTTTTTAACTTTAGTTAGTGTGTAATGTCGCTGTTTGAGCATAAACAACATCTGCAAAGTTACGACGCTCAAAGTTCAATGCAAAGGGAGATATTTTCTTTTACAGAAATCGCTTTTTAAGGACTACAACAAACGGCTGGTAGGGACTACAAGGAGCTTCTTCCTGGGTTAGTGACATCACTAACCCTAAAATTTACATAAACCCCGCCCCCGAGAACACACAACAAAGGGGGTGAGGCCATGTTGGGCTGCTTTAGAGAAGAGGAAGAGTTGTTGTAGTAGAGTGTTGTTGACATGCCGTCATTTTACGCCGGACTGCTTCACAAACGAGGGTCAATTCAACACTGGATTTGCACAAAAGATTAACATGACGGCACATGCTAGTGGATGAGTTGAATCAACTCCACAGCAACTACATAAATTTATCAACTGACCGTTCAGAAACGTCTAGTTTCATTCTAGAAGTTGTAACTTCTTCCTGAGTCTCTCCATCAGTGTCGACTCCGGTTTGAACAATGTAAGGCTGAACACCGTTACTGACAATCCTCATTTTGGCTGCGTGAGATTCTCCAGCTTTGTTGTTGTTGAGCGACCGAAGTGCGAGCTGTTAAAGCTCCGCCCTCTTCCGGAAAGGGGGCCGGGAGCAGCAGCTCATTTGCATTTAAAGGGACACACACAAAAAAGGCGTGTTTTTGCTCGCACCCAAATAGGGGCAAAATTGTTCTGAATATTAATAAATAAAAAATCATACATTAAAACATGTCCAAATAGGGACAAATTTGACAAGCTATAATAAATGATCTGTGGGGTATTTTGAGCTGAAACTTCACAGACACATTCTGGGGACACCAGAGACTTATATTACATCTTGTAAAAGGGGCATAATAGGTCCCCTTTAACTGAAATAAAATAAAAATAAAAAATTTTTTAAACTTATTATTTTTCATCTAGTTGCCAAGTCAACATTTCTCGTTTTCATCTAGCTTAACAATGCAATAAAATAACTAAAACTAATGTAAAATTAATAAAAAAAAAAAAACTATATAGACAGATTAAACACTCACACACAACTAAATTACTATAACTTTAACTTAAATATGAAACTAATATAGTATTTTAATGATATTAAAGGGTTAATTTACCCAAAAAATGAAATTTCTGTCATTAATTCCTCACCCTCATGTCGTTCATCTTCGTTCATCTTCAGAACACAAATTAAGATATTTTTGATGAAATATCTTTCCTCAATAGAAAGCAACGAAATGATCACATTCAAGGTCCGGAAAAGTTGTAAAAACATCGTTAAAATAGTCAACGTGACTGCAGTGGTTCAACCTTAATGTTATGAAGCGTCGAGAATACTTTTTGTGCGCAAAAACAAAACAAAAATAACGACTTTATTCAACAAATTCGTCTCTCCCCTGTCATTCTGCTACGCTATTTACGTTCAGCGCTTCCAGGTTCTACGTCAGAACGCCGGCTCAGTATTGGCCGACACTGATCACGTGACCAGCACGACGCATGTGAGTGATGCTAATGCAGGAGCCGGCCAATAATGAGCCGGCGTTTGGACGTAAACACGGAAGTGGTGAACTGCGTTCACTGCATCAACTGTGTACGGGTCTGACAGGGGAGAGACGAATTTGTTGAATAAAGTCGTTATTTTTGTTTTGTTTTTGCGCACAAAAAGTATATTCATCGCTTCATAACATTAAGGTTAAACCACTATAATCACGCTGACTATTTTAACAATGTTTTTACTAGTTTCCCGGACCTTGAATGTGGTAATTTCGTTGCTTTCTTTTGAGGATAAAAAAACTCCTCTTGGATTTTATCAAAAATATCTTAATTTGTGTTTTGAAGATAAACGAAGGTCTTACGGGTGTGGAACGACATGAGGGTAATTAAATACATAAATTTCATTTTTAGGTGAACTAACCCTTTAAAATAACTCTGCTTATTCAATGATTGTCTCACTGGTGTCTATTTTTCCCAAGGCATTTCATCTGAGCATGAATTTCCATCCTGGTTTAAACAGGTTTTCTTGTCTAGTGCTGGTCTGGATCTTCGTGATGACGCAGTTTGACCAAGAACATATTGGTCACACCAAAAAAAAAAAAATTTCTTCTAAGACATTAAAGAGAAACGTCTGAACAATAACACTTTTCTCTGGGATTAGACACCAGTTTGACTAAATTAACACTCTACGCTTGTTGTGATTTCATCTGAACGCATTTTCCCTCAATCCTGGTGCACAAAAAAAAAACACAGTGAGGCAAGCGAATGGTCCTCGTAATAAGTTGTGAGGGGAAAAACCCATCACACGAAATACGCCAGTGTGGTGCTTAAGATGCCCTGCACGTTTTTTATTTCCCTCAAATGTGATTTCAAATGTTTAAAATGTCAAGAGGAAGCAGAATAGAAAACACACTTACGGACGGCTCCTCGGCCACACGCCGACCGCCCTCGAAATCACAACCCCCGATGTAATCAGCAGATTATTAAAATGCAACGACACCTAATACCTTTCTTCAGCCTGTCAGTCAATATCGCAGGAGGGTTTTTTTCAAAGCGGCTGAAAGGGAAGGCGAGGAGGACGGCTGGTACGGGGTTAAAGCAGCTGTAGTTGTGCCGGGGATTAGAGCAGGTGGATGCAGGGACCGGTGCTTTTATTCTGCAGCCAAGCGGCGTGAAAATTGAGTCGGAGGGGCGCAGCGGGAGTCACATTCAGAGGAGAATTCACAGCCATTTGCTTCCCCACATTACCTTCCTTCATTTCATCTTCGCCATGTGGACGACTGCCACGGCGCTGATGAGTTCGGGCCCCGGACCCTGCCAGAGAGCCATAGTTCAAACCTCAGCCTGTGAAATGGAGGCTCTCTGCTGTTATCAGGTTAAGGGTTTTTCAGCACAAAGGCAGGTGAACCTCTATTATATTCTCTCTGATGCAGACGCATCGATTCCCCGAGCTCTTCAGTGAGATGGTCCTGCAATAAAGATCAAATGGGCTATTCGTACAAGTCGATTGAGACGCTGACAATGCAAAGCCCTTCTATTGCCGTAGCTTTTTTTCCTTGAAACCTTTTTATCTAAAGGAAAATTCTTAAATGCATCAAATTAGTTTCATACACAAATATGAATTGTGCTTACGCCAGGCTTGTGCAAATTCAGAATCGGTTCCCTTTCACTTCCTTCCTCACAGGAATTTGAACCAGAATGACAGGAGAGGAATTTACTGAATTGTAATTGTTAGTCCAGTCTTCAGTGTCACATGATCCTTCAGAAATCAGATTCATATTTTTGTGGAAACTGAGATACATATTTTCAGGATTTGAGTCTTTACTGTAACTTTTGTTCAGTTTAATGCGTCCTTGCTGAATGAAAGTATTTTAAGTCTGTCTATCTATCTATCTATCTATCTATCTATCTATCTATCTATCTATCTATCTATCTATCATCCTTCCACCCATCTATATATCTATCCATCCATCATCTATCCATCCATCATGTATCTGTCTATCAATCCATCCATCTAGCTGTCTATCCATCCATCCATCCATCCATCATCCATCTATATCTATCCATCTATCCATCTAGCTGTCTATCAATCGATCCATCAGTCAATCACCTATCCATCTATCATCCATCCTCTATCCATCAATCCATCCATCCATCATCCATCCTCTATCCATCTATCAATCCATCCATCATCCATCCTCTATCCATCCATCCATCCATCCATCCATCATCCATCCTCTATCCATCTATCAATCCATCCATCCATCCTCTATCCATCCATCCATCCATCATCCATCCTCTATCCATCTATCAATCCATCCATCCTCTATCCATCCATCCATCCATCATCCATCCTCTATCCATCTATCATTCCATCCATCCATCCTCTATCCATCTATCAATCATCATCCATCCATCCATCCTCTATCTATCTATCAATCCATCATCCATCCATCCATCCATCCTCTATCCATCTATCATTCCATCCATCCATCCTCTATCCATCTATCAATCCATCCATCATCCATCCTCTATCCATCTATCAATCCATCCATCCATCCATCATCCATCCTCTATCCATCTATCATTCCATCCATCAATCCATCATCCATCCATCCATCCTCTATCCATCTATCAGTCCATCCATCCATCCATCATCCATCCTCTATCCATCTATCAATCCATCCATCATCCATCCTCTATCCATCTATCAATCCATCCATCCATCCATCATCCATCCTCTATCCATCCATCCATCCATCCATCCATCATCCATCCTCTATCCATCTATCAATCCATCCATCCATCCTCTATCCATCCATCCATCCATCATCCATCCTCTATCCATCTATCAATCCATCCATCATCCATCCTCTATCCATCTATCAATCCATCCATCCATCATCCATCCTCTATCCATCTATCAATCCATCCATCATCCATCCTCTATCCATCTATCAATCCATCCATCCATCCTCTATCCATCCATCCATCCATCATCCATCCTCTATCCATCTATCAATCCATCCATCATCCATCCTCTATCCATCTATCAATCCATCCATCCATCATCCATCCTCTATCCATCTATCATTCCATCCATCAATCCATCATCCATCCATCCATCCTCTATCCATCTATCAATCCATCCATCCATCATCCATCCTCTATCCATCTATCAATCCATCCATCATCCATCCTCTGTCCATCTATCAATCCATCCATCCATCCATCATCCATCCTCTATCCATCTATCAATCCATCCATCCATCCTCTATCCATCCATCCATCATCCATCCTCTATCCATCTATCAATCCATCCATCCATCCATCATCCATCCTCTATCCATCTATCAATCCATCCATCCATCATCCATCCTCTATCCATCTATCATTCCATCCATCAATCCATCATCCATCCATCCATCCTCTATCCATCTATCAATCCATCCATCCATCATCCATCCTCTATCCATCTATCAATCCATCCATCATCCATCCTCTATCCATCTATCAATCCATCCATCCATCCATCATCCATCCTCTATCCATCTATCAATCCATCCATCCATCCTCTATCATCTATCAATCCATCATCCATCCTCTATCCATCTATCAATCCATCCATCCATCCATCATCCATCCATCCATCCTCTATCCATCTATCAATCCATCCATCCATCATCCATCCTCTATCCATCTATCAATCCATCCATCATCCATCCTCTGTCCATCTATCAATCCATCCATCCATCCATCCATCCATCATCCATCCTCTATCCATCTATCAATCCATCCATCCATCATCCATCCATCCATCCATCCATCCATCATCCATCCTCTATCCATCTATCAATCCATCCATCCATCCTCTATCATCTATCAATCCATCATCCATCCTCTATCCATCTATCAATCCATCCATCCATCCATCATCCATCCATCCATCCTCTATCCATCTATCAATCCATCCATCCATCCATCATTCATCAGTGTGCAGAGGAGTGCAATGCATTGGCTTCTTTTGGAACTATTTTGATTAGTGAAATACCTGAAATGTGAAAACAATCAGCATCCAGGACCGTAACTATGACATTCTCATGTAAATGATTCCAGCAGATGAATCCTGCACTATAAATACACATGAAATGTCAACAACAGAGCCATAATGCTTCAAACAGATTTCAAGATTATCAGTGATTTTTTTGTCTTGATATGGTACGTGCACTTGACCAGAAGACTCTCGCTTTTTAAGTCTCTAATCTTTCTAAAGGATATCATGTCTGCCTGGGAGAACATCTAAAGAAGAGATCAATGCGCATTAAACTTACAGTCCTGAAATGGGAAGCTATATATTTTAACTTCAGTGCAAAGACATAAATAGCACTTCCACACAAATAAGGTACAAAACGAGATCTGAAACGTTTTCTTTGCCTATGAAATTATTTTTTGCACATGCAAGAAACATGAAAATGTGGGATATGTTTTTGGATGCTGGTTAATTTTATGCTATTTATGTTTATCTGATCAATTTCAAAAAGCCATGGGATTTGTGCTTCTAATGCTTTTAAGAAAGTAACAGTATTCCCTTGCTTCTTTCGACCGTTATGATTATGCTACATGTGTAAAATCAGTTTTGTTTTAAGTGTGTTGTCAGAAGCGTGTGCCGACAGCGTTCTTGTCAACAGGAAGTGCAGATCTCTGCAAAGTTCCTTCCTCTCTTTCGACAGAGTCAGTGTGTCAAAGCTCTGCTCGCTGCAGTTTGTTTCAGATTATAGCTGCTTGAAGGGGAAGAAATTCATCTTACTCTGCTCAACATCTTTCCTGTGTCAGGGTGCTGTCGTCTAAATGGCTTTTGCCTCAGTATAATGTCAAAGTAAAGCCCATTTATTGGTGCACATCTCCACTCTGTCACTATGAGGGAGAATAGGTGGCTTCTGCATTGATCTGCCTGCCGGTGTGTTGATAAAGCTGGTTTTCTTCACGTTGTTCGCCCTCGGCCCCTGACTGTCACGACGAGCGTCTGCTTTACATCACAGCATCTGTTCTGGCTTCGGCGCTAAAGAAGCACATTGAACTTGTACAAGCCAATCATCTCACATCAGCATCACAGTCGCTTCAGAACCAGCAGTATCGATTCTGTTCAAATGCAATCATCAAGTTTCCAGCGGTGGGGTAAACAACACCGATTTAACAAAGCAACTTGTTTTCTGTGATCTCATTTTCAAAGTGAGACAAAAGAAAAATATTTAAATTAAAATCTGACTTTTATCTCTTTTAGACCACATCTGTCAGCTTTGAGGCTTGTGTACAAAATTCTTTGATATTCACAGTATTTCTCACGGAAAAAATGCCGATGACTCATCCTGCACCACACAGATTTTTGTCAGATTATCAGATTCACCGTAATTTGCACTCAGCTAACAAAGCTGCAAATCATGTTCATGCTTGTGATGTAAATAAAGGCTAATGTCATAATGTCAAAAGGGGATTTTGCTGAATTTCTGAGCTGCTCTTGTCCAACTAAAACAAAAACATGTGGTTGTGGTGACCACATCTTGTCAAACCCTTAAAAAAAAAGTCTGTAAGACTTCTGAAAAGGTGCACTCAGAAAATGTTCCTTGTTAGAAAGTTTTACACATAAATAAATACAAAAAAAAAAAAAAATGTTTAATGATATTAGTAGCCTAAAAAACAAGACTTGTGATCACATGACCAGCCCAATGCGGTTTGCTTTATCACTTTAATTTAACTGTGGCTGACTAGAAATAGTGCATTTTCACAATAGTAAAAATATGCAACATGCAGAAGCACAGATGAGGTTTTAGTTACCACAAAGAAGAAAAAAAAAAAAAAATTCACAAATCTATTACAAGACTTCAGAGGACTTGGATTATAGTTTATACATAAATTATACATATATTTTATATACATTTAGAGAGAGAGCTGGGTAGTAACGGATTAAATGTAATCTGGATTACGTAATCAGATTCCAGAAATCAAGTACTTGTAATTAGAGTAAACTACTTTTTAAAATACTCGTAATCAGACTACAGTTACTTTTTTATGGATTACATGATTACATATTATTTACACAATGGCAGTAAGTTGTTCACAATTCATTGATTCTCCTAATTTTTAATTTTTTTAACGTTTATATTTTTTTCATAATAAACCTGCCGCTTGTATACGTTCGTGATTCTTTGAGTTTTTCCAGCGGTGAGGGGGAAATGTAGATGAATATATATGAAATAATATAATATAATAATAATAATAATAATATAGATGAAATATTTGATGTAGCAGTGATATTGCTGTGAATTTCATGTTTTTCAATATTTGTTTTTGTAATGTTGCTGTTTTCTAAATTTAATTAATTTTAAGTAAATATGTTTTAAAATCATAAGATGTGATATTGATATATTCAGTGTTACTATCAGCAAACACTAACAGGTACATTAGTGTTAGTATTTTGAAGTATTAACTGTCCATACATTGCACTTTAAATGAATCTGTTGAGGCTCTTGTTGGTGAAGAGAATATATTTTTTCGTTCTGTCAAAATAGTACAAGATTATCCTACAATATATGTGACATCAAATAAGGGTTAGCACAAAAGTAATCTAAATGTAATCCAAAAGTAGTCAAATTACGTCACCAAAAATGTGTAATCTAAGAGATTATATTACTGAATACAAATTTTGTCATGTAATTTGTAATCAGTAACTTATTACAATTTATAAATAATCTACCCAGCTCTCTGTGTGTGTATGTATATATATATATATATACACACACAGAGAGCTGGGTATATATATATATATATATATATATATATATACCCATACTCTATATACTGGGTATGTATATATATATATATATATATATATATATATATATACACTGCTGCTGCAGTGAAAGTTTGAGAAGGTGCCTGAATGAAATTATCTTACTATATCAATGTAAGTGAATCAACTGAATTAAAATCATTTATATATAGGATCAAAAGAAAATGTGTAAGCTTAATAAAAGCTGTATATATTAAAGCTTTCAATTATATGTATATATTTATATAAATTTAAATGCAAACTTTAATATTTATTGACAATTCAAATAATAATTATATTAATATATATATTATATGAATTATACATAGTTATAATTCATATAATATAAATATAATAAATAATTAGGATGGCAATTTTGTCTCTAAGATTCTGTCACTATAAACTGCTTTAATTTGGATTGAGAGACACAGGGGGAGTGGCTTATCGCATCAGATATATGTCACTTTGCTTACAACTGATTGGTCCAGTTTTGTGATCTCTAACCCAGAATAAAGCCTGATCCAGAGCAGGTTGGTCGTGTAGCAAATAAATGAACATGTTAACAAACACCGCTAAAAACAATCCACCTTCTTTAGCCAAAAAAAAAAACAGAATTTGCTCAAACTTAACTGAAACTGGCTTCATGCAAAAGGCCTCAAGACTGCATTTATGTGATCAAAAAATACAGAAAAATATCTGTAATATTATGATATATTATTACAATTTAAAATAGCTGTTTTCTATGTGAATATATAGTAAAGTGTAATTTATTCCAGAATTTTCAGCATCATTACTCCAGTCTTCAGTGTCACATGATCCTTCAGAAATCATTCTAATATGATGATTTACTGCTCAAGATTCTTTCCTTTTCAGGATTCTTTGATGAATAGAATGTTCAAAAGAACAGCATTTATTTGAAATAGAATCTTTTGTAACATTATAAATGTCTTTACTGACACTTTTGATCAATGCCCTTTCTGAATAAAAGTGTTAATTTCTTTCAAAGAAAAAATGATGGCAAACTATTCCTTTGAAGATAAAAAGTTAACACAATCTCGCAAGTGAACTCTGCTGCGGCCGGTCACATTTTTCAAAGGTCATGGAAAAAAGTTCATTCCTACCACTTTTCTGGATCTCAGCCAGGATCTGCAGCTACTCCATTCAATTTTGTTTTGTGGCTTCATCTGACCTTGATCTTTGGGTTCTGGAATAAAACAAGAAATCACAATAACAGAGCATAAAAATGTTGTTTATTTTTCCCCCCAAAGCCCCTTTTTCAAGTTTCAATTACTTTTTTCTTTTCTCATCTTATCTAGTACTGTGTTCCACCATGGGTTGAAATATGTTGATAATCGGTTTTATATGTGAAAAGCAGGCTGATATAAACTGAAAGGAGAAGAATATCTGCCACATCTGAAAGTTTCACTTTTGAGGGACTTCAAATGAAATATTAAAAAAAGAAAAAAGAGAAATGACATTGCAAACAACAACTTGTTCTCGGAGCTGTTGAGCTCAGCGTTTGCTATTTATTGAGTGCGGGTTAACTATGTGAAGCATAAAAATGCAATTCATACAAATGTGATGGACATGTTTTAATGTATGATTTTTTATTTATTAATATTCAGAACAATTTTGTCCCTATTTGGGTGTGAGCAAAAACACACCGTTTTGGATTTGTGCCTTACATTGTTCAAACCGGAGTCAACACTGATGGAGAGACTCAGGAAGAAGTTACAACTTTTAGATGTTTCTGAATGGTTAGTGAATAAATTTATGTAGTTGCTGTGGGGTTGATTCAACTCATCGACTAGTATGTGCCGTCATGTTGCAGAACCCATATGGACGCCCACTATACATAGCGTACCTGTTTGCCAAACAGATCCATACACACCAGGCTAACGTTTATGATTGCTATCAAATGCTGTGAATGGTCTAATATTTTTTCCCAAAATATCGCTCGGACAGAAACGCTCCTTTTTTAGCAATCGAGCTTGCCAGCGTCAACTTGCAGGCTATCCAAGCTAACAAGACTCTAAATAGTGTTCAATGCTCGTCTGTGCAGCCAATGACAGAACAGTTAGCATGCTTTGCTCCAACGTTTGCCATGGCGTTAGAACTGGTACACAGTTTTCACTTGCGAAAACAAAATGGCAGCACCGTGGGTGGAAACGTGCAGATTAAGGGGCGGTAATATTATAATAAGATCCCCTTCCTACGTCACAAGGGGAGCGAAATCTGAGCGGATCATTTTTTCACATGCTTGCAGAGAAAGGCTTGCCAAAACAAAGTTACTGGGTTGTCCTTTTTCACGTTTTCTGGGTTGATAAATGCACCGGGGACCTGATTATAGCACTTAAACACGGAAAAAGTAAAGCTTTTGCTAACAAAAAAGGTGAATTATAATGTACAAAACAGCCTAGCAAAAAGACGAACACTGCTACAATATATTACAAAAATATTAATATTAAAGTCCTCTGAGTCCTTTTTTTTTTGGTCGTTGTTGAAAATCATATAACTATTTCAAAAATGTATGAAGCCATCATGAATATGATTGCATTTCTAAGAACTTTCTAAATTAAATTTTTGAATTGGTTTCCCTTTTCATCATCTTGGACATCTTTATTTGTCACTGAACTCATAAATCTCCATTCATTCTTGGATTGGACTCTAATCAGTGCTGAATATTTGTGCCACTAGATTTAGCTTGACTATCATCCAACAATTTTCTTTTGGAGCTTGATGAAAATCTTTGTCAGTTTGTCAGGTTATTTTTTGCAGATGGACGTTTCTCAAATACACTAATTTCTCATATTTCTACTCCCAACTTGAGTGAATTTTTGGACTTGTGTTTCCATGGAATCAGCCTCCATGCTGGAATCACGGAGCTGTTTCCATGACAATCCACCACCTGTTGTTCCATTCTTTTCACACGTCTGCCATGAGATGATTGGCATTTGGGAATAACAAAGTATACAGGTTAATTTCTTTGTTAGGAAGCGTCAGGTCTATGGTGTCTCATTATCAAGTCTATACTTTGGCTCTATATCCAATGTGTTAAAGGTTATGAACAAATTTAGCACTATAGTTTAAAACATTTTAGTCCTTATAACACCAAAAACAAGTAATATATTTCAAAAACGGCCCTAGTGAGGATTGAAGTGAAATGACGGCTCAATAGCAGGTCAATACTGACCTATTCAGTCTCAGTGATGAGAAGAAAGCCCAAAAGAGATGCATGAGAAGCCTTTCACTGAGGCTTTAAACAACTAAATGCTTTTGCAAAGACTTCATTGTACAAGGGAAATGCCAGTTTTGTCATTTCCTTTGCAGGTTTAAAAATGACAATTCATAGAAAAGAAAAAGTTTTGTATCCTGTTTAATGCTATCATACTGTAAACACTGAAGTAATCTTGTCATTGACATGGGAGAACATGCAGATGCTTAACTGAATTTAAAGTGCGTGTGTGTTGTTGCAATGCATTCTGGTAGCAATTACAGAGGGTTTGAATAAATGTATGCATATTATGGAATGTTTAACGTACAAATCCCAGAGGAACGGCAAAATTTCTAAAGCTGTTTATGGGAGATCATGATCAGGGGGTCTTGGCTTCTTACTCAACTACACAAACACAACGGCAAGGTTTACAGAAAAGCAAACAGCACTGTTTGTAGAAACGTTTCTTGTGTTTTGTGAAGCTGGCAACCATATGCAATATACTGATACAACAACTGATGTGGTGTGGTCAGAGTGAGGTGACAATGACACATGCAAAGTGTGATGTCAATATGCCAAAGCATTGCAGAGATGCAGCTTCAAGAGTCGTTTTTGCATTGTACCTCAAATTCGTTGCTGCGGTATACGAAAACTGTTTGACTGATCGACTTGAAATTCACAACTTTTTGTTGGCATGGTCTGAAGATGATACGATTCGATGTTGGTGAAAATTGGAGAAATGGTCTAGGAGGAGTTAGAAAAAGTAGGTTTTTAAAGAAAAAAAAAATGGCGGACAGGAAGTTCGGCCAACTATGGCAAAATTGGTATCTATGTTCTCGGCATGACCCAAGGAATCTATAGAGACTATAAATTTATTTCATTACAATAGGTTAATATAGTCAAAAGTTATTAGCATTTTTAAAAAAATTATAACTTTTGACCACAAGGTGGCGCTGCCCTGAAACTTTTTGAGCACCCTCAGGGCATGGTGCCGAAGACCCATACCAAGTTTCGTAACGATACGCTAATGTGTTCATAAAATACAGCATTTTACGACAAAATTCAAAATGGCTGACACCCAAAATGGCCGACATGGGAAAATTATATATCATTCGACTCGGCATGGCACCCCAAATCTAATGAGACTTTTATGCTTTTTGGACAAACCGTTCAGAAGTTGTAAGCAAAAAAAGCCATTTATCATATCTCAAGCAAAATTAGTATCTATGTTCTCGGCATGACCCAAGGAATGAGACCATAAATCTATTTCATTACAATAGGTTAATATAGTCAAAAGTTATTATCATTTTTAAAAATTTCATTATAACTTTTGACCACAAGGTGGCGCTGACCCGAAACTTTTTGAGTACCCTCAGGGCATGGTGCCAAAGACCCATAACGAGTTTCGTAACTATACGCTAATGTGTTCATAAAATACAGGATTTTACGACAAAATTCAAAATGGCCGACGCCCAAAATGGCTGATATGGAAAAAATTCAACTTGGCATGATGAATCTAATGAGACCACTTTTATGATTTTTGGCAAACCGTTCAGAAGTTATAAGCGAAAACAGCCATTTATCATATCTCCGAACCAGTAGGTGGCGCTGCGCCGAAACGCAGTAAGTAACATCAGGTCATGCTTGTGATGACATGGACTAAGCTTGGTCTGAACACGATAAAGCGTTGAAGAGATACAGCCTTACATCTATTTTCGCAAGCGATATGTAAATTTTAGTTTTTCGAAAATGGTTTGACGAATAGACATGTTTTCCATAACTTTTTGTCGGCATGGTCTGAAGATGATCTGGTTCAATTTTTGTGAAAATCTGAGAAAAATGGCGGGAAAATTTTCATGATGGAAAATGAATTTTGTTCCTAGCCCTTACGGTTCAAAATTAGCATAAACGTGAGTGAAACTCTGAACAGGTGGTGGCGCTAGAGGGATTGAGTTAGAGACTTAAAATTTGCTATGGTGACAGTTCAGACTGTCCTCTATCAGTGTGCCAAATTTCACAACTTTTTAACACACAGTTCTGTGGGCTGCCATAGACTATTAAGAATAATAAGAACGCCAACGATTACATTTTATAATATCTTCACATAGAAAACAGTGCTTTTAAAGTGCAAAAATATTTCATAATTTCAAAAACATACATATTTAAAAAGTTGTGAATTCCTATATTTATAGGATACATAGAAATATATTGTGATGGAACAAGATTTCTGTTTGCGGTTGTGTTGTTCGGTCACATCAGGCCTCACGTCACTTTGCATGAAAGCTAGATTACATTTATAAAACTGCATCACTCCCTCAATCGCTACACATTATTTAGCATTTCTTTTTGGAGCTTGACGGACAAACGGCCGCATAAACCTCCATCCATTTACTGCTTAAATAATTCAGGATCTAACACAGCGGCAGGAAACAGCAGTGTGAAATCATGAATTAACAGCCCAGCGGCTCCTATATCATGTCAAAAGAGGCACAATCAGAGTACATCAAATTGATTTCTTCACTTGTGCCGTGATGACTGTTGCATCAGTTGAATAGCACTTGATTGTTAGATTGAGTGTGACTGCTGCACTGGGCCCATTAAAGCCTCTGACAATGGCAACGGAGTAATATTCTTAGCTTTTCCAGACGCTCATCAATGGACACAGAAATAACACTGATGAACAAGCCTCCACTATTTAACAGAGCTTGTTTCCCAAGAGCTGTCACTTAGCAACAGGGCTGTCAGTGGACTCCTGGGCAAAAACCCGCGTCTGAGATGTCCTGTCAAGCAAATGACTGAATTCCACTAAAAGGCTATTAATAAAACCTTTTTACCTGGAAAACAAATCACCTTTAATGCATCCCATCAGACATAGGCTGTAGCGTCTGATTAGCGTCTGGAAAATTCAGTCGGCAGAAAATTGCAGTCCTCGCCGGCTCGTTCGAAAATAAAAATCTCGTCTCCAACCCGTACAGCGTTACTGTTCTGTGGAGGAAAAGAACGGCGTGAGCATCAGGACACAGAATACAGAACTGATGAACTGCCTTTGTTTCCATTCACTGGACTTAAATTGAATTGGCCACAGCACACGGGGAGCTGAAATGGAATTTAATTGGAATGACAGAGTAATTTAAAGAATTGCAATTCAGAAATTTCACACTAGTAATGAATTCTGAGAAATGAAGTGTTCTTCCTCCCTGATCTTCATATTAATTTATTAAATATGATGAAACTAAAAGCAAATTAATACATCATATGTGTAACACATCTATCTATCTATCTATCTATCTATCTATCTATCTATCTATCTATCTATCTATCTATCTATCTATCTATCTATCTAATCCATCCATCATCAATCCATCTATTATCTATCTATCTATAGTCTATCTATCTTTCTATCTATCTATAGTCTGTCTATCTATCTATAGTCTGTCTATCTATCTATATATCCATCCATCCATCTATCTATCTATCCATTCATTATCTATCTATCTATCTATCTATCTATCTATCTATCTATCTATCTATCTATCTATCTATCTATCTATAGTCTGTCCGTCTATCTATCTATATATAGTCTATCTTTCTATCTATCTATATTCTGTCTATCTATCTATCTATCTATCTATCTATCTATCTATCTATAGTCCATCTGTCCATCTATCTATCTATCTATCTATCTATCTATCTATCTATCTATCTATCTATCTATCTATCTATCTATCCATTATCCATCTCTCCATCCATCTATAGTCTGTCTGTCTATCTATCTATCTATCTATCTATCTATCTATCTATCTATCTATCTATCTATCCATCTATCCAGTCTGTCTGTCCGTCTATCATCTATCTACAGTCTATCTATCTATTTATCTATCTATCTATCTATCTATCTATCTATCTATCCATCTATCTATAGTCTGTCTGTCCATCTGTCCATCTATCTATCTATCTATCTATCTATCTATCTATCTATCTATCTATCTATAGTCTGTCTGTCTGTCTGTCCATCCATCCATCCATCCATCCATCCATCCATCCATCTATCTATCTATCTATCTATCTATCTATCTATCTATCTATCTATAGTCTGTCTGTCCATCTATCTATCCATCCATCCATCTATAGTCTGTCTGTCCATCTATCTATCTATCTATCTATCTATCTATCTATCTATCTATCTATCTATCTATCTATCTATCTATCTATCTATCTAGCTATAGTCTGTCTGTCTGTCTATCTATCTATCTATCCATCCATCCAACCATCTATCCATCCATCTATCCATCCACCCATCTATAGTCTGTCTGTCTGTCCATCCATCCATCCATCCATCCATCCATCCATCTATCTATCTATACAACCATCTATCCATCCATCCATCTATAGTCTGTCTATCTATCTATCTATACAACCATCTATCCATCCACCCATCCATCTATCTATAGTCTGTCTGTCCATCTATCTATCCATCCATCCATCTATAGTCTGTCTGTCCATCTATCTATCTATCTATCTATCTATCTATCTATCTATCTATCTATCTATCTATCTATCTATCTATCTATCTATCTATCTATCTATCTATCCAGTCTGTCTGTCCGTCTATCATCTATCTACAGTCTATCTATCTATCTATCTATCTATCTATCTATCTATCTATCTATCTATCTATCTATCTATCTAGCTATAGTCTGTCTGTCTGTCTATCTATCTATCTATCCATCCATCCAACCATCTATCTATCCATCTATCCATCCACCCATCTATAGTCTGTCTGTCTGTCCATCCATCCATCCATCCATCTATCTATCTATCCAACCATCTATCCATCCATCCATCCATAGTCTGTCTATCTATCTATCTATCCAACCATCTATCCATCCACCCATCCATCTATCTATAGTCTGTCTGTCCATCTATCTATCCATCCATCCATCTATAGTCTGTCTGTCCATCTATCTATCCATCCATCCATCTATAGTCTGTCTGTCTGTCCATCTATCTATCTATCTATCTATCTATCTATCTATCTAGCTATAGTCTGTCTGTCTGTCTATCTATCTATCTATCCATCCATCCAACCATCTATCCATCCATCTATCCATCCACCCATCTATAGTCTGTCTGTCTGTCCATCCATCCATCCATCCATCCATCCATCTATCTATCTATCCAACCATCTATCCATCCATCCATCCATAGTCTGTCTATCTATCTATCTATCTATCTATCTATCTATCTATCTATCTATCTATACAACCATCTATCCATCCACCCATCCATCTATCTATAGTCTGTCTGTCCATCTATCTATCCATCCATCCATCTATAGTCTGTCTGTCCATCTATCTATCCATCCATCCATCTATAGTCTGTCTGTCCATCTATCCATCTATCTATAGTCTGTCTGTCCATCTATCTATCTATCTATCTATCTATCTATCTATCTATCTATCTATCTATCTATCTATCTATCTATCTATCTATCTAACATCCAAAGTTAATTAAAATTCAGTTGCACTTTCAGGAATTGAAATGGAATTTAAAGGCACTCTCAATTCAACTCTGAATGATGCACACCACCAGTGAAAATTGTGTTAAACATCTTGTGTTTTCCACTGAAGAAAGTAAGTTTGGAACATCACGAGGATGTATAAACGATGGCAGAACCCTCATTCGTGGCTGATCTACGCCTCTACCTCGGTTTCATTTTTAGTGCTGCACATGAAATCAAAGGATTTTTCATTTGCAATATGCCACGACTAACTGCTTGATGTATTTCTTTTGTCACTGTGCAGTGGATGCACATCAAGTAAGATTCAGTTTTAACGTCCAATAACACCAGATATATGAGTCTGCAATCAGTTACTGCAACTTTTACGACCAATAAAACGATTTATATCTCAGTTTACAGATGAAATGCATCATATCAACATTTTCCTCCTTCTGCCAGATCATATGTGAGTTTCAGAGTGTCAAGTGCAGGGTAATAGGCTGGGAAACAGACTCTATGGCATATGTCTCGAGCTCAAAGGGACAAAATATGTCTCTCCATCTATTGATCTGGCTAGGAAGCAATAGCTAGTCGCTCCCGCTAGAGTTGTTGCAGTGTTTATAAAGATGTGAATGTGGTTAAACAAGGCATTAACACTCAATCTGGCCTTAGATGGATGATTATGTCTCTAGGGAGCAGTAGCTGCCACTTCTTGTTTGTGTCTTAGTACTTTAGAACTAACAGTCCTTAGAAGATCAGTGAGTCTGAGAGCAAGAAAAGAGCATCCGTGCATGGGTGTCGCTGTGACCTGAGCTGAATCTTTTCTGGATAGCAGTGTTGTTAAAGTTAACTAAAAATAAAACTATAGTGAGTGTCTATTAACACCAAGTGCAATTAGTCCGCCTTGTTGGCAGAGGCTATTTACACTAACTCCGCCTGATTGAGCCAGACTAAATTACAAAAGAAACTTGTCTGATAACAGTGGTGTGGAGTATAGTGGGTGGCTTTTTTGACGTAACCATGTCCATCGCATATCAGCTCGGAGAGGCATTTATTTTAAATAAAAATTAAGAAAATATTCAAAAAGTGGATAAATGACTAGGGTTAGGTGCTTCTACATCAGTGTTATTCAGTGTTATCAGTATCATTTCCCTCTGATTTTAGGGATAACTTATGGGTAGGGTAAGGTTTAGGGGTAGGGATTTGGTTAGGATTACATTTTCGGACATTTAAAATATGTTGACCCAGGAAAGCATCTAACTCATCTAAATCAGGACGTGCCATTACTGAACAACACACAACATGCCAGCTGGTGTAGGATGCAAATGTTCCCTGTGGCGACGTGGAAGTGGACGCAGTCGTGCATTTACCTATTTAAGACTGATATTGTTTGCATTCCCATTCTTCTCAATGGCCGTCGCTCAGCTGGCTCCTTCTGTCGTGGTGGTTTGCCATCTTTCATGGGCACGGAAAATCTGTGACGTCAAACATGGTGCATTGCATTTAAATGAAAGAGATGGGTCCAAAAGCAACTGGACATCACAATCTGATTAAATCATTCAATCTATCAGTGTTGTTACTGTTAACTAAAACTACTAAAAAAAAAAATCAGTAATTGAAATAAAATATAAATTTTAGATTAAAAACCCATTCTTCTTCGCTCAGTTGGCGCGTTCAGCTTTGGTGGTCTGACATCTTCCATGCACTGTAAAAAATTATTTTATCAAGGTTGTAAATAAAAAAAGATTATTGAAATATGTTTTACAAGAAAATGTTCAATGTTCAATTCAATGTGTTACCTGCCATTTCCTTGCAATTATTTATTAAATTCACTAGCAATTTCTGAGTGAAAATTGTTTCAAAAGTATTTTTTTCCACTGCTTGTGCATGAAAAATCTGAGATGTCAAACATGGTGCATTGCATTTAAATGGAAACCGTGGCTACAGATGCAGAAAAACAAAAGTTTTGCAGGCAAACTAATATTATTAAACCTGTAAATGTCACACATTTTTTTGTTAATTTTGTGTGCATGAAAAAATCAGAGATGTCAAGCATGGTGCATCACATCAAAATGGAAGAGAGCGGTGCAAAAGTCCTAAATTTAGGGATCCTATTATGCTTTTTTATCTCTTTAGTGTGTAATGTTGATGTTTGAGCATGAAAAAGGACTGTAAAGTCCCTCCAGCGGGAGTTATTCTCTATATCAGTGTCACTGTTTCTGAACTCCATTGTAGTCTTGAGTTTTCTTCCGGGAACGAACACGCCACAATATTCCTCATTTGAATAATTCATACGCAGAATAAAGGGGCGGGGCCTGGTTGAATTAGTTAGTAGTGTGTTGAAACTGGCGGTTATGGTAAGGGGCGGGACATTTCCCAAACACCAATCACAACACACTGCTCCAGCCGACCAATCAGAGCACATTGTGCTTTTCAGAAGGAGGGGCTTCATAGAGACAGGAACTAAACAGAGCGTTACTGAATAATAATAACTGAATAAAACAGACTGGGAAGAGAGAAGTCGTTTTTTTTTAACATTCAATCATGAAAACCTTTCTAGTAGAGACTTTGAAAAAGGACATTTCAGGCCACTTTAAATGGTTAAAAACTGTTGAAGGAAAGAAGCAGGTCAATGGAGAGGTTCAAGATATGAGAGGAATGAAGGGGAGGGAATGATGGGAGGAGAGAGATTTGGGAACAGCTCCACAACCACAGCTTGATTCTCTCACAAAGGGTCATTAGTGAAGTAATTAACGTGTGCCGCTGTGCCCTGGGGCTCGTGTGCCGACTGTGAGCAATGACTACTAATGACATAAAGCAGTCTTCCACGGAGCCCAGCCTCAAGAAATACTTCCACAGACGACACTGCAAATAATCCTCTTTCATTAGGGACTCAGACAAACATATTTCACAGATGCCTCACGTTATACGTGGCGTTTATCATAGCGAGCTCACTGGATCTTTAAAAGCTAAGGTATTATCACATGCATGTGTGCAGAACTGCCTAACGTTCTGTAAAACATTAGCAGTTCCTTCCCACAGATCTTTTATTCCATCCCTCATGCAAATCGGATTGAACCGTGTTCCCCAGCGGCAGAACTCCGCGTTCTCTCCGCTATCTGATGGTTCATTCGTTCCAGACTTAAACGCACTGGCTCATGAATGTTCTATAACGTCAGGTTAAAGGGCACAGAGACCAAAGCAAAGTCCCTTTAAGGCTAGTCATTTGACTCGGCGGCCATGTTGCGCGTTGCACTTTCTCCCATTCATAGGAATATGAGTGTAGCGTCTTTGTCTTTGCTGGAAAGACACGGCTGAAGCAGATTCTTGCGTGACTGACAGAGATGCTCACAAGGCCTGGAAGAAACAGAAAAGAGCAATCTTTTCAAAAACACTACTCAAAAACACAAGCTCGTATGTGTTCCTGAGTAATCATTCACTCTTGGATGGGTCGCGTATTAGAGTTAATGTAAAAATAATTACATTTCTTATTAATAGTCTCTGCGGCATTGGCCACAGTCTGCTGCTGTAATTGAGTTTTTGTGTCTAATGTCTTTGGGCAAGGGTTACCATTATTACTCTTACCATTATTAATCACAGGAAATAAACTTTTACAGTGGCACACAGCTACAGAAAGAGTTTCGCAGGCAAACAAATATTATTAAACCGGTAAATGTCACATTTCCCCCCACCCAAAACTTTGTTATTTGCAAATAATTGATATAATAATTCTTCCAGCTAAAAATGTCTTGACATTAATGAATATTACCCAAGGCTGAGACAAAATCACAGACTAACCAGACGGGAGGAGCATGTTATTGCTCAGCGGTGAGAGAAAATGCGGTCCTCAGATGTTTTTCATCAACTTTGCTTCTCCTACAGATCTAGAAATGAGAAAATTATTGACATATAGAAGGGTATAGAATGAATGTAAATAGTATATATCTTGCAATTTTGATTGCAAAATTTGATGTACAGTACCGGACAAAAGTTTGGAAATAGGCATGTGACGGTATCAAATTTTCATGTTGCGATAATGGCTGAAGCTTTTATCACGGTATACGGTATTATCACGATATTGAAATAAGTTGCAAAAAAAGTGTTTTTCATAGTATAACAGGTTTAAGAATTCATTTTCTTATAACACAAAGAACATTTAAATACAATAACACAATACACAAAAAAATTCTAAAGTAAAATGTTTCAAACAGATTAATGTGCAAAAGAATTATAAAGAGATTATAATAAAGTCTCATTATTTAACGTTAGTTAATGCATTAACTAAGATTAAGATTGAGCAATAGCTACATTTGTTACAGAAGGTATTATTTTTGTTAATGTTAGTTAAAAAATTAACTGATCATTGTTAGTTTTAGCTCAGGTCCATTAATAATTACAACTTTTGATTTTAGTAATGTTATTAAACTTCAACTAAGAAATTAACATTAATAATTGCTTTATAAGTATTTTTCATTGTCAGTTTGGTAATAATGAATTAACATGTTAACTAACGAAGCCTTACGTCACTAAGTGTTATTGAACAATAACAAATAATCAGAACATTTTCAATCATTATAGAGCATGTTGTAGTCCAGATTGAAATATAAAAATGTTTAAGTTTGAAAGTAAAAAACCTATTAAGTCTTTAAGTATTTAGTATTTGGTGCTGTGATGAACAACCTTGCAAATACAAAAAATTGAATGGCTGTTTGAAGCATTTTAATTACTGTTCAGTAGCGCAGCTGCTTTGTTTACGCGGTTTCCGCTGCACTTCTGCTGTCAGAGAGTGAACGTGCACTTTCATTCAGTGCGTCTCTTTCACTCGTTCCACCATGTGCTTCATATGCATGTCGGGCTTATTTACATCTGAGCGTGTTTTCTTTTGAGGCAGCATACAGTGCATTTTATACGGTTGATGGGTATTCTTAAAATGTATTATAAAAATGTTAATAATTCATAATAATAATTATTCACGGTATTTTGAAGTTCCCACGTGCATATTCATTATCGTGATATATCGTATTACCGTATATCGTCACGTCTATTTGGAAATATTACAATTTTTAATGTTTTTAAAAGAAGATGTAAATACAGTAAAAATTCTGAAATATTATTACAATTTAAACTAATGGTTTTCTATTTTAATATACTTTAAAATATAATTTATTTCTGTGATCAAAGCTGTATTTTCAGCATCATTACTCCAGTCCTCAGTGTCACATGATCCTTCAGAAATCATTCTAATATGATGATTTATTATCAACGTTGGAAACAATTGTGCTGCTTAATATTTTTTTGGGAACCTGTGAATAAAAGTTAAAAAGAACAGCATTTATTCAAAACAGAAATCTTTTCTAACAATATAAATCTTTACTATCACTTTTTTTCAATTTAACACATCCTTGCTGAATAAAATTATTAATTTCATTCAAATAAAGAAAGAAAGAAAAATTACTGACCCCAAAATTTTGAACGGTAGTTTATATTGTTACAAAATATTTCTATTTTAAATAAATGCTGATATTTTTTTTTACTTTTTATTCATCAAAGAATCCTGAAAAAAGTCATAAAAAATATTAAGCAGCACAAACTGTTTCCAACATTGATAATAAATCATCATATCAGACTGATTTCTGAAAGATCATGTGACACTGAAGACTGGAGTAATGATGCTGAAAATTCAGCTTTGATCACAGAAATAAATTATATTTTAAAGTATATTAAAATAGAAAACCATTAGTTTAAATTGTAATAATATTTCACAATTTTTACTGTATTTTTAATCAAATAAATGCAGCCTTGGTGAGCAGAAGAGACTTCTTTTAAAAACATTAAAAATAGTAATGTGTCCAAATATTTGACCGGTGCAGTATGTGTAAGGTTACTGAGGTCTTTTCCTCAGGAATATATATATATATATATATATATATATATATATATATATATATATATATATATATATATATATATATATATATATATATATCTGAGAGGCTTGTGCATCTGCTCTCCATTTCTTCTCATTAATGTCTAGGAGAAGCAGTTGAGATATCACAGAGAGCTCCTTTGTGATTGGTCTTTCCTATGGGATGAGCGACAGTATCTCATAAGTTACCAAAGGCTGGTCTGCTCCGGTTCACGGGCTGAAAAAGACTTTTCTGTGTCTGACTTCTGAGTGATTAAGGCCAACTTAAGCAACATCCCAATATGTGTTTTCCCAGTGGCATGTGATAAAATTTGTTGCTTATTTTTGTCTAGAAGACACAGAAAGTGCACATACCAGAGGAGACGGCGGAGAAAGCTAATAGCATTGACTGTGAGAGGGCAAACCCAGCATGCATCTGCCTCCGGGGAGAGTCACTGTTTACACACACAAAGCAAAAAATCAAATCAAACATACCAGGATTAATTATACTTAAACGGATCCAACCGTGCATGTACGGTTTAGCAGGCTTTTGTATCTGTGGACTATTTTCTCATCATTCGTTTTATCTCACAGCTTGTGGAGAATATGATTGAGCAATCCAGGGTTATTTTTAGCTGGCCAATAATTTGCCTGAAGCGCCCTTTGCTTTGTGTGTGTGTGTGTGTGTGTGTGTGTGCTATTTTACAATGGAACTTTGGAATTATGCCTGAGAAAAGAAGAACAATCACTTTTTTTGTCTATTCTTTGTACTTTCTACCTAAAAACACTCGCCAAGAGAAACAAAATTAGCTGGTAATTTAATAAGGAACTGCAAAACAATTACAGTATTAGTTTGAACTGCATAATAGTATATACTTATATGTAGAATATTCCTTCCATCTATCCACCAATCTGACCTAAAATATAGAAAAGTTATAAAAATATAAAACACTAAAACTTGCAAAACACAGCTCCATGGCTGGAAAATTCTCCTGGCATTGATAGATGGTGCAAAAAGCTACTTTTGGTCTGTATCTACAGCAAAAAGAACAGATAAATACTGCACAATTTGCAAGAGACCATGATAAATCTGAAAGCATGACTGGATCTGAAATTGTTATCTGGAAATATGAGGTTATATTGTTTGTTTGGTATTCACAGAGAGGCATTTTTAGCTGTTCAAAACCACAGTACTGCTGTCAAGTCACACACATATCTGTCTTTGTCTCTGTATAAATATAGATTTATTCTAACTTTAAAAAGCAGAACAAAACTTCGTCACTTCACGGCATGACTTCAGATGACTGGAAGAAGTCAACTTCTTCCAGCATATTGCGCACATGTGACCTACAGTATATGGGAAGCAGCGCTGACCGTTCGACTGTGTTTATTTTGGAACAGACTCACTCCGGCAGCTGTTTGGGTTGGTTTATATGGCAGCCAAACTCTGACTGTTTGTCTCTGTGGGACGATTCACCAAACAGTTGTGCAAAGCCCTGCATCTTATTCACACACCACTCACAAACCAGTTTAATACCATATACAGTATGCATTTTGTAACAATGAACATTAGCTATGATCAACTCATCTCAATGCATGCTGTACATGTGGCATCCAGTTAGCATCATATTTTGAGTAAAAATGGCAGTCTGATCAAATTGCAGCTGATATCACTTTACTGCAAAAAATTTTCCTACTCATTAATTCTATTGTTTTCCAGTACAAATACCATTAACGTGTAACATATGTATAATGCATTATAAAAGGTTTTCATAATGTACATTATTGTAACCAAAGTTAAAATGCATTATTTGCAGATTCTTTGTTACATCTGAAATTGGTTGTTTGTCGTGTGTTTTAGTGCGTTGTACTTTCCAAAGTTGTGTTCGATTAATAGATAATAATATAACTGTGGTTACATTTATTCAAGAGATCATAAGATGCATTATAAGGTGCATTACAAAGCATAATTAATGCATTAAAATACTTTTATAATGCTTTATATATAAAGGCTTTAAATAAAGTACCTAAACTGATTACATGATTAGCTAAATGACAAGATAAAGTTTTCTGAGAAAATAAATAAATAAATAAATAAAAATTAAGTGACTGAACTTTATGCTTAAAACAGGAAAAAATATATGCCAATGGTGTAAGAAAAATAAACTTGTTTTCTGTTTAAAATACATTTTTTTTTACCCCATTGTTTCTTGTTTTAAATGCAATATTATTTATATATTTTTTTTTTTTAGAAAAGAAGACTTAATATTTTTAACTATTTTTTAATTAAAAATTAATTAATTAATTATTATTTATTAGAGAAAGTGCATCTTGATTTAAGGATGTTTAGATATTTGTACTAGAAAACAAGACAAAAATACTGAATACAAACATTTTTATATATCACATTTTTAAATTTACTTTTTTATTTTATTTAAAATAATATAAATAATAATAATAATAATAATAATAAATAAAAATAAATAAAATAAACAAAAACCATAATAAAATAATATTATTAAAATGTTTTTATATATCAAATTTTTTATTTTAATTTAAAAATAATAAAAAATGATAAAATAAAAATAAACAAAAAAAAATAATTTATTGTTTTAAAAAACAATACAATTATTCAAGAGATCATAAGATGCATTATAAGGTGCATTACAAAGCATAATAAATTAATTAAAAAACTTTTATAATGTTTTTATATATATATATATATATATATATATATATATATATATATATAAATACCTGAACATTCTTAAGATATATTTACATGATTAACTAAATGACAAAATATGAAGTTTTCTGGGAAAAAAAACATCAAAATTAAGTGACTTTATGCTTAAAAAAAAGAAAAAAATATATGCCAACAGTGTAAGAAAAATAAACTTGTTTTCTATTTAAATTAAGTTTTATTTCCTACCCCATTGGCAGATATTTTTTCTTGTTTTAAATACAATCTCACTTAATTTTTATTTTTAAAAAAAAAAAAAAAAAAAAAAAAGACAATATTTTTAATTATTTTTAATTAAAAATGAATTAATTAATTATTTTGTTTATTTATATTTATTTATTATTATTAAAGGAAATGTATTTATTATTGATTGATTGATTGATTGATTAATTATTAAAGGAAATTTATCGTGATTTAAGGATGTTTAGATATTTGTACTTGAAAACAAGACAAAAATACTGAATACCAAAATCATTTGGAAACAAACAGAAAATCAAGTTGAAATTGCATTGAATTGTATTGTGGGATACAGTATTTTACTCACTGTGCTCAGTTGTGTACTGCATTTTGGCAATGACATAAATAATCTGGGTATTGTATGCATGCAAAAAAAAAATTCACATACTGTTTACAGTAAACTTACTGCAGAAATAGTGAGTTTAGTTAGCATGCTTTTCCAAACATAGCCTCATTATAGAATTAATTCACAATTCACAAATGTTCTCTTTAAAATGTGCGCTATATTGAACAATAACAAAGTATGTACTTCTCAACTGCACACTATCAACGCATTGGCGCTCATTCACGTCTGTGTTTGTGTGGTGATTTCCCCTCAGTCTGGCTCTCGATGCCCTCTCATTAGCATATGGCCGTCTTGATTGTGTTGTGAGACGGATCTGCTGTGTTGTTGCACAGCTGGGCGATTCTGACACTTTCTGTCTGTTATGTTGCATGTCTCCTCTCCCTCTCTCTTTTCCCATTATGCCCAGACAAGACTTTAGATTAAAACAGGGAAAAAATGTTCCTCCCACTTCTAAATGTCTGGTCACTTCACCAAGTGTATCTCATTACAGCCAGAGCTGGGCGTGACTGGCCTGTCAGAAAGATATCAAAGCTCTTGAGTAAAAGACTCTCATCTCACGTCCAGCTAAACAATCACATTTAATTGGATTTTTCACCAGGCCCATTAAATCATAGACAAGGTTAGTCAGGCACCAGTTGCTAACGCAACCCCTGCTTCATTCTCTCTTACATCGCAAACAAACTAGCAAATCCTCCCGGAGAACAGCGCCTGGAAAAACAACAAACGGTGTTTGACTGTCCATTGTTTGAACGGCAAAAATACAGACTGGGGGTAAAAGTGATGCACAACTTTAGTACATAAAAGAGCTGCTGGTTCACAGGGACTCGGGTTCAATCTGACATGACCTACTTTCCTCTCTATTACTCTACTGTCCTATGAATACAGACTATATAAATATATATATATATATATATATATATATATATATATGTACTGTATATACTTTATAAATGATGTATTTACTATATAAAAATAATAAAAAAAATTAAAAAATAAATCACAGAAGCCTCTGCTTGCCATTTTTATATATCACATTTTAAATTTTACTTTTTAATTTTATTTAAAAAATATTTTAAAAAATTATAAAATAATAAAAAATGAAATAAAAAAAAAATAAAAATATTATTAAATATAGATTTTATATATAAATGTTTTAATTTTATTTCAAAAATATCAAATAATAAAATAAAAATAAATAAATTACAAAAATAAACAAAATAAAATTTATTGTTTTAAAAAAAATCACAGAAGCCTCTGCTTGCCATTTTTATATCACATTTTTAATTTTACTTTTTAATTTTATTTTAAAAATATTACAAAATTATAATAATAAAAATGAAATAAAAATAAGAGCATAATAAAAATAATATTATTAAATATATATTTTGTTTATTTTAATTTTATTTTTTAAATAATATAATAAAAATAATATATAATATAATTATAATAATAAAAATAAAGTAAAAAATAAGCAAAATAAATTTTATTGTTTTAAAAATTATAGAAGTCTCTGCTTGCCATTTTTATATATCACATTTTTAATTTTACTTTTTAATTTTATTTTAAAAATATTTTTTAAAAAATTATAAAATAATAAAAAATAAAATAAAAAAACAAGATCATAATAAAAATAATATTATTAAATATATATTTAATATATACATTTTTAATTTTAATTTAAAAATAATATAATAAAAATAAATAAAACAAAAAAATAAAAAAAATAAAATGTATTGTTTTAAAAATCACAGAAGCCTCTGCTTGCCATTTTATATCACATTTTTAATTTTACTTTTTAATTTTATTTTAAAAATATTTAAAAAATGTATAAAATAATAATAATACAATAAAAAATAAACTAGAACATAATACAAATATTATTATTAAATATTATATATATATATATATACACACACACACACATTTTTTAATTTTCATTTTATTTAAAAAAAATAATATAAAATAATAAAATAAAAAACAAAACAAAATAAAATTTATTGTTTTAAAAATCATAGAAGCCTCTGCTTAGCATTTTTCACGTTTAAATGTTTTGAAAAAAAAAAATACACACACACACACACACACACACATATACATATACACGTATATAATTAAAAAAAATATCTGTCATAGAAGCCTCTGCTTGGCATTTCTCTTATATTTAAATGTTTTGAAAATATTATAAAGTAATTATACTGGTGCATACTGAAAATTAAATATTCTTCCTTTCTTAAAGTCAGCATGAAACAGAAGATGCGATAGACTTTTCTTCCATATTGTGACGTATATCCGAGTGAAACAGTTTCTGGAAAGAAAAAATGTACAGTGGGACTTGATTTTGTCCTTCGGGAATTAATCCTAAAGATAGGAAGTTGGGATCTGAATGTTTGCAGTCAGTTGTGTGCAGAGATACATCATTTATAATAAACACTGCAACTTTCTGTAAAAAAATAAGAATTTTGGTTTTGTTATATTCCTTCCTGTACTTGGCAACAACTGTTTGGCTAAAATGATGTTATTTAAAAAGTAAAATTGAGAGGATTTATCATCAGAAAGCTGAAAAAGCTAAGTGTTAGTGTGTGATCCTCCAGGGACTGAGTGTGTGCTGTTCTCACCCGTGTGTGTCTCTGCCTCTGTGTCCTCTGGCAGATGGGACGTCCACGCTGTGTCTGTCCTCGGTGAGGGAGCTGCCGTCTCAGCTGCAGGATCTCTACCAGCAGGGCTTCATTCTAACAGCTGTGCACCCCTTCGTCCACCCGTGCGGCCCCGAGCCCGCCAGCGTCCAGCGCCAGCTCTACCGGGCAGTGCTCATCAAAGTCTCTGACAGGTGGGGTCACAACACACAGTGAAACATGACAGCTGCTCTGAACTCCACAGGTGGTGCTGACATTTATTACAGGGGTCATGTGTTTTTTGTGCCTAAAATCTCAGGATTTCTTGCACCAAAAACATCATAATTTAGTGTTCATGAGCATTTTCCACCCTCTATCTGACCCTTCAACAGGCTGTTTGCTACCGTACCTTTAAGACTTCACTAGGTCCAATAGATTTGGTGCTGCCACATCCTCTTTGCAAAGCCTGATTACATTATAACAATACAGATATGCAAGATAGTTTCAGACATTCAGTCTGACGGCAGAAGGTCTGGACTCCTTAGAGCGCAACACTCAGGTGCCAGAAGTAAAACCCCATTCATTTTCTCCATACTTTGACATATAAACCTTTAAAGGGGAGCTATAATGCCTCTTTCACAAGATGTAATATAAGTCTCTGGTGTTCTCAGAATGTGTCTGTGAAGTTTCAGCTCAAAATACCCCACAGATCATTTATTATAGCTTGTCAAATTTGCCCCTATTTGGGTGTGAGCAAAAACACTCCGTTTTTTGTGTGTCCCTTTAAATGCAAATGAGCTGCTGCTCCCGGCCCCCTTTCCAGAAGAGGGCGGAGCTTTAACTTCGGTTGCTCAACAACAACAAAGCTGGAGAATCTCACGCAGCCAAAATGAGGATTGTCAGTAACGGTGTTCAGCCTTACATTGTTCAAACCAGGTTTATGTAAATTTTAGGGTAAGTGATGTAACTACTGAGCTACGAGGTTGTTAATCGATGATATTTGCTTCTGCTGAAGCCGTCAAGACGCATTATTTCAATTTCTTTTTAAAATAATGGTGTTTAACAGCAGAATTCGTGGTGAAAAACTACATTACCCATGATGCTGTACAGAAAATTCCACCAATCAGAGAGTCGAAACAAAAGATCTCTTTAGCTCCGCCCACTCCCATGAAGAACTTGGAATGATGTAATCAAGTCGGTCTCCCTACACTCTCAAAATACTTGTATATTTGTATATTTAATAACAAACTTAAAATATGTTGTTTTGAATTAGTAGTTTTTTATTTCTCCATGTTTGCAATGCTTCATGGGATTGTAGTTCTTTCCCTCACTAAAGCCGTTAAGTACACAGTTTTTGTCAGATTTTCAAATACTTTTTTGCTTCAAATCAAAGTTTGTAATGTTGTGATTCTCCTCACAGCTGGTTGGTTTGGTTCATGGCTTAAAATGCTTTAACCAAATCCATATGGGAGAAATTAATGGAAAAAATACTTCCGGAACCAACGCCGCTGAAAAAGTGGGCAGGGCACTAACGCGCTCTATAGCAGCTTTCATTGGCCAAGGACCACCCAGAGGCCATCTGACTGACATGTAAAGCAACCAATCACAGTTTGTTTTGGTCAGAGTCATGTCCCTACAATAACAGACCGGCGTGCAACCAATAAATGATTCATTTAAGAGCATTGAAAATTTACTGCAACAATGGCGCATCAGTCTCCAATCCAGCGTTTAGTTGATCTTAAAAGCACTCATTGTCACAGTTGTAAACGCGACAGATTTCCTCTTCCATGAGGGGGTTTGGCTTCACGACGGCTTTGTTTACAGGCGGCAGTGTTTCCCATTTTATGTGCCTTATGCATCAGTTCGTGAGCGTGACGTCTGAGGCTGAGACTATGCAAGAATACTGTTTTTCCCTCAATTGGCTGCTGTGAATCATTTCTGCACCACTATCTTCAATCAATTTCCCCACCACAGTCGACCGTCAGATGCATTTTAGATGCAGTGATTGCTCGATTGCTCCTGTCTGCCTCGCTGCTCAGATTGGTTTGCGTCTGTAACTCCGTATAGCTTTGTTTTGAATCTCTTACTTTTATTCATTGTTGCTTATTTTACTTTATTATTATTTTTTTATTACCTTATATGTAATATTGCCTACCACACTAATCTGACGTCGCTAGCTTGTAATCTTTGAATCTAAATCGCTGTTACAACGCGTTTGCATTTGCAGCGCTAGCTTGTTAACTTGTTAACAGTCTCTCGCGCGCTCCTTTTTCAACGCGTTCTTCAAACAGCTGTGGTAAGTCGGATCAGTCTACAAACACGGTGAGTCATGTCATCCTCTCCCAGCATTGTCACCTGTTGCATTTGCCACATGTTCACCATAGCTCTCTCTGTCAGCGACGAGGGATTTACATGTCATAAATGTAGGGAAATAGTCAGGCTGACAGAGAGAATCTCAGAATTAGAGACACGCATCCAAACTTTAATCGAGGATAGTAAGAATGCAAGGGCTTCAGATACTGTTTTGGATGCGACTAGCTTAGTGAACTCTGTACATTGTTCGGTTCCGGCTGTAGAGCCCGCGCAGCAGGGCACTTGGGTAACTGTGAGGCGGCATAGCCGCGGAAAACACCACTCTTCCGTTCCAATAAGAACATCAAACAGGTTCTCCCCACTCAGTGACGCACCCACTGAGAATCCTGTTGAAAGTGCCCTAGTTATTGGCGATTCTATTACACGGAACGTGAAAATAGAGACACCAGCCACCTTAGTCACATGTTTGCCGGGAGCCAGAGCACCTGACATCAAAGCAAATTTAAAAGTGCTGGCTAATGCTAATCGTAAATACTCTAAGATTATTATTCACGTCGGCACTAATGATGTTCGACTTCGCCAGTCGGAGATCACTAAAATTAACATTAAAGAGGTGTGTGAACTCGCAAGTACAATGTCAGGAGAAGTAATTTGCTCTGGCCCCCTTCCTGTTCGTCGGAGTGATGAGATAGTTAGCAGATTATCATCACTCAATGGCTGGCTGTCTAAGTGGTGTCCGCAAAATAATATAGGTTTCATAGACAATTGGAAAAGTTTTTGGGGCAGACCTGACCTGTTGAAAAGAGATGGTATTCATCCCTCCCGGGATGGTGCTGCTCTTCTCTCTAGTAATATGGCACATAGTCTTAGAGCTGAAACATGACAAACTGGGGCCCAGGTCAGGAAGCAGACATACTGGCTAAACCGACCGTCTGCTAGCTGCCTCACGTTACAGAAGTCAGATAATTCAGATAACTCCCAACACATAGAAACTCTTACACCTAGATATTTTCAAATAGAGACTGTGTCTGTACCCCGAATTAGTAAAAACAAAAAACTTCCAAACCCATTTAATGGTAAAAATTTAATTGATGTTCAACAAATAAAAAATAGAGATAATAATGCTAAACAAATGATAAAACTCGGGTTGTTAAATATTAGATCCCTTTCTTCAAAATCACTTATTGTTAATGATATTATCAAAGATAATAATCTAGATGTGCTGTGTTTGACAGAAACTTGGCTAAAACCGGATGATTACATTACTTTAAATGAGTCTAGTCCTCAAGGTTATGATTATCGACACAATGCCCGTGAGAAAGGCAAAGGGGGTGGTGTTGCTGTAATCTATAGTAATACTTACAGTATTAGTCAGAAGTCTTTCAAATATAATTCCTTCGAAGTGATGGTACTTTACGTAACATTATGTAAGTTGACATTTGTGCTGGCTACTGTATACAGGCCACCAGGACACCATACAGACTTTATCAAAGAATTTGCTGACTTTCTATCGGAGTTAGTACTAGCTGCAGATAAAGTCCTTGTTGTTGGTGATTTTAATATCCATGTAGATAATAAAAAAGACACATTAGGATTGGCATTTGCAGATATTCTAAACTCTATTGGTGTTAGACAACACGTGTCAGGACCCACTCATTGTCGTAATCATACTTTAGATCTAATATTGTCACATGGAATTGATATTGATGCTGTTGAAATTCTGCAGCAGAGCGATGACATCTCTGATCATTATCTAGTCTCGTGCATACTACATTTAGTCAAGGCGGCTAAACTGCCTCCATGCCATAAATATGGTAGAACCATCACTTCTACCACTAAAGATCGCTTTATAAATAATCTTCCTGATCAGTTTCATCGCCTTAGCATACCAGAAAGCTTAGAAGACCTCGATGTTGCAACAGAAACTATTGCCTCTGTCTTTTCCAGCACATTAGACTCAGTTGCTCCTTTGCGCTTAAAAAAGATTAAGGAAATTAATCCAATGCCATGGTATAATGAGCACACTCGGGCCCTAAAGTTAGCAGCCAGGAAAATGGAGCGCAGCTGGAAGAAAACAAAACTAGAAGTATTTCGCATTTCGTGGAGAGAGAGAATGATTGAGTACAGAAAGGCCCTAAAATCTGCTAGATCTGCCTATTTTTCAAAACTTTTAGAAGAAAATAAACACAACCCTAGGTATTTATTTGATACAGTGGCTAAATTAACAAGAAAT
The DNA here is from genome assembly GCA_039654765.1 of Mylopharyngodon piceus. Lineage (NCBI taxonomy): Eukaryota > Metazoa > Chordata > Actinopteri > Cypriniformes > Xenocyprididae > Mylopharyngodon > Mylopharyngodon piceus. Next base: position 18,914,363 of record CM077445.1, read on the forward strand.
AAAGCTTCAACTTCTGATGTTTCCAAAGAGCACAGCAGTAATGACTTTATGAACTTCTTTACTTGCAAGATTGATAACATTAGAGAAAAAATTATAACCATGCAACCGTCTACTACAGTATCGCGTCAGATAGTGCATTGTAGTGTCCCTGAGGAAAAATTCAATTCATTTACTGCTTTAGGAGAGGAAGAATTGTCTAAACTTGTTAAATCATCAAAATCAACAACATGTATGTTAGACCCTATACCGACTAAGCTATTGAAAGAAATGCTTCCAGAGGTTATAGATCCTCTTCTTAATATCGTCAATTCATCTTTATCACTAGGATACGTACCGAAAACTTTCAAGCTGGCTATTATTAAACCTCTTATTAAAAAACCACAACTTGATCCTAGAGAATTAGTCAATTACAGGCCGATCTCAAATCTCACTTTTCTGTCAAAAATACTAGAAAAGGCAGTATCATCACAACTATGTTCCTTTTTAGAAAGAAATAGTATCTGTGAGGATTTCCAGTCAGGATTTAGACCGTACCATAGTACTGAGACTGCCCTCATTAGAGTTACTAATGATTTGCTCTTATCATCAGATCGTGGTTGTATCTCTCTATTAGTGTTACTGGATCTTAGTGCTGCATTTGACACTATTGATCACAATATTCTTTTAAATAGACTCGAAAATTATGTTGGCATTAGTGGAATTGCATTGTCATGGTTCAAATCATACTTATCTGACCGTTATCAGTTTGTAGTAGTAAACGAAGAGATGTCATATCGATCACAAGTTCAATATGGAGTACCGCAAGGCTCAGTACTAGGACCGTTGCTTTTCACTCTGTACATGCTACCCTTGGGAGATATCATTAGGAAGCATGGCGTTAGTTTTCACTGTTACGCTGATGATACTCAGCTCTATATTTCTTCGCGCCCTGACGAAACTTACCAATTCACAAAATTAACGGAATGCATAGCTGATATAAAAATTGGATGACCAGTAATTTCCTACTACTAAATTCAGAAAAAACAGAGATTCTAATTTTTGGGCCAAAAACTTCATGTAATAACCTAGAATACTGTCTAACACTTGATGGCTGCTCTGTTAAGTCTTCGTCGTCAGTTAGGAACCTGGGTGTGCTCTTTGATACCAATCTTTCATTTGAAGGCCATGTTACTAGCATCTGTAAAACCGCATTCTTCCATCTTAAAAATATATCTAAACTACGACATATGCTCTCAATGAAAAATGCAGAACAGTTAGTTCATGCGTTCATGACCTCAAGGCTAGATTACTGTAACGCTTTACTGGGTGGTTGTTCTGCTCGCCTGATAAATAAACTACAGCTCGTACAAAATGCAGCAGCTAGAGTTCTTACTAGAACTAGGAAGTATGATCATATTAGCCCGGTTCTGTCAACACTGCATTGGCTTCCTGTTAAACATCGTATAGATTTTAAAATCTTGCTAATTACTTACAAAGCACTAAATGGTTTAGCTCCCCAGTACCTGAGCGAGCTCTTAATTCATTATAGTCCTTCACGTCTATTGCGATCTCAGAATTCAGGCCAGCTGATAATACCTAGAATATCAAAATCAACCGCAGGCGGTAGATCCTTCTCCTATTTGGCACCTAAACTCTGGAACAATCTTCCTAGCATTGTTCGGGAAGCAGACACACTCTGTCAGTTTAAATCTAGACTAAAAACGCATTTCTTTAACCTGGCATACACATAACACATTACCAATTTATATTTTCAAATCCGTTAAAGGATTATTAGGCTGCATAAATTAGGTCAGCCGGAACCGGGAACACTTCCTATAACACATGATGTACTCGTTACATCAGAAGAAGAATGGCATCTACGCTAACATTAGTCTTTCTGGTTATCCCGAGGTTCACCGTAGTCAACCGGATCCGGGCCGTATCCAGGTGAGACCGAGGACCTGCGCCTTGACACGACCACAACGCAGCCCTGAAGTATCAGCAGAGATTGAGTCAACTAGATCATCCACTGTGAGGGCCTCATCGACACGACAGCCACGACACAGTTCCTCAACAACCGTCCATACCGGCGTGATGAATACGATCCTCAATTGGATGGAACTGGAATAAATACTTTGAATGCTGCGATCCTATTGGACTTACGATGGCAACCTGAATCGTAACAAAGCACTGTTGGCCAGAGGAGAACTGGCCCCCCGACTAAGCCTGGTTTCTCCCAAGGTTTTTTTCTCCATTTAAACACCTATTTGCCACTTGTCTGCCACCTGATGTCACCTGATGGAGTTTGGGTTCCTTGCCGCTGTCGCCTTTTGGCTTGCTTAGTTGGGGACACTTGACATTTGACTTGACATTTGATATTCAACAGTGCTTTGATCTACCTGCATTGACACTATTCTTTAAGAGCTGCTGTGCAGCCAAATAATGTACCAGTTATCAATGTAAAGCTGCTTTGACACAATCTACATTGTAAAAAGCGCTATATAAATAAAGGTGACTTGACTTGACTTTTACACACAAAATCTCCAGTTCCAATCTGCTCATCATAAAGACACGTTCAGTCCACCTGGAAAGAAAGATGTTTACGAGGTACTGGATTCATGGAATAAACACTTTTGAGGAAGATTTAATTACCAGATTTGTCCAAATTTACCAGGTTAGTAGCATCAGAATAGGAATTTTGGAGTAATGATGCTGAAAATTCAGCTTTGATCACAGGAATAAATTACAGTTTACTATATATTCACATAGAAAACAGTTATTTTAAATTGTAATAATATTTCACAATTTTAACTGTATTTTTGATCAAATAAATGCATCCTTAGTACGCAGAAGAGACTTAATTTAAAAATTCTTACTGATCCCAAACTTTTGAACACTAAAAAATGGTGGGTTAAAAGTTTGCCCAACCTGCTGGACAGTGTTATTTAACCCAACTATTGTTTAAAAATGACTATATAGCTGGCTTAAAATGAACCCAAAATAGACACATAATTACTAGAGGAAACAATAATAATCAAAAGGTGAACATTTATTAATAAGCAATTTAATAAATGTTTATTATTTAATTATTATTTATTAAACTTATTGATAAATGTTAATTTATTAAACATTAACAAACGTTAATTTCCAACCTATTTTGGGTTAAATTTAAGCGAGTAATATAGTAATTTTTAAACAATAGCTCAGTTAAATACAACTACCCAGCAGGTTGGTCAAACATTTAACCTAACCGCTGGGTTTGTCCATTTTTAACCCAACTTGGGTTATTTTTAACCCAGCATTTTTTAGTGCACATTCTGAGCAAGTCCATCCACTTTGCCGCCAATTTCTTTGGTGTTTTTGTACAACTGATTGCAGACGTACAACTTTTACAGTGAATAAACATGTAAAAACAACCTGTGATTGGTTGCTGTGCATGTCAGTCACACAGTGGTCATTATAAGCTGCACACTGGCTAGACTTCACAGTTAGTCCAAAGTCTCTCTGCACGAGACCAACACTTTACAGTCCGTCACACAGAGTTGGTGAATGTTGAAGAGTGGTTCGATAATCCTCTGGCCAAACAGTGGCAGCGACTCAAAGTCACATCCACTCCCTGCCTGGAGCGCTGCTGGATCGCCGTCGCAGTGTCCAGACCGGCCTGGCTGCGTAAAGGGCACTGAGCAGGAGACACCGAGCTCACGTCCACCCACACACACACCACAGGCAGCGGCCACAATCACATCTCCATCTGCATCTGTGTGTGAAGTGTAAGACTGCAGGCATGTGTCTGACCCCATTGACCTCTGCGGGGAGATTCCCTGGAGGAAGGAAGGAAGTGAGGTGATGGTGAAAACTTCTTTTACCTCTTTTACGACAGGAGATCTGTAAACTTCTCTCAGATCCAGCATCACGTTTCCACTGATTTGAGGGACGAATGTTAGCGTAACTGAATGTGTAACCTGCCAACAAACAAACAACAAACTGCATCACAGTCTTTGTTTACAAGTTTAATGATATCTAGAGCTTAGTGACTGTTTTCATGTTTGAAAAGAACTGGTTGTGTTGAAACAGAAGTAGTGATAGATCGTTTCTTCCTTATTTTTATGTGCATCCAAGTTTAATGGATTATCAAAAAAGTAAAACATGTAAGACGAGGGCTTGATTTTATCCATTAGTTGTCAAGAGGACTTTGAGATGTGGGCGTGGCACTCAAAAATGGAGGCGGATCTGAATGCAAGCTTGTGGACGATTGTAAGAAAGGGGCGGAGTTTAAGTGGACTAAATGATTGTAGATGTCTATCGTTTCACTAGAAGATCAAGTTATGACATTTTTGATTAAAAATTACAAGGTCAAAAAGAAAAAGGAAACACCGTTGTTCAAAAGTGTGGGGTCAGGAAGATTTTTTTTTTTAAAGAAATCAATATTTTTATTCACCAAGGACACATTAAATTGATTAAAAGTGGCAGTAAAGACATTTATAAGAATGATTTCTGAAGGATCATGTGACACTGAAGACTGGAGTAATGATGCTGAAAATTCAGATTTGATCACAGGAATAAATTATACTTTACTATATATTCACATAGAAAACAGCTGTTTTACATTGTAAAAATATTTCAAAATTGTACTGTATTTTTGATCAAATAAATGCAGCTTTGGTAAACAGAAGAGACTGAGCCCAAAAGTTTGAATGGTAGTGTATGCATGGATGAATCGATCACAATAAGATTAATAACATGCATTTAGAAAATAGAAAGTGAATTTTCATTTCAAACCAACTTTAACATAGAAAACAAAATGTTTTTTTTTTCACCGTTGGGCCGAACGATTCTAAGAACAGTAAGGAATAGGTCCAGTTATTATAATTATATACAAAAACCAGCTAACTTTACACGTCACATTTAGTATCCAAAATCATTTAATTCAGTGTCTTTATTTTTGATGTAATGTCAGAAGTGCTTTAACGAATATAACAAAATTCCTAGCAACCCACGCATACTTATGATAATTGTAAATATTCTCATTTTATATTAAAGGGGTGGTTGATTATGATTTCACTTTTTTAACTTTAGTTAGTGTGTAATGTTGCTGTTTGAGTATAAACAACATATGCAAAGTTACGACGCTCAAAGTTCAATGTAAAGGGAGATTTTAAGGATCTTCTACAACAAATGGCTAGTAGGGACTACAACAAGCTTCTTCCCGGGTCAGTGACATCACTAACCCTAAAATTTACATAAACCCCGCCCCCTGAGAACACACAACAAAGTTGTAGTAGTTTTTTGTTGCCATGCTGTCATTTTAGTCCAGACTGCTTCACAAACGAGGGTCAATTCAACGCTGGATTTGCACAAAAGATTAACATGACGGCACATGCTAGTGGATGAGTTGAATCAACTCCACAGCAACTACATAAATTTATCCACTAACCATTCAGAAACGTCTAAAAGTTGTAACTTCTTCCTGAGTCTCTCCATCAGTGTCGACTCCGGTTTGAACAATGTAAGGCTGAACACTTTCGTCATTTTGGCTGCGTGAGATTCTCCAGCTTTGTTGTTGTTGAGCAACCGAAGTGTGAGCTGTTAAAGCTCCGCCCTCTTCTGGAAAGGGGGTGGGAGCAGCAGCTCATTTGCATTTAAAGGGACACACACACACACAAAAACGGCGTGTTTTTGCTCACACCCAAATAGGGGCGAATTTAACAAGCTATAATAAATGATCTGTGGGGTATTTTGAGCTGAAACTTCACAGACACATTCTAGAGACACCAGAGACTTATATTACATCTTGTGAAAAGGGCATAACAGGTCCCCTTTAAACAGATGAGAAAAATTACGCAATTTAGTTTGACTTTAAGTGTTGTGGACATGATCCCGACCCCTGGCCTCTAGTGTTGGGTCGACACCAGCAGGTTTTTCGCAGTTAAAATGCACATAAAGCTTCCAGATTGGTGACTGGCACCTTGTGCATGAAGAAGGGGCTTCTGAGATGCAGTGTGGATTCTGTGGCAAATTAAGGTTTAATGCAAACACCAAGAAGGGAAAAAACCCTCTCTATATTACTGTTGATCTTTTGGCTACTCTTCCTTTATGTATAGACGAAAAGCAGCACTCCGTGAGGGACAGAACGAGCCTGATCTGTAAGCTGTACTGTAACATTACACAGTTCAGTGCATGTCAGGATGAACTCTTGGCACGACCTCCCCTCATCTTAATGCGTTATGCACTGAAAAGCAAGAATGTTCACGCAAAAACTCATTATTAAAGTCATATACACACTCCATCACTCATCTTAAAGGAACAGCTGATGCAAAAATGACAGTTCTGTTATTTACTCGACCGGCTTTTGTTTCAAACCATATACGGACTGTGTATATATATATATACATATGTGTATATATATATATGTATATATATATATATATATATATATATATATATATATATATATATATATATATATATCTTAAGATTTGCTATGTATTTTTAGAGATATATTTATATATTCATTGAAATTGCTTAAAAGGCTGTTTTTATTTCAATCATAAAAATTAATTTCATGACTGTAGTCAATTAAATTCAACTCAAATTCAAAATTGTTGACATAAGCTAAAAAAAATAACAATTTAAGTAGATATTTACCAATCATGCTCACCAAGGCTGCATTTATTTGATCAAAAATACAGTAAACATAGTATTATATTATTACAATGTAAAATAGCTGTCTTCCATGTGAATATATAGTAAAGTGTAATTTATTCCTGTGATCAAAGCTGAATTTTCAGCATCATTACTCCAGTCTTCAGTGTCACATGATCCTTCAGAAATCATTCGAATATGATGATTTGCTGCTTGAAAAACAGAAAGAACAGCATTTATTTGAAATAGAATCTTTTTTAACATTATAAATGTCTTTACTGTCACTTTTGATCATATTAATTTCCATATTAATTTAAAAAAAAAAAAAAACTTTTGTACAAGACTGTACATTTCAATATTTTATAATAAATACATCTACTTTTTTATAATTTATTGTCAATGTTATTAAACTAAATTTAACTTTTCCTCACACAAAGCTATCATATGACTTCAGAGCACTTTATATTCTTATAGTTATTTTTTGTGTTTTTCTGTGTCATTTTTAGGAGCTTGACAGGCCCTGGTAACTGTATGCTTTTGTTTTATGGAAAATAGCATTGTAAATATTCTTCTGAAGTTTTCTTTTGCGTTCCACGGAAGAAAGAAAGTCATACGAGTTCGTAACAACATGAGAGTGAGTAAATAATGACAGAATTTTAAGGTGAACTCTTCCTTTAACAAGTCATGTTTCATCCATAGAGTGTGCATGTGTTGCTCACAGTGAAGACTTATGTTTGTCTTCAAGAGACCAAGAGCAAAACAAGACAAAAGAAGATCCTGTCACGTGTACGTTGATGTGCGCGTGTTGGGAGGAATCATAGTATCGAGACGGCTGCCAACCTTTGATGGCTTCGGCAAAGCTGCCTTGCTTTATCTTTGGCGTCTGTCACCGTGGAGACAGTTGCTCGCATCAGCAGTGGCCCTGAGGGATAAACCTGTGAAAAAAAAGAAAGAGGGAGGCGAGATATCAAACAGGGCACAGCTCTACTCCTTCCCTGCCAATCCCAGAAATCACGGAGGAGATGGAGGAAAAGTGCAGATGAAAGAAAACCTTCATGGAGCCATTTCTCGCTCTCCAAAACGTCCAGAGGAGAAGACAAAAGAGCAAGAGAGGGGATGACGAGGAGGAAACGGAACAAGCTGAGAGATGAAAGAAGGATCCGTTGGGAAAGCAACTTCCAAGCTGGTCATTACCTGGTTTAGACAGCTGATCGGCTTTGGTTAAAAAGGAACTATTATGCCCCTTTTCAGCTCAAAATCCCCCACAGATCATTTATTATAGCTTGGCCATATTTGGGTGTGAGCAAAAACACGCAGTTTTTGTGTGTCCCTTTAAATGCAAATGAGCTGCTGCTCCCGCCCCCTTTCCAGAAGAGGGCGGAGCTTTAACAGCTCACGCTTCGGTTGCTCAACAACAACAAAGCTGGAGAATCTCACGCAGCCAAAATGACGAAAGTGTTCAGCCTTACATTGTTCAAACCGGAGTCGACACTGATGGAGAGACTCAGGAAGAAGTTACAACTTTTAGGACGTTTCTGAATGGTTAGTGGATAAATTTATGTAGTTGCTGTGGAGTTGATTCAACTCATCGACTAGCATGTGCCGTCATGTTTTCGTTGAATTGACCCTCGTTTGTGAAGCAGTCCGGCGTAAAATGACGGCATGACAACAACACTCTAAAGCAGCCCAACATGGCCTCACCCCCTTTGTTGCGTGTTCCCGGGGGCGGGGTTTATATACATTTTAGAGTTAGTGATGTCACCAATCCAGGAAGAAGCTTGTTGTGACACATGACATCTGACATGTTTCCGCCTTCACCTGATGTTTCTCCAGAGAAGATGGGATGGAGCTCAGATGTCAGTCGATCACATGTAACAGTGTTTAATATTCACCTGGAGTCTCCGGATCCAGTTCTCCCACATCAGGATTAGCCACTGTGTACATTTTCCCCTTCAAAACTCACCCTAATCAGGCGGTACACCACTAATACAGGAGCTCCTCTGGACCTGTGCAGATGCAAACGTCACAACTGTGAACGAGCATCATGGGATTAGACTCAGCAGGCCGGGCGTTTTAAAGCGATTTGCCGGGCATTACTTATTACCTAGTGGTGAATGTAGCTGACTGTGTTTATAATTCCAAATGTCAACTGTCAAGCCCCCCATGTTCAATTTTAGTTACAGTTCCACTTCAGCGACGAGGGTGGGTGATTTATGCATCATTTTTGGATAATTGCAGAGCACCTCGCAGGGGTACCGGCACGGACCAGAAACCATTAAGGCCGATACGCTTGAATAACATTATGCATGGCTCGGTAAATAAGACGACATCAAGAAAGATGTGATACATTATTAATGCAGTGATTAAAGATTGGGATACATAGGTTTGATGGATCCCAACGAAGGTTGTTGTCATGGCAATGCCACCACACACAGCTGGATATCGCCTGCGGACTCGGAAACCCCGAATCTGACAGCACTAGTGATATCGGCATTCCTGAGGGCAAAGATAGAGAGGTGAAAACACACTCGCACACACAAACTAAGACGATCCGCAGGCATTTGCCAACAGTGCAACCCAGCTGTGTCTAAGATCCGTGTCTGAGAGAAACCTTTGAGCGAACTGAATCTGAAGGAAGTCGAGATCAGTGTTGCTTTAAGCTTTTTATTCCCAGAAGCAGCACTCCTGTGAGCAAGCGGCTGGATCTCTTCTGTCGAAGTTACTGCTGTTTAACCCGCACAAACAGCCTCGGCACTGCCAAATACTGTGGATTGCTGTTCTGTAGGTGCATTAAGCCTGCAGGAAAGAAATGTAATGCCTTTACATGAATAGTTCATCCACAATCGAGAAGACTTTATTTATTCAGCCTCATGCTGGTGTATTGTTCTGTGCAACACAAAAGAAGAATCGTTTTGCATGCAACAGGTCATGGTGATCGCATCTGTCAAGCTCAAAAAAGAGCCAAAAAGCAGCATCAGAACTGTAGTCAATATAACATGTGCACTACATACTGTACAGTACTGATCAAAAGTTTGGAAACATTACTATTTTTAAAGTCTCTTCTGCTCACCAAGGCTGCATTTATTTGATCAAAAATACAGTAAAAATTGTGAAATATTATTACAGTTATTCTATGTGAATATATAGTAAATTGTAATTTATTCCAGTGATCAAAGCTGAATTTTCAGCATCATTACTCCAGTCTTCAGTGTCACATGATCCTTCAGAAATCATTCTAATATGATGATTTATTATCAATGTTGGAAAAAGTTGTGCTGCTTAATGTTTTTTTTTGGAACCTATGTGACTTTTTTCATGATTCTTTAATGAATAAAAAGTTAAAAAGTAGGGATGCACGATATATCGGCCACCATATCGGTATCAGCCGATATATGTTAATTTTTAATGTTATCGTTATCGGCCCGATAAGAAAATTTGGCCGATGTATCAAAGCCGATAATGAATTATTTCCATCAGCTGAGACACTTCAGATGTGCACTGTCCGCCATCATGGTTTTGAATTGCTTGAAATATGATTGAAATCACTTCAAAAAGGAAATACAGTGCAACGTACAGCACAAGTCTGTCATATAGGCTACATAATATTATAATGAGAACATTATAATTGTGTGCTTGGGACATGGCTTTTAATTGTTTTTGTAATCAAACTCTTAAAAATTATATAAAAATCTTGATTTAGATTTATCGGCCAATGTATCGGTTATCGGCTTTCAAATATAAAGAATTATCGGTTATCGGCCAAATTTTTCATATTGGTGCATCCGTATTAAAAAGAACAGCATTTATTCAAAATAAGAATCTTTTCTAACAATATAAATCTTTACTATCACTTTTTATCAATTTAACACATCTGTGCTGAATAAAAGTATTAATTTCTTTCAAAAAAAAGAAAGAAAAAAAAATGACTGACCCCAAACTTTTGAACGGTAGTGTATATTGTTACAAAAGATTTCTATTTTAAATAAATGCTGATATTTTTTAACTTTTTATTCATCAAAGAATCCTGAAAAAGTATCACCGGTTATAAAATAATATTAAGCAGCACAACTGTTTCCAACATTGATAATAAATCATCATATCAGAATGATTTCTGAAGCATCGTGTGACACTGAAGACTGGAGTAATGATGCTGAAAATTCAGCTTTGCATCACAAATTATATTTTAAAGTATATTAAAATAGAAAACCATTATTTTAAATTGTAATAATATTTCACAGTTTTTACTGTATTTTTGATCAAATAAATGCACCACTGATAAGCATAAAAGACTTCTTTCAAAACATTAAAAATAGTAATGTGTCCAAACTTTTGACCGGTGCAGTATTCCAGCTCCAAAGTGTTCCGAAATAACAGGTTTGGAATTAAACAGGAAGCAAATAAATCAATTTTTTCTCCTATGCAATGAGGTTAAATGGAAAAGTTTGCTGCTTCTCATATTTTCAGCATCATTACTCCAGTCTTCAGTGTCACATGATCCTTCAGAAATCATTCTAATATGACGATTTGCTGCTCAAGAAACATTTCTGATTATTATTAATGTTGAAAACAGTTCATATTTTTGTGGAAACTATGATTTTTATCAGGATTCTTTGTTTAATAGAAAGCATTTATTTGAAATCAAATCTTTTGTAACATTATAAAATGTATGTACTCGTCATTTTAGATTAGTCCTTGCTGAATAAAAGTATTAATTTCTTTAAAAAAAAAGAAACTTCAGGAGAACCAAGTCAAGTTTGCAATGAGGTTGCAATTTGAAGTATAATTGGAAGCTGACTTTTAGTTTTTGTGTGTTTTATAACAAATAATCACAGGAAATATTTTCTTTTTTTACATTACGAAATGTCAGGGGCCATGATTAATTGCAAAAAAGCATGTTTTTCCTTTTTCTTCTAATTATTAATCACACTAAATTAACTTGTTAAATAGACAGACCTTTCATTCTGCTGTTCATACGCTGCTCTGATTTGTTTATCTTCATGTTAAACCCAGACTGCAGGATACAGTCATACGTGCCGCAGGAACGATATGAGGGGAATGTGTTCAGGCAGCAGATGGCCGTGTGTTGGCGGAAAGTGTGAATTCATGTGTGTGTGACAGAGGTGAGTCAGGGCCCTGCTGTGCTGCGACTTTGTGGTTGGATCGAGCTCTGGGTTAGTGGGTTTAATCTCTGTCCCGAATGTCACACGCACACAGAAGATGGGAGGAGAAGACGCTGGAAACAGCGGGAGAAGAGGACACCGGCCACCTCACGGGGATCTCTGCGGGTTTCCATTGGAGAGAAACAAAACAGCTTTTGAGTTGCACTCATTCATAATTATAAAGAGACAGTCCCGCCCCCAAACTCACGCCATTGGTCGAGTCAAAACACCTCAGAGAGCAGCAAATCAGCATATTAGAATGATTTCTGAAGGATCATGTGACACTGAAGACTGGAGTAATGATGCTGAAAATTTGCAGGAATAAATTACAGTTTACTATATATTCACATAGAAAACAGCTGTTTAAAATGGTAAAAATGTTTCACATTTTTTACTGAACTTTTACTGCAGCCTTGGTGAGCATATGTCTTAATGTTTTTGAAATAAGTCTCTCATGCTCAGCAAAAGTTACTTACAGTTGTTTCTGCATAATAAACTGACAAGAAAACACTTTAACATTGAATAAACGACGCACTTCACCTTTAACAATGCTCAAGGAAATCACCTCAGAGAGAGAAAGCAGCACTCGAGTATTACAGCTGCTCATTTAGTGAAAATGTGTCTTCTTAGTGCTCATTTCTTGCCAGTGCTGTGCAAAATGTTTCCAATAATAAACCTCACGAACAGATGTTCTCCGTCTCACTAACGTTTTATAATCAGTTCACTAAAATGAACTTTTTCAAGTTTTTTCCCCGTGATGTATCGCTGCTCTGCACCTGTTTAAGAGTTGTATGTTTGACATTATATTCCCCTCTCTCTCTCTCTTCAGCTGGGAGAAGAATCCGGCAGACTTTGAGCCTTACCATCTAAAGCTGGAGGAATGTATGTCTGCGGACCAGATTCCCACTACGGAACACATCCAAGGCTACGTGAAGAAAGTAAGAAACTCCTGTTTAGCTTCTTGTATACAGAAGGAACACATAACTGAATCATGAATATTCAAATCTGCTCATGCATATTAAAATGTTGAGAAACATTTACTAGTTATCAGTTCTGCCTGACAACTAGTGATCAGCCCTGCTGTTTACTACATATAAGGTGGATATTAAATGGATTTTTTATTTTTTTTTACTGAGCTTGCAATGCATTATGCTTTATAATTTTCAACTCTTGATTGCGGTATTTAACTATATTTTCTCTAATTTTATTTAATGTTTATTTTTCTAAATGACTATTATATCTTTTTATTTTAGGTTCTAATTTTTATTTATTTATTTATTTATTTTTAATGAATGTAACTGTTTAATTAATATTCTCTGTTCTGGGTTGCTTCGGGTGAGATTGAAATGGTAATCTCTGTAAAAAAAAATAATTGCATTCTTAAAAGACAGCATAATCCTACCTTTCAGAACAGGTTTTGTGTCTTGAGTGTGCGTGTTATGGCTTAACCCTCTGGTGCTCTTCGGTCATTTTTGACCAAAAAAATTTAACGTTTTCGTTTTTTAGAATTCAACTTCATTGGATTGGTACGAAACTTGGTTTTGGCACTTGCTGGGTGAACATAAAATAAAATCACGGACTTGATTCGAAAAGGTTAAATGGTCCTGAAAAAAATAGTGACACTTGTATTGTATTGTTCGTGGTCAAAAATGAATGCATTGGAAACAAATGAAAAGCGAATTTCATCTAGTGGAAACGTTCGGTACTGCGCCCAAACAAAATCCTACTGAAAGCTAATTTTTTGAGATATCAACCTAAAATTTGGAACTATGAAGCCCCGCACATGACATGAGGGGGAAAAAATAGTAGGCTAAATCGTACGGACGATTTAGCAAATCGAGGGAACGAAATAGTAAATTTTGCGCATGACTGAGCAAATTGAGGGAACGAAATAGTAAATCGTGCGCACAATTTAGCAAATCGAGGGAATAAATTAGTAAATCGCCCACACAATTTAGTAAATCGAGGGAACAAAATAGTAAATCGTGCGCACAATTTAGCAAATCGAGGGAATAAATTAGTAAATCGTCCGCACAATTTAGTAAATTGAGGGAACGAAATAGTAAATGATCCGCACAATTTAGTAAATCAGGGGGAACGAAACAGTACATCGTCCGCACAGTTTAGTAAATCGAGGGAACGAAATAGTAAATCGCTCACACAATTTAGCTAATCGAGGGAATAGATTAGTAAATCGCCCGCACAATTTAGTAAATCAAGGAAACGAAATAGTAAATTGTGCGCACGACTGAGCAAATCGAGGGAACGAATTAGTAAATCGTGCGCACAATTTAGCAAATCAAGGGAACGAAATAGTAAATTGTGCGCACAATTTAGCAAATCCAGGGAACGAAATAGTAAATCGTGTGCACGATTTAGCAAATCGAGGGAACGAAATAGTAATGATTCCGCATGATTTACTTTTCTTTCTTGCATGTCATGTGCGGGGCTTTTTTAGAGTAAAACATGTTTTGTAAACTATATATATTACATATAAAATTTTAAAATGGTATTTTTATGCATTTTTCATAATAATAAAATTAAACTTCTGTAACTTTTTTTCACTACAGCAATAATCTGCCAGGTGTCTTTTTTAAAAAGAGACCAAACTTCAGACTGAGCTCCAAAGTGTTCAAGATTTATGACAGTTTTAAATTTCATTTTCAGTGTTTATACGTTAAAAAAGTGATTAACAGGTAATAAATGGATCCATAAATGTAATTTAGTACTATAAAATCCCCTAAAAATACAAAATCTAAAATAAAAAACATTATCGAACTAAAATATAGTACATTAATTTCATTGAAATAAAAAAGCTCACTAAATCATAAATCAATATTGTATATCCTTAAAACCCTGTAAGATGCTTTGCAGAATATTTCTGTAAAGTTGTCGTCTTTATTGATGACAATGTCAACTAATGCAAAACACCACAGTCATTATGGTATTTTTTATAGAAATATTTGTTAGGAGTTGTTAAACAGAGTCTGTTCCCCTGGAGTAATGATGCTAAAAACATCAGCTTTGCATCACAGGAATAAATTACATTTTATTTATATATGAATACAGAAAACAGTTATTTTAAATTGTAGTAATATTTCACTGTTTTTACTGTATTTCTGATCAAATAAATGCAGACTTCTTTCAGAAAAATCTTACCAAAAGTGTCCAAAAACCTCTTGGAGTCACTATATAGATCTCAGACCTGTTGCGCTGTGTTGGCGGTGCACATCCGGGCGTGATTAATCGCAATGATTCATCACGAATACGATCCTTCCACCCGTCACATCAAACTCGGAAATTATTCAGTGCCCCCTCACCGACGGAGGAGAAAAATGGCTTCTTATCTATGCAATTTCATTTGCATCATTGTTGCAAATATAATGACAGGACTCCCGGCGTCAACGTTCAATATGCATTAAACAATGCGCCTGGAAAGGACGGGCCTGTTCCCGGTTTAATTTTAGAGAAAATAACCTGTGCACCTCACAGAAAGTGATTCTGCTGGTGTGGGCGAAGGCGTCAGATGGAGATAGTGGAGGCAGGCCTCAGGCTGGCCTTTATTAAAGCAGCATAATGGAAAATGGCATCATTAGCATTCCTTGACAGTTAACGATTCAATTTGGTTTGATGAGAATTCAAAGACTGGTTTCCAAACGCGAACTGACAATATGGTAGATGCTCGACTGATTTGGGATGCAGAGGGCAGTCGATGGTGGACCGCTGCCATTGTAATCAGCACTTGCTAATTTCAAATAGCTGATGGTGTTGAAGAAAGAAAGCCGCTTTTGCAATATATTGTTTTGAACTGCATTTTATTGTTAGGTCAATGTGGCATATCAATCGGTTTTAATGTTCTTACGATGAGGAAACTGGAAATGAATGAAACTACTCCAAATGAAACTCCTTATCTTGCTCAACACAACATGATGCTTCTCAAACCAGCGTGAGAGGTTTATCTGGTCGTCCATGTTGACAACAACTGCATAAAAAATGTTCAAGATGTCAGTGAACAATTTTGAGAAGATCTGCTAAGCTGGACCAACAGCTAGACCAGGACCAAATCGGCACTACATAAAGTTAAATCCAAAAATATGATGGCATAGTAAACAATGTAATCTCATATTTTCCATATATAATTGAGATTTTTTAAAGGTTTTTTTTTACAAGAAGTCTCTTCTGCTTACGCACTATACAAAATGCTGGGTTAAAAACAACCCAAGTTGGGTTGAAAATGGACAAACCCAGCGTTTGGGTTGTTTTAACCCAGCAGTTGGGTTAAATGTTTGCTTTTAACCCAACTATTGTTTAAAAATTACTATATGGCTGGCTTAAAATGAACCCAAAATAGGTCGGAAATTAAAAATCAGACATATTTACAGTAATTTTTAAACAAAAGTTGGGTTAAATAAAACTACCCAGCACGTTGGACAAACATTTAACCCAACCGCTGGGTTAAAACAACCCAATCGCTAGGTTTGTCCATTTTAAACCCAACTTGGGTTGTTTTTAGCCCAGCATCTGTTAGAGTGTGTGATCAAAAACTAAAAATTGTGAAATATTATTACAATTTATAATAGCTGTTTTCTATGTGAATATATAGTAAAATGTAATTTATTCCTGTGATCAAAGCTGAATTTTCAGCATCATTACTCCAGTCTTCAGTGTCACATGATCCTTCAGAAATCATTCTGATATGATGATTTGCTGCTCAATTATTATTGTTTCTCAATTATTATACTTGTTCTTATTGTTATCAATGCTGAAAACTGTTTTTGCTGCTTTTTTAATAATCTTACTTACCCCAAACTTTTGAATGGTACTGTATTACGGTTCATTGATAACTCAGAGCTGTGTGAGAAGGCTTTTCATATGTTAATGACTCCGCTTACGTGCTTGTTTTGTTTTCAGAGCACATGGGGAAGATGGCTTAAGGATTTAAAGTTGTCCTTGGCTTTCCTTATTGTCGGCTACTGTAAACAATCTCATTGTTTAAGCAGGATAAACCAGCACTAGCATGGAAATTCATGGCGGTCTAAACTGGCATTGATTTTCAGCGAGCAAAATATATAGTCTTACTCTGTTTATCTCTCTTCCCAGCAGATCCAGGATGCTGCGGATCAGGGCATCATGTTTGTGGGCTTCATCCAGGAGCCAGCTGGCCTCCGCCCACACGTGCCACGGCACGGAGAACCAGAGGAACCCTCCCTCTCCCTGCACTCCAGCCCCAGCTCGCTGCACGGCTCCGAGCTCACGCCCAGCCCCAGTCCCCTGGAGGAGCCGGAGCTGGGAGACGAGTCTGGAGCGGAGAACGAAGGGAAAGACGGGGGAGGTGAGGCTCTGAGAGAGGGCGTGAAAGCTTCTGAAGGTGGAGAAGGAGATGATGTCTCTGTTGAGACATCAGCCATGTTGAAATCAGGATCTGGTGAAACACAGCAAGGAGATACACTGACACACAACAACAACGACACGGCCAAAATCAAAGACGTGAGCGAGAAAGCCCTGACGAAGAGTGGTGGGTTGATCGTCTTTATCCTTTGATCAAACGAAATCTCACAAAGCTATTTTACGAAAATGAAAGTGCGTTTTAGTTTCGACATATAATGCTGGCCAGGGCTGGGTGATGTTTTTCAGCAGGTTTTTGATAATATTCACTCTAAAAAAATGCTGGGTTAAAAACAACCCAAGTTGGGTTGAAAATGGACAAACCCAGTGATTGGGTTGTTTTAACCCAGCAGCTGGGTTAAATGTTTGCCCAACCTGCTGGGTAGTTTTATTTAACCCAACTATTGTTTAAAAATGACTGTATTGCTTGCTTAAAATGAACCCAAAATAAGTTGGAAATTGACATTTATTAATGTTTAATAAATGAACATTTATTAATAAGATTAATGAATAATAATTAAATAAACATTTATTAAATTGCTTATTCATAAATGTTCACCTTTTGATTATTATTGTTGCCTGTAGTAATTATGTGTCTGATTTTTAATTTCCAACCTATTTTGTGTTCATTTTAAGCCAGACATATAGTCATTTTTAAACAATAGTTGAGTTAAATAAAACTGCCCAGCAGGTTGGGCAAACATTTAACCCAACCGCTGGGTTAGTCCATTTTCAACCCAACTTGGGTTGTTTTTAACCCAGCATTATTATTTTTTTTTTTAGTGTATAGGCTACTGTTCAAACGTTTGTGGTTGGTAAGATGTTTTTGAAAGAAGTCTCATGCTCAAAAATACCATAAAAACAGCAATATTTTGAAAAAATATTTCAATTAAATTAACAGTTTACTATGTGAATATATTGTAAAATCTAATTTATTCCTGTGATCAAAGCTGAATTTTCAGCATCATTACTCCAGTCTTCAGTGTCACATGATCCTTCAGAAATCATTCTAATATGCTGATTTGCTGCTCAAGAAACATTTATGATTATTATCAATGTTGAAAACAGTTGTGCTGCTTCATATTTATTTGGAAATCATCAATTAGTATTATTGGCAGGCAAGCAAACCTCTGAAAAGACATTGTCTATTCATGTCTATTTATATCATGTGTCACTTTTTAATTATTGGTCCATTTACATGTGCAGTTTGACTTTTTTTTTTTTTTTTTTTGCGAAACTAGTCAAAACACCTACTGTACTGGCCAAATTAAGTGCACTAAAATCACTGCGATATTTATAATGTTGCTTAATATTAATACCGACAGCATAATCTATCGCCCAGCCCTAATGCCAGCTGTTTTTCTTGAAGCGTTGATGACAGTTAGAAAGATTATAAATCATTTGACTGCTAAAAATTCATCTTTGATCACAGGAATAAATTACAGTTTACAATATATTTACATAGAAAACAGTTATTTTAAAGTGCAATAATATTTCACAATTTTTACTGTATTTTGATCAAATAAATGCAGCCTTGGTGAGCAGAAGAGACTTCTTTTAAAAAAAAAACTACTTTTGAATGGTAGTGTATAAATACTTTAAAATTTAAATATTTAATTATAAATGTTTTGCATTGCAATAATTAAAAAAATCAGTGGTCTGTAAGATGTTTTTTGATAGAAGTCTCTTGTGCTCAAAAATACAGTAAAAATTCTGATTATTAGCAATGTTGAAATTTTTATAATGTCTATTCATATCGTGTGTCATTTTTTTAATTATTGGTCCATTTACATGTGCAGTTTGACATTTTTTTTGTGAAACTAGTCAAAATACACACTGTATTTGTCAAATTAAGTGCTTTATGTTATACAATGTTGCTTAATTTTAATATCGACAGCATAATCTATCGCCCAGCCCTAATGCCAGCTGTTTTTCTTGAAGCGTTGATGACGGTTAGAAAGATCATAAATCATTTGACTTCTGGGTGTCACATACTGTGAAAGCATCTCACTGGCCTTTTTTGTCTCAAGAAAAGCATTGTCATAGAGTTTTCGAGCAACGCTTTGACGTACGGGATTGGGCAGACTTGGCATTTACAAAAACCCACACAGCGGGTGCTAGATTAGGCTTTGTTCACCCTTCTTTTTCCACCAGTTACCAGATGGCAAACCTCATTCTCAACATTAGCTAGGGAGGCATTTTTTGCAAAAACTGTGGCATTGTACACAGAGTTCGCCGTACCATGTGAATGATGCATGCTGGGAGTCCTATGCATGAGTCTCCATCTGGATGTGGAAGTGACTTCGTCAGCAGTGGAATGATCCTCACGCTACACCAATTTTTCTCATTCAGCCACAAAATGACAGCTGCCAGGAGTCCTATGGCACAGTGCTGTGTCTTTATGACTTATCGCCACTGCTGATAAATATAGTCATTCCTCGCTCAAATCCCTCCTGGTGAACATCTATAAAGCATAATGGCGCTGGTCAGCAGTGTGAAATGCTCTGAGGTTTGTCAAAGCAAGGGTTTTTACATCCCGCAGTGCAGCTCGAACGAAACCTGCATTCACAAAGGAAAGGCACGGTTATTTGCATTTCATGCACAGCAGTAATTCAAAGTGCTTTACATACTAAAATGAAAATTAAAAGGGCAATATTCTGGGTTAATCTCATGAGATACATTTTAAACAAAGAAATAAGAAACTGAAAGTAAGACCATTAAGATTATGTAATTATTTTAAAGGGGACATATCACAAAAATCTGACTTTTTCCGTGTTTAAGTGCTATAATCGGGTCCCCGGTGCATCTACCAACCCAGAAAGCGTGAAAAAGGACAACCCAGTGACTTTGTTTTGGCAAGCCTTTCTCTGCAAGCATGTGAAAAAATGAGCCGCTCAGATTTCGCTCCCTTTGTGACGTAGGAAGGGGATCTTATTATAATATTACTGCCCCTTAATCTGCACATTTACACCCACGGCGCCGCCATTTTGTTTTCGCAAACGACAACGGCGTACCAGTTCTAACACCATGGCAAAAGTTGGAGCAAAGCATGCTAAATGTTCTGTCATTGGCTGCACAGACGGGCACTGAACACTATTTAGAGTCTAGAATGGATAGCCTGCAAGTTGACCCTGGCAAGCTCGATTGCTAAAAAAGGAGCGTTTCTGTCCGAACGATATTTTGGAAAAGATATTAGACCATTCACATCATTTGATAGCAAGCATAAACGGTGTACATTTGGCTCTGTTTGGCAAACAGGTACGCTATGTATAGTGGCCGTCCATACGGGTTTTGCACAAAATGACGGCACATGCTAGTCGATGAGTTGAATCAACTCCACAGCAACTACATAAATTTATCCACTAACCATTCAGAAACGTCCTAAAAGTTGTAACTTCTTCCTGAGTCTCTCCATCAGTGTCGACTCCGGTTTGAACAATGTAAGGCTGAACACCGTTACTGACAATCCTCATTTTGGCTGCGTGAGATTCTCCAGCTTTGTTGTTGTTGAGCAACCGAAGCACGAGCTGTTAAAGCTCCGCCCTCTTCTGGAAAGGGGGCCGGGAGCAGCAGCTCATTTGCATTTAAAGGGACACACAAAAACGGCGTGTTTTTGCTCACACTTAAATAGGGGCAAACTTAACAAGCTGCTATTAAATGATCTGTGGGGTATTTTGAGCTGAAACTTCACATTCTGGGGACACCAGAGACTTATATTACATCTTGTAAAAAGGGGCATAATAGGTCCCCTTTAATGATAATAGAGCTGTTTAGGTTGTAGCCCTAAAACTTTGGAAAAGAAGTAGCATTTTTGAGATATTGGTTGCCTTTGGAATCTCAAAAAAGTCTGGTTTTCCATTATATATTCCCTGTAGAAGAAAGTAAAAGATTTGGAATAAAACAATACATTGCATTAAATGGTAGGCATAAAGTGCAGTAGGGTAGTTAACCAAAAGGTACAACTGACATATTTTAAAGGAAATTAATTAAAAAAAATCAACTAA
Organism: Mylopharyngodon piceus; assembly: GCA_039654765.1. Classification (NCBI taxonomy): domain Eukaryota; kingdom Metazoa; phylum Chordata; class Actinopteri; order Cypriniformes; family Xenocyprididae; genus Mylopharyngodon; species Mylopharyngodon piceus. The sequence goes on from CM077445.1 coordinate 18,935,532, forward strand.
TAGTGATGATTAAGTCTGCCTGCATTGTTTTAACACACAATTCACAAAGGAAATTTAGTGCAAATGCTAAAATACAACAAGCAAAAATGTTTCAAGAATTTGTTCATTTGAGTTCAAAAACATCTATTTATAACCAGGACTTTCACTATCAGCCGGTGGGATGCAATCCACATCCGAATATTTACATAGTTATCAGCTCCTCTGTAGACGGAGGTCAGGACTTTTTGGGGATGTGTTTGTGTGTTGATATGATGCAATTCAAGTGCGGCTTAGGCAAACACTTGATGGCATGTCATGTTCCTTGGCAGATATCCAGCGTGTTTGACCTTGTGGAAAGGGTTAAGAGTGATCATATAGAGCTTGGAGGGGTCGTTTGTGTGCTTGTTTCTGCACTAAATGTCCAACGCTTTACCAAACCCCTCTGGAAGTTAGCAAAGGTCACAGAGACATTGGCTTTCATGTGTGAAGAGCATTACTTTCTTCACATGTCGTCTGTAACAGACTGTATTTAGAGCTGCAATGGCAGCCAGTTAATATTCGGGTGGATTTAATTAAAACATATCCACTGTCACCATTTACTTCCATTACAATTAAAGGGGTTGTCCATTTAGTTCTCTGTTTAAGGACTACAACAAACGGCTGGTAGGGACTACAACGAGCTTCTTCCCGGTTAATGACATCACCAACCCTAAAATTTACATAAACCCCGCCCCCGAGAACAAGCAACAAAGGGGGTGAGGTCATGTTGGGCTGCTTTAGAGAAGAGGAAGAGTTGTTGTAGTAGAGTGTTGTTATCATGCCGTCATTTTACGCCGCACTGCTTCACAAACGAGGGTCAATTCAACGAAAAAAGATTAACATGACGGCACATGCTAGTGGATGAGTTGAATCAACTCCACAGCAACTACATAAATTTATCCACTAACCATTCAGAAACGTCTAAAAGTTGTAACTTCTTCCTGAGTCTCTCCATCAGTGTCGACTCCGGTTTGAACAATGTAAGGCTGAACACCGTTACTGACAATCCTCATTTTGGCTGCGTGAGATTCTCCAGCTTTGTTGTTGTTGAGCAACCGAAGCGTGAGCTGTTAAAGCTCCACCCTCTTCTGGAAAGGGGGCGGGAGCAGCAGCTCATTTGCATTTAAAGGGACACACAAAAATGGAGTGTTTTTGCTCACACCCAAATAGGGGCAAATTTGACAAGCTATAATAAATGATCTGTGGAAGAACTGTCATTAAAATAACAATACAAAGAATCTAATTGGTTCTTCATTCAAAATATAATCTGATAACCTTTTTCGCAGCCCTCCTTATTTCCCCTATTTATAAAAAGGCGAAAATAAAATAAAAATCAGTCTGTAATAAAGCGATGCACATGTACTTTGGACATTACAGGAAATGGGTTTATAGGAAGACTAACTGAAGAACCATGTTGTACCCGAGCTGAAGTAAAACAACAATTAATGATTAATTCTCGCTGAGATTTGTGCTGTAAGTGCATTCGTCTCAGAAAGCCATTCAGATCGCTCTCTCTCATTTGCTTTTCTTGGTCCCGTCAGATGCGGTTAATGACTCAATGCAGTCAGCGGCAATCTAAACGATCGCTGCCAGAACAAAAGTGCATCCATATTTATCTTTTCGGTCAATTTCCCATTAGTTCTGAAAATAGGGAGGTTTTACAGGGTAAGCCAGGAACACAAACAAATTCATCTTAGACTATCGCCATCCATTAGGTCCACTCTCTTTCTCTTTGTGGCAGAGGTAAACAGTGTTTTGTTTTCCAGCCAAATGTAATCTCATTGAGAAGAACGAATGGTCAATTCTCCCGAGTGTGGTGCTGGTCTAGTGAGAAACGACGGTCCTAAATACTCGTTCGAGACTGCCACTACATCACCTAATTTCCCTAATTACTTACCTCCGCTAGACCAGGACACCAGCTAATTAGATGTTAAGCCAATCTACAAGCTAATTAATAAAGTGCATGTGAAGGGCCACAGTGAAGGATCCCGCACTTCACAAAGCAACCGATCTCATAACCCTGCTGACAAGACCAGCTTAAGTTTGGGTTATGATGGTTAGTACTGGTTTAGTCTCAGTCTCAGACCACTTTCCTCTGCCGTTAAATGCGTTTCATTTAGGAGTAACGCTAATGTTTTTTAATTGAAATCAATGTTTCACATGTCCACAGGTGCCGAGCTCTTTGGATTGTTTAACTACCCGGGTCGCCGTGAGGGTCAGTTTAAGTACTACACGGTTAAAGTGCCTCTACGAGTGCAACCGCAGGGCGAGGGCATCTGTACTTTGGAGGCGAACTGGCTCGATCACATGACTCAACATTTCAACAACGGAGCTTCACTAGTGGACGGATACTTTCAGCTGGCCAATGACATCGGTGAGTTAGTGGTGATGCTTTTGAAGTTCAAAAAATAAGACATTTACTTTTGTTCACACTAGATGTCATTTCTCTTATTGTGAAAATACCATGATGCAGTGATGTTGTTAGCATGTGATACCATCAGTAAACTATGAGACTTTGATATACACCAGGGTTCATTCTTTTTGATTATATAAGATTTGATATTATATGAAAATGTTATATACATGCAGTTATTTAAATCATATTGCAAAGTATTTCATAGACAAAATACTACATGGTGCTAGAGTTCAAAAACAACATTGTATTACCATATTTTGTAAAATGTTATTAAAAAGTGGAATACATTTCAAAATTATATGCATAAAAATGCAAAATTGACTAAAAACATTTTAAAAATGGAATATCACTAAATAAATAAGAAGAAGAACAACAACAACAAAAAATAATAAAATGCATAAAATAAAATTCTGAATTTTAGATTTCTTGATAAAAGTAATACATAAAAATATATTAAAAAGTGGAATAAACTAAACTTAATACATTAATTCCAAAATGGGATGCACACACAAAAAACTGACTAAATAAATACATTTTAAAAATTAAATAACTAAATTAAAATAAATAAATAAATAAATAAATAAATAAAAATAAAAAAACAAATCTTGAATACCACCTTTTACCATGTTTTGTAAAATGTAATTAAAAAGTGGAATAAATTTCAAAATTATATGCATAAAAATGCAAAACTGACTAAAAACATGTTAAAAATTGAATATATTACTAAATAAATAAGAAAAAGAAGAACAAAAATAATAAAATGCATAAAATAAAATTCTGAATATTAGATTTATTGTTAAATGTAATACATAAAAATATATTAAAAAGTGGAATAAACTAAACTAAATTAATAAATTAATTCCAAAATGGGATACACACACAAAAACATTGACTAAATAAATACATTTAAAAATTAATTTAAAAATTACATAACTAAATTAAAATTAAATTAAAAAACAAATCTTAAATACTACACTGTGCTAGAGTTAAAAAGACAACATTGTTTTACCATGTTTGTAAAATGCAATTAAAAAGTGGAATAAATTTCAAAATGATATGCATAATGTAAAATTGTCTAAAAACATTTTAAAAATTGAATATATCACTAAATAAATAAGAAAAAGAAAAACTAAAATAATAATAAAATACATAAAAATATATTAAAAAGTGGAATAACTGAATGAATAAAATTCAAAATGGGATACACAAAAATAAAAATAAAAACTGACAAAATAAATACATTTTAAAAATTAAATAACTAAATAAAAAACAAACAAAAACAAACCATTTTTCCCAATTTTATATTTCTATGAAAATTTTTTAAGGGTTATGAGTCCTAATAAATGGATCAGCATTTTTTGATTAATTTGATATTATACTAGTGCGCCTTATTTTATTCTGACTCATTAATTAATCATCCTATTAAAATACCTTGTGGGGTTTCTCCTGCTCCAGTGCACTTAAAGTATTTTCAGAAAGCAATTCAACATGAGATATCTGTACTGTGGATCTTATTGCTCTGTGGGAAATGCACTGGTGGTTTGAGTTTCTCTTTGTTCCTTTGATGGCTAACCGAATATAGGCTGTTTTGTGGCTGGGTTATAACATCGGGGACACGGGGAAAGGAGGGTATTTGTCATCATTTAGAGCTTTCTGGATCTTCAAGTGGTAATGATGTGGCAAGAGAACGTGTGCAGCGGTAGCAATGACGCAAAACCCAAGCCTCTTATTAGTTAATTAATTTCCTTTAATGACTCCCCTGTACACTCAGTAAACCCCAGCCAAGTTCTGTGCAATTCTGCCGAGGGAAGTCCGGGGGTAATCACTACGCAAAGGCAGAAATTAATTCGATTTTTATATTTTTTGAGGAAAATAAGAGTAGTGTTCACCCGTGCAAAACTCAAGCTGCTTTCACACTGCCAGCGACTTTGTGAAACCATTCCACGCCAAAACCATTCAAGCTCAAAATCCACACGGCGAGTACCATATGTACACAGAGACATACATAAATTACAGGAAAGTTGCTTACAAGTAAATAACTTCTCCATCTGGCCACCGACACTGCAGGATGTAGTAACGGGTCACATGGCTCTACCGACTTCACTCCTATTGGTTGACGCTCCTGAAAGTCGCTCTTCATTTGCATAAAGTTAAACATATCTCAACTTTGTCGCATTGCTGGACACCGCCAACGATCGCCAGAAATCGCCAGCTCTCCACTGAAACAGAGCTGGTTCTTTTATTATTGGGAGATACGAGGGTCCGTGGCTCTATCATTGGAGAAAGTGTAACGTTTGCCATGATAACCAATCACATTACAGCCTCGACGTCACTGAATTTCGTTCAGAGTTGTGCGAGTCAGTCACTGTTTGCAGAGAAATGAATAAGAAGTGTAAACTTTAAAAATAGATCAATGCAAAACAAATGTTTAAGAGCAAACATGTTGAAGATTAGTCGATAGGCTGTGCAAATCTATGAGATTCTGAGATATATAAGATTCATTCAATGCAAATCTATGAGATTCTGAGATCTATGAGATTCATTCAATGCAAATCTATGAGATTCTATATCTATAAAGAAAGTTCCCAAACCTGTCCTGGAGGACCCCCACTGCACATTGTGGATGTTTCTCTCATCTAACACACCTGATTTAACTCATCAGCTCATTAGTAGAGACTGCAAGACCTAAAGTAGGTGTGTTAGATAAGGGTGGCATACAAAATGTGCAGTGCTGGGAGTCCAGGACAGGTTTGGGAACCACTGATCTATGAGATTCATTTAATGCAAATCCGAGATTGGATGATATCTGAGATTCATTCAGTGCAAATCTATGAGATTTTTCCTGTTTTATCTATTGCCAGGCAAAAATCACAAGTCCAATAGCTTAGAAAACTAAAAGCACACCAATATTTAACAAACCAGGTGATTTGAGGGATCATTCATGTCAGTAAGTGACGTCTAATACTTAGTAAACTAACTGTGACTATGAGCAATAGTAATACTGATGCTTGACTTATCAAAGACCACTAATAAATTGATTTAAAAACACATAATACATAACTAACTAAAATATATTTAAATGTGGAATACATTTAATGAATAAAAATGGCACACATAAAAATACAAAAACTGACTAAATTCACTTAAAAAAAATTGCAACTATATCCAAAAATTACTAAAATAAAATAAAGAATAAAATAAAATGCATTCAAAAGTGGAATACATAACCGTATTATGCATCACTAATGCTTCTATGCTTCATGACTCGAGACAAATGATGGTGTTCATGTCAACGACACGTGCAAAGGCAAACAACAGGAAGTGAAGGCAGTGTTAAAGCAGGAGGACGGCGAGGTGCTGGCAGAGCCCCGTGGAGTCCGGGAACAATATGATATCAAAGCACCGCCAGCATGTAGACTTTTCATAAGTGTCTGATTACATGAAAGGCTGGAGACGCATTCATTATCAGGCCTGTGAGCGCATGGGCCAGATCTCTCCAAATTTAGCTTCTCTTTGAGTCTGGCCTGTGAATGCATAATGAGAACTCCATGGTGATGCACTCCCACAGTGTGTTCTCGCTGTAAACATCAACACGTCCGTAATATGTGAGGAAGGATGCACACACATATAGCAGAACCCAATCCGAGACACATTCTCGGGGCGAATCTCACGAAAACATGTCAAGGTCACGTTTCACCCCAAAAGCAATAGGAAATAATAATAATAAAAAACAAATTCTGCTTGCAAATCTCACGGAGTTGATGCTCGGGTGTTCTCACAGGTTACTTACTGCCTTGAAGAGTTAGTTCACCCAAAAATGAAAATTCTGTCATTTATTACTAACCCTCGTATCGTTCCACATCAGTAAGACTTTCGTTCATCTTCGGAACACAAATTAGGATATTTCTGATGAAGTCTGAGAGCTTTCTGTCCCTCCATAGAGATCCAACACAACTACCACTCCAAGGTCCAGAAAGGTAGGAATGACATCATTGAAGTTCTCCATGTGACTTCAGTGCTTTAACCTCAATTTTATGAAGCGAAGCGAGTGTTTCGATTGTGTAGCTTCACGACACATGCGTGTTGTGTTCAGACTCACGTATCAACTCAATGCACATGCACGAGTGTTCACGACAGCTTCACGACACATGCGTTATGTTCAGACTCGCCTGTCAACTCAGTGCACATGTGTGAGTGTTCACGATAGCTTCACGACACATGCGTGTTGTGTTCACACTCACGCATCAACTCAACGCACATGCGTGAGTGTTCACGATAGCTCCATGACACATGCGTGTTGTGTTCAGACTCACGCATCAACTCAACGCACATGCGCGAGTGTTCACGATAGCTTCACGACACATGCGTGTTGTGTTCAGACTCGCACGTCAACCCAACGCACATGCGCGAGTGTTCACGACGCATGCATGTTGTGTTCAGACTCGCACGTCAACCCAACGCACATGCGCGAGTGTTCACGACGCATGCATGTTGTGTTCAGACTCACGCATCAACTCAACGCACATGCGCGAGTGTTCACGAAAGCTTCACGACGCATGAGTGTTGTGTTCAGACTCACGCATCAACTCAACGCACATGCGCGAGTGTTCACGAAAGCTTCACGACGCATGAGTGTTGTGTTCAGACTCGCACGAGTGTTCACAAGAGCTTCACGACACATCCCTGTTGTGTTCAGACTCGCATGTCAACTCAATGCACATGCGTGACTGTTCACGAGAGCTTCACGACACATGCGTGTTGTGTTCAGACTCGCATGTCAACTCAATGCACATGCGCGAGTGTTCACGACGCATGCATGTTGTGTTCAGACTCACGCATCAACTCAACGCACATGCGCGAGTGTTCACGATAGCTTCACGACACATGCGTGTTGTGTTCAGACTCGCCTGTCAACTCAATGCACATGCACGAGTGTTCACGAGAGCTTCACGATGCATGAGTGTTGTGTTCAGACTCGCACGAGTGTTCACAAGAGCTTCACGACACATGCATGTTGTGTTCAGACTCGCACGTCAACTCAACGCACATGCGCGAGTGTTCACGAGAGCTTCACGACACATGCGTGTTGTGTTCAGACTCGCATGTCAACTCAACGCACATGCGCGAGTGTTCACGAGAGCTTCACGACACATGCGTGTTGTGTTCAGACTTGCACGTCAACTCAACGCACATATGCGCAAGTGTTCACGAGAGCATCACGATGCATGCATGTTGTGTTCAGACTCGCACGAGTGTTCACGAGAGTCTCACGACACATGCGTGTTGTGTTCAGACTTGCCTGTCAACTCAACAAACATGCGCGAGTGTTCACGAGAGCATCATGACGCATGCATGTTGTGTTCAGACTCGCACGTCAACTCAACGCACATGTGTTAGTGTTCACGATAGCTTCACGACACATGCGTGTTGTGTTCAGACTCACGTATCAACTCAATGCACAAGCACGAGTGTTCACGAGAGCTTCACGACACATGCGTGTTGTGTTCAGACTCGCACGTCAACCCAACGCACATGCGCGAGTGTTCACGACGCATGCATGTTGTGTTCAGACTCGCACATCAACCCAACACACATGCGCGAGTGTTCACGACGCATGCATGTTGTGTTCAGACTCACGCATCAACTCAACGCACATGCGCGAGTGTTCACGATAGCTTCACGACACATGCGTGTTGTGTTCAGACTCGCATGTCAACTCAACGCACATGCGCGAGTGTTCACAAGAGCTTCACGACACATGCATGTTGTGTTCAGACTCGCACGTCAACTCAACGCACATGCGCGAGTGTTCACGAGAGCTTCACGACACATGCGTGTTGTGTTCAGATTCGCATGTCAACTCAACGCACATGCGCGAGTGTTCACGAGAGCTTCACGACACATGCGTGTTGTGTTCAGACTCGCACGTCAACTCAACGCACATTTGCGCGAGTGTTCACGAGAGCATCACGATGCATGCATGTTGTGTTCAGACTCGCACGAGTGTTCACGAGAGTCTCACGACACATGCGTGTTGTGTTCAGACTTGCCTGTCAACTCAACAAACATGCACGAGTGTTCACGAGAGCATCATGACGCATGCATGTTGTGTTCAGACTCGCATGTCAATTCAACGCACATGCGTGAGTGTTCACGAGAGCATCATGATGCATGCATGTTGTGTTCAGACTCGCACGAGTGTTCACAAGAGCTTCACGACACATGCGTGTTGTGTTCAGACTTGCCTGTCAACTTAACGCACATGCACGAGTGTTCATGAGATCATCACGATATGTGTTGTGTTGTTTATTTAAAAAAAAAAAAACTAATAAAATGACAATCACAAAACAGAATTACTAAAACTTAAAATATTAAATTAAATACTAATTCAAAATACCAATAAATATTATAATAGTACATAAATAATACAAAAAAAAAAAAAGGTTGCATTTAAGATTATGTGGGGGAAAATGTTTTTATTGTCATGAAAATTTAAAATGCTGAATGATTCGTCATGTTGTCAAAGATTTCATATTTCTTTCTATTGATTTTGGGGGTGAAATATGACCTGGACATGTTCTTGACAGGATTTGTGAGATTTGTCGTCCTATTTGATAGAAGATCAAAATGATAGTCTCAGGAGATCAGCGGTGGCACGGCCTCCTCCTCCATCTTCAGAAACTGCCCTCCAGGTGGTTTAGATATGAGTTTATCCACCGGTCCAGGGCTGGATGGGGGTTTTGTGGCGGCTTAAAGTCTCTTGATGGATTCTGCTCTTTGTCGATGCTGTTGGTGTGGCGTTCTGCTCCACTGATTTACTTGTGCCCCTGTCTAGCTTTGCTTCAGTGACATTGAAGTTGTCCAGGAGAATGTCCTTTATAAAGAAGCTTTCCTTTAGCCTCTCCCGCCCTTAGAGACGGGTTTCCATGGTGAGAAAAAGTGGGAGGCAGGAGTCGAGTTTTAATGCGATGGGTGTGGCATCGATGGAAGCCTGTGTGAGTGGCACCCATCAGGCCTCGGTGCTCTCAGCTCAACGCCACCGTTATGAGTTTGCAATTAAAGATTCATACGCTCCACAGGAAAGCAACACGGTGGGCCACAGGCTCATCACACTTCCAGGTTTAGCTCCCGCTGAATAGACGCCAACGATGTTGACTAAAAGGTTTCTTTTGTCTGACTTTTGCACCGGAGCGAATTTCCCCCTCCTCAGAAAAGAATATGCACCCGCAGCTGTGACACATTCATGAGCCTGACTATTCATGCTGTTCTGCCTATATTCAGATACCACGAAGGCACGGATATTCAGCGTATGAATTTCCAATAAGGTATTATCTTGCTATGAATGGGATTTTGGAGATACCTCCACTGTCATTTTCCTGATGCACAAAAGGACTGCAGCATGAATGGTACCATTTGAACAGGTCCATGAGGGAGAAAGAATGACAGACATACAAAAGTGAAGAGCATCATTTTTTAAATGTTAAAGTCAACGTGAAATCAAAATTGATCCTTTTTATCTGCTTAATACACGTACCTGGTTTTATAGGGCGTGTTCACACTGCAGCTAAATACGGATGTCACTCCTATTCTGAGTGCTCAATCTCATTCTGAACATGGATGGATGGATGGATGAACAAAACAATTGGATGGTTGGATGGATGGATGGATGGATGGATGGATGGATGGACGGACGGACGGACAAAACAATTGGATGGATGGATGATGGATGGATGCTTTTGAAATTCCAATTTAGTTGTTGGCATGGATAGATGGATGGATGGACAAAACAATTGGATGGATGGATAGAAAAAACAATAGGATGGATGGATGGACAAATGGATGGATGGATGGATGGAAAAAAACAATGGGATGGATGGACGGATGGACGAATGGATGGACAAAACAATTGGATGGATGGATGGATGGATAAAACAATATGGATGGATGGATGGATGGATGGACAAAACAATTGGATGGATGGATGGAAAAAACAATAGGATGGATGGATGGATGGACGAATGGATGGAAAAAACAATAGGATGGATGGATGGATGGATGGATGGATGGACGAATGGACGAATGGATGGATAAAACAACTGGATGGATGGATGGATGGATGGATGGATGGATGGATGGACGGATGGATGGACGGATGGATGGAAAAAACAATAGGATGGATGGATGGACGAATGGATGGATGGATGGATGGACGAATGGATGGATGGACGGATGGATGGATGGATGGAAAAAACAATAGGATGGACGGATGGATGGATGGATGGACGAATGGATGGACGGATGGATGGATGGATAAAACAATAGGATGTATGGATGGGCAAAACAATAGAATGGATGGATGAATGGACAAAACAACTGGATGGATGGATGGAAGGAAGGAAGGATAAAACAATAAGGATGTATGGATGGGCAAAACAATAGGATGGATGGATGGACAAAACAACTGGATGGATGGATGGATGATGGATGGAAGGAAGGAAGGAAGGAAGGATAAAACAATAGGATGTATGGATGAATGGATGGACAAAACAATAGGATGGATGGATGGATGGATGGATGCTTTTGAAATTCCAATTTAGTTGTTGGGATGGATGGATGGATGGATGGATGGATGGACAAAACAATTGGATGGATGGATGGATGGATGGATGGATGGATGGATGGATGGACAAAACAATTGGATGGATGGATGGATGGATGGATGGACAAAACAATTGGATGGATGGATGGATGGATGGATGGATGGATGGATGGACAAAACAATTGGATGGATGGATGGATGGATGGATGGATGGATGGATGGATGGAAAAAAACAATAGGATGGATGGATGGATGGATGGATGGAAAAAAACAATAGGATGGATGGATGGATGGATGGACAAAACAACAGGATGGATGGATGGATGGATTTTGAATGCTTTTGAAATAGAACGATAGAATGACAGACAGAATAAAAGATAGATAGATAGATAGACGGATGGATGGGATACAGATGACTAGACAGAACGATAGAATGATAGATAGATAGATAGATAGATAGATAGATAGATAGATAGATAGATAGATAGATGGATGGATGGGATACAGATGACTAGACAGAACGATAGATAGAACGACAGATAGATAGATAGATAGATAGATAGACGGATGGATGGGATACAGATGACTAGACAGAACGATAGAATGATAGATAGATAGATAGATAGATAGATAGATAGATAGATAGATAGATAGATAGATAGACAGACAGACAGAAGGCCTTGAAATCAAACACTTCACCTTTAACAAAAATGCTTTCAAATCAATGTCTGCAAAGTAAGCTTTCCTGAAGTAGTTTGTCTGCTCAAGCGACTGACATTTAATATGTTCACATCCTCCAACTTCAATCTGTCGGCCTGATTCTGCCCCGCGTCGTAAAATATACATAAGCTGTCTTGAGCGTTACTCTCTCTGGCACATACTTAAACCTAAACGCTATCAGTCAGTCAGCATGACCTGGCCAGACTAACTCCACATATTCCAGCAGTCTCACTCCATCAAACGGACAATCTCTCGGCCGTCAGTCTTCATAAACGGGCCGCTGGCTTATTGAGCCGACATTTGGCGTGTCTGTAGAAAAGAGCGCTCTGTCGGACTCGCTCACCTGAGACATCACCGTCCGTCCAGACGAGCTCAACAGCTGAGGCAATCTCCCAAGTGGACTTTTCCAATTACGATCCCAAGTGGGAACATCTGATGCATGGTGGCCAGAACAATGGCCCTGTTTGAAAGGCCGGTGAGATGCCTTCAATTGAGTAAGTGCAGCCTTAAATAGGTTTTTTTGATGGAAGAATGCAGGCGACAGACACCGTTCCCCTCCCTTTCCAGAGAGAAACCCTTTCCCGTCAGGCCCCGTCAAGGGCCGCCCCACGGTCGCCCATCCCTCAGTCCCCCTATAATGTAATCTGGAGTGTCTACCAGAGCAGACAGGGGCAGCACAAACAGTATTAGTGTGTAAATGGAGGAAGGGTAATAAGGAAGCTCTTGGGCCATGAGAGGACACTGAGCAGAAATAACACGGGATGAGAGCCGGTTCCCAGACGCCCCTGTGCTCGTCTTCAATACTCAGCAGAGCTTATTATCCACCCATATATAAAGATCACTCTAAAACAGGGCCAAACGCAGGAACCGCATGGGGCGGCAGCGACATCAGGCCATTAAAATGTGCAGCTCTTGCGTTTGAAAGAGCTTTATTTATTTCACCGGGAATGTTCCACATTCCAATATGGATATGTTGGCTAATTAGGCTGGTCATTCATTAGTCTCTGTCTGTCTGGTTTCTGTCACTCTTTCTTTTCTTTGAAATATTTCAAATGACTTCTTCTCCCACACATATTCTCACTCTGGTTATATTTGTATCACCTAGAATTCCCGCTATAGTCACCTACCCTCTCTTTCTGAGCTTTTGTACATTTAGCTTCTGCTGACTTATTTAAATTCCCAGGTTTATTAGTTAAAGTTAAAGGGATAGTTCACCCAAGAATGGACAATGGTTTACTCACCTTCATGTCATTCCAAACCCTTATGCTATTATTTTTTCATCTGTGGGAAAAAAAGATTTTTTAATAATCTTGTAGCTCTTTTCCAACAATAACAGTTCATAGTGACTGTCTGTCAAGCTCTTAAAAGGACAACAAAATAAAAAAATAATCTTGCTGGCCACCATGTACTTCCATACTTCCATAGTACAACATTTACTAAATTACTCAATTTGCTAAAACTAAAATAAATTCAACTTCACATTTTTCAGTTTTTTGTCTAATGTGTATATTTTATTTTAACTTTATTTCAATCATAAAACAATCCACTATTTTTCTTTAGTTTTACTTTTTGTTAACAAAAACAACAGTTTGTTTTGACAGACAGACAGACAGACAGATAGATAGATAGATAGATAGATAGATAGATAGATAGATAGAATGACAGATAGATAGATAGACAGATAGAGCGTCAGACGGATAGAACGATGGATAGATTGAATGAACAAACGGTAGCTAGATAGATAGATAGATAGATAGATAGATAGATAGATAGATAGATAGATCAAACAAACATCATACAGATAGAATGACGGATGGATAGAACGAACAAATGATGGATAGAATGAACAAACGATAGATAGATCGAAGGATGATAGATAGAACAAACAAATGTCACAGATAGAATGATAGAACGACAGACAGAACGATAGATAGATAGAACGATAGATAGAACGATAGATAGATAGATAGATAGATAGATAGATAGATAGATAGATAGATAGAACGATAGAACGATAGATAGATAGATAGATAGATAGATAGATAGATAGATAGATAGATAGATAGATAGATAGATAGATAGATAGATAGAACAAATGTCAGATAGAACGATGGATGGATAGAACAAACAAATGTTAGATAGATAGAACAATGGATAGACAGAACGAACAAATGATGATAGATAGAACAAACAAATGTTAGAACGATGGATAGAACGAACAAATGTCAGACAGATAGAACGATGGATAGATAGAACAAATGTTAGACAGATAGAACAATGGATAGATAGAACAAACAAATGATGGATAGATTAAACGAACAAATGATAGATAAATAGAAGGATGTATAGATAGAACAAACGTCAGACAGATAGATAGATAGAACAAATGTCAGATAGAACAATGGATAGATAGAACGAACAAATGATGGATAGATAGAACGAACAAATGATAGATAGATTGAAGGATGGATAGACAGAACAAATGTCAGATAGAATGATGGATAGATAGAACAAACAAATGTTAGAACAATGGATAGAATGAACAAATGTCAGACAGATAGAACGATGGATAGATAGAACAACCAAATGATGGATAGAATGAACAAATGTCAGACAGATAGAACGATGGATAGATAGAACAACCAAATGATGGATAGATTAAACGAACAAATGATAGATAAATAGAAGGATGTATAGATAGAACAAACAAACGTCAGACAGATAGAACAATGGATAGAACGAACAAATGTCAGACAGATAGAACGATGGATAGATAGAACAAATGTCAGACAGATAGAATGATGGATAGATAGAACAAACAAATGATGGATAGATTAAACGAACAAATGATAGATAAATAGAAGGATGGATAGATAGAACAAACAAATGTCAGATAGAACGATAGATAGAATGATAGAACGATAGAACGATAGAACGACAGATAGATAGATAGATAGATAGATAGATAGATAGATAGATAGATAGATAGATAGATAGATAGAACAAATGTCAGATAGAATGATGGATAGATTGAAGAAACAAATGTTAGACAGATAGAACAATGGATAGATAGAACGAACAAATGATGGATAGATAGAACGAACAAACGATAGATAGATTGAAGGATGGATAGACAGAACAAATGTCAGATAGAATGATGGATAGATAGAACAAACAAATGTTAGATAGAACAATGGATAGACAGAACAAATGTCAGATAGAATGATGGATAGATAGAACAAATGTTAGACAGAACAATGGATAGATAGAACGGACAAATGATGGATAGATTAAACGAATAAACGATAGATAGAAGGATGGATAGATAGAACAAATGTCAGACAGATAGATAGAACAAAGGTCAGATAGAATGATGGATATATAGAATGATAGAAAGATGGCTAGACAGAATGAGCGAACAAATGAACGAACGATTGATGAATAGATAGAAAGAGGGGTCAACTGACCTCTCAGTATTAATCTGGCTTCTCCTCCTCTCCTTGCAGATCTCCTCATGAAGTCAGTGGACAGTGTGTTTGTGTTCCAGGAGGCCGTGGAGGGAGACTCCAGCGCAGCTGCTGCTTACGACGCTATAGTGGTGGAACAGTGGACGGTCATTGACGTGAGTTACACTCAAACACACGTTTACTGTCTGTTCTGAACACTACTGAAGCATTTTCACTATTGTAATTATTTGCACAAACTACTAAAAAGAATTAAATTAGGCAAAACCGAGAAAGAAAAAAATACATTCTGGAAGCGCAGCACGAACTGCACAAAAAAGCACTGAGTGACAGTAATGGGCCCCGCTTCTCACAGAGTCTTAGCCATGCTTGTTGAAATCAGATATTGTGCCAGTTCACCATTGATTCTTCTCAAGTTGGTCTCGCTCGGGTTTATTTGGGCTAGGTGTGTGTGAGGAGCGCGTCTGTGTTAGTTAGGACTGTGTACTGATGCTATCAGCGTAATCGAGTTTTGAGCTTTATTTTATAATCCTGCAGCTCTCAGTCGCTCTCTGCCCTCCTCTCTCCCTCGCTCTCTTCTGCTCAGCCATGACAGTGTTTCTGTAGTGGAAGGACACAGTGTTTCTGCCCAGCATTATTCAGTGCCGCTCGGCCGTCGGGCTGCATTCAAATCCAAGTCTGCTCGACATTTCCCAGCATTCAATACGACTGTAATTTAAAGATCCTGTAAATGGTATTCAGTATTGTCATCAGAATCATACAGACATCTATGGATTCCTCGGACAGAAAGGTATTTTCACTAACGCAGTAAGACGTTTTGAATTGATACGTTCAGCTGCTGTCTGCCGTCAGCCCATCAATCACTGTCTCGTTTTCTGTCACTGATATTTCTGTCTTCAATGAGCCTGTGTGTTTATTTCAAATGTCTCGTGAATCATGTTTCTATAACAGCATCAGACAATCACTGCACATTACTCATTCATTCACTGACGCGACTCTGAGGAGTGTGTTTTTAATGAAGCGCTACAAATAATAATTTATAATGATACCATTCAATATATTGTTTGTTTATTTATTGTAGTTAATTGTGAAACATTATATATATATATATATATATATATATATTTGCACACACATGTTGATTTTTTAAGTTTGTTAATATATTTAGTTAAATGCCTTATTTATGCATTTATTTATTATTTATGCATAATGTAATATTATAATATGTATGTTTGTTTTATATATATATATATATATATATATATACACACACACACATGCATTCTATATATAGTTATTTACAAAAATACTGCATTTATTAAGTAACTACGATTTATAAACCAACTAAAAATAACTATATATATATATATATGTACACACACACACACACACAGTAAATAAATATTATATCATGCATAATAAATAAATGCAAAAATACTGCATTTATCATTTACACAGAATGTGTGTATGTAGTTATTTTTAGTTGGTTTACAAATTTTAGTTAATAAATGCAGTATTTTTGCATTTATTTATTATGTTTTTTTATTATGACATTCTATCTGTCTGTCATTTGTTCATTCTATCTATCCATCGTTCTGTCGTTTGTTCTATCTATCCATCGTTCTTTCTGTCTGACATTTGTTCTATCCATCATCCTCTGTCGTTTGTTCTACCTATCCATCATTCCTTCTGTCTCCCATTTGTTTGTTCTATCCATCGTTCTATCTGTCTGACATTTGTTCGTTCTTTCTGCCATTTGTTTGTTCTATCCATCGTTCTTTCTGTCTGACATTTGTTCGTTCTTTCTGACATTTGTTCGTTCTATCCATCGTTCTTTCTGTCTGTCATTTGTTCGTTCTATCCATCGTTCTTTCTGTATGACATTTGTTCGTTCTTTCTGACATTTGTTCATTCTATCCATCGTTCTTTCTGTCTGTCATTTGTTTGTTCGTTCTATCCATCGTTCTATCTGTCGTTTGTTCTATCCATCGTTCTTTCTGTGTGCCATTTGTTTGTTCGTTCTATCCATTGTTCTATCTGTCTGTCGTTTGTTCTATCTCTCCATCGTTCTGTCTGTCATTTGTTCGTTCTATCCATCATTCTGTCTGTCTGTCATTTGTTTGTTCGTTCTATCCATTGTTCTTTCTGTCTGTCGCTTGTTCGTTCTATCCATCGTTCTTTCTGTATGACATTTGTTCGTTCTTTCTGACATTTGTTCTATCTATCCATCGTTCTATCTGTCTGCCATTTGTTCATTCTATCCATCGTTCTGTCTGTCTGTCATTTGTTCATTCTATCCATCGTTCTGTCTGTCATTTGTTTGTTCGTTCTATCCATCGTTCTGTCTGTCATTTGTTTGTTCGTTCTATCCATCGTTCTTTCTGTCTGTCATTTGTTCATTCGATCCATCGTTCTGTCTGTCTGTCATTTGTTCATTCTATCCATCGTTCTGTCTGTCTGTCATTTGTTCATTCTATCCATCGTTCTGTCTGTCTGTCATTTGTTTGTTCGTTCTATCCATCGTTCTTTCTGTATGACATTTGTTCGTTCTTTCTGACATTTGTTCTATCTATCCATCGTTCTATCTGTCTGCCATTTGTTTGTTCTATCCATCGTTCTTTCTGTCTGACATTTGTTCGTTCTATCCATCGTTCTATCTCTGTCATTTGTTTGTTCGTTCTATCCATCGTTCTATCTGTCTGTCATTTGCTTGTTCATTCTATCCATTGTTCTATCTGTCATTTGTTCTATCTATCCATCGTTCTTTCTGTCTGTCATTTGTTTGTTCGTTCTATCCATCGTTCTTTCTGTCTGTCATTTGTTCATTCTATCCATCGTTCTGTCTGTCTGTCATTTGTTCATTCTATCCATCGTTCTATCTGTCTGCCATTTGTTCGTTCTATCCATCGTTCTATCTGTCTGCCATTTGTTTGTTCTATCCATCGTTCTTTCTGTCTGACATTTGTTCGTTCTTTCTGACATTTGTTCGTTCTATCCATCGTTCTATCTGTCTGTCATTTGTTTGTTCGTTCTATCCATCGTTCTATCTGTCTGTCGTTTGTTCTATCCATCGTTCTTTCTGTATGACATTTGTTCGTTCTTTCTGACATTTGTTCGTTCTATCCATCGTTCTATCTGTCTGCCATTTGTTTGTTCGTTCTATCCATTGTTCTATCTGTCTGTCGTTTGTTCTATTTCTCCATCGTTCTGTCTGTCATTTGTTCGTTCTATCCATCGTTCTTTCTGTCTGTCATTTGTTTGTTCATTCTATCCATCGTTCTGTCTGACATTTGTTCGTTCATTCTATCCATAGTTCTTTCTGTCTGCCATTTTTTTCTATCTATCCATTGTTATATCTGTCTGTCGCTTGTTTGTTCTATCCATCGTTCTGTCTGTCATTTGTTTGTTCATTCTATCCATCATTCTATCTATCTGTCGTTTGTTCGTTCTATTCATCGTTCTTTCTGTCTGCCATTTGTTCGTTCTATCCATCATTCTTTCTCTCTGTCGTTTGTTCGTTCTATCTATCAATCGTTCTATCTGTTAATATTAATTTTCCACATAATATGTGTACATATAAAAACAAAATGGAATATATAACTAAATAAATTTATATCATCATTCAATATTATACCTATAAATAATATGGAAATGTTTAATTGTATGCACAAATCTCCAGAGCACTTGTACGGAGTAACTGAGCCCTGTTTGTTCAATACGAGTCAAATTGAGTGAGGACTCTATTCTTGTCGTAAAGGAAAATCAATAGGCTGTGTAACCTTGGACATGTAATGCAGTGAGGGCGCTCCGTCAGTAGAGCTCAGCCCCTGAACACAACCACAAAAAACAGTTTTCCATTTTAGATTTCCTTGAGGAATAATCCTTAAAGATTTACTCACAGCAACACTTATTAGTTTTGATCCACTGAGAAGGAAATTGCTTTAACAGGCTTTTATCACACTCGCAGTATATAAGGGTGCGTTATTAAGAGGAGAGCAGCGTACTTCAGAAAGCTGCAGGAACGTATGGACTCCTGTTTGTGTCTATAAAGTAAAAAAGGTCGTGGTGAGATTACAGTTATGCCGCGTTCAGACTACACAATATTTTGACCAATACAATGCCCCCTGACCCCCTAGAGGGACCGAGGTCCACCCACCACAGTCTCACAAAATCCTGTGGGAAACACTGTATATGATAGAGTTCTCAAAATAAAAATCTAATTATCTTATTATTAAAATACCTAAAATACGTGCCTGTAAAAAAAGTTTTTTCTTCAGCCAGTTGAAGATGAGGTACACTTGCATGTGCACATGACCAGGATGTTACCACCTCCACCTCATTTTGAGCCAGAAACAGACCTGTGTATACTGAATTTAATCTTTTAATATCACTGTTTTAGTACATTAGGGCACTTTAAGTGTTTTTCACATTAATGTTCCCCTATTAATACTGAAACAGGTGCTGTATATGGATCAGAAGTGCACAAAATTTGCATTTTGTTCACATATCTTGTTTTTGTTCTTTTGCAAGGTGATCACTGACAGTCACGTGACTGAAAACTGTGAATTGTGAGATATCAAGTCAAAATTACAAGAAATACAGTGCATTGATATATTTTAAAGTACATGATTTATAGTATTTTTTACTCTCTGGTAGAAACAGGCTTCCATTAAAAATTTGTTTTAAAGATAACTGCCTTAAAATTACTTTGAAAGAAGAAATAGCCTGTGAGATATTAAGTAAAACAATTACAAGAAATAAACTATATTTTAAATTGTCTCTTTTTAAATAAATATATAATGCATTAATTCATTAATTTAATGTTTTTCCTTTAATTCATATGTGCTGCATCACGAACAGTTTGTAATGATCCATTATGAGAGTTACATTTGCTGTGTGAGCTTCTCCTGTATTGTTTATGCCTGTATGAATTGCGAGCTTGGGGGCGGAGAGCATGAGCTCATTTGCATTTAAAGGTACACACACCAAATCAGCGAATTTTTCTCCCACCCAAAAATAGGCAGTTAAAACATGGTATAATAAAAAATCTATGGGGTATTTTGAGCTGAAACTTCACAGACACATTTTGTGGACACCAGAGACTTATATTACATCTTGTAAAAAGGGGCATAATAGGCAGAAATTGGCTTCCATGAGGACATCTGTTGGGAGGATTAAAAAAACAGGCTAAATTCTGTGTCTT
Source organism: Mylopharyngodon piceus (assembly GCA_039654765.1). Taxonomy (NCBI): domain Eukaryota; kingdom Metazoa; phylum Chordata; class Actinopteri; order Cypriniformes; family Xenocyprididae; genus Mylopharyngodon; species Mylopharyngodon piceus. The sequence continues at coordinate 18,955,952 of CM077445.1, forward strand.
CGCGGTGCTTTTTTAGATGTGTCGCGCTGACATTGTAATGACCTAGCAACCACAGGCGGTGATAATTGTGTTTGTGAAGTACAAACACTGCTTTACCTGTATAAAGAGCCCTGAACATTGTCTGGTCACTATGAAATTATAATATTGGAAAGATTAACATGAATATGAAAACAGTTACTGCAATGCTTGATTCCTGCGTCCTTCTGTGAGTAAACACAGACAGATCAAGGCCTGGAGATGTCTGGAAAAACTGCTAAAACCAAATCGCCCTGCCCGTGGCATCTAAAGACGCAATGTGAAATTTAGAGCCTCAGATTCTTGATTTTTGAAGCATGCCGACGTCTGTTCAGTCTTAACTCTAATCACTTTTACCCGGATCTGTTTTCTTGAAAGCAGTTCTTCTATTGCTTGGATTGGATATTTTTTCAACTATAGAGAATCATCAAACTCTTTCTCGCTGGACCATGATGAGAGAGACTTAACAAAGTTGACTAAGTTAAACAAGTTAATAAGTTAACGACGGTTATGTAAAGCTGACTGTTTGAAGCACACAGCGTAACTGTTGCTAACCCAATTATAACTCGAATAAGATTACCGTAACGTGATCGCATCAGGATGCTAATAACAAAATTAACAAAGTGTTGTGCATGAGAATGTCTCAAACTGTGCTCAACAAAGTCAGTCAGTTCAAGTAGCCGTAAGAGAAACATCAAAGTGGAAGCTTCAATGAAACGCCATTATGTTGCCTGAGCAACCTTTGAGCAATATAATTTTCCTCGGGCATTATATATTTAGTATGTAGTTAGAGCTGAAGGTAAAGTTTGAAGGTCAGTGCAGTCACTGGAGCAGTGTGATATCTAGACTGTAGATAGGCCATTAAAACACGTCCTTTGGCAATGTAACCTTTATGGCTCCTGTGGAGGTGAGAAAAACACGCGACCTGCCGTTTCTTTGTCTGTGTGAATGTGGCTGAACTACACGACTTGGTAACGGAAAAAAAAAAAAATCAGACTTTTCAAATGTTTCATTAGCAGTGGGATGAGTCTATTTCCAGTAAACTCTTTAGTAACTTTATGATGTGCGAGACGAGTGATTTTAATGCTACAGACAGGAGGTTGCTGTCAGAGCGTGAGAATATATATAGCAAATCACAGGCAGTCGAACGTCTATGACAGATACGGCGTTCTGTAGACCCCGGGTAGAAAAGTGTGATGTAGGTGTAAAATAAGGCTGAACTATTTTTAGTTGTTGAGAATGAAGTCTGTGAGCTTAAATCTGCTTCTTTGACTGAAAAGGTTAAATACAAAAATAGATCTCTCAGATCTTCTGATGCAGGCTTTGATATTTTTCCCTTAAATATGTTTTTTAATCATGCTTTGGAGGAAGTTTGGGGTTGGTTGAAAGAAGTCTCTTCTGCTCACCAAGGTTGCATTTTGATAAAAAATACAGTGAAATATTATTACAATTTCAAAGAACTGTTTTCTATGTGAATATATAATAAAATGTAATTTATTCCTGTGATCAAAGCTGAATTTTCAGTCTTCAGTGTCACATGATCCTTCAGAAATCATTCTAATGTGCTGATTTGCTGCTCAAGAAACATTTCTGATTGTTATCAATGTTGAAAACATTGGATCAGGATCCTTTGACAAATAGAAATTTCAAAATAACAGCGTTTATTTGAAATAGAAAATCTTTTGTAGCATTATACATGTTTTTACGGTCACTTTTATCAATTTAAAGCATCCTTGCTGAATATTTGTATTAATATCTTCAAAAAAAATCTTACTGACCCCAAACTTTTTAAATGTATTTCTGCATTTAAACCTTAAGTTGCGTCCCAAATGACACACTATACACTTACACTATGTACTCAACCATGTAGTGTATGGATTTTATAAGGTTATTTGGTCATTCAACATCAAACATGTACTTTTTCTTTTTGGAAATATCAGTGTGAATGCACGACTCACACTATTTATACTACAAAACGGCTTAGTGCCCTGCTGAAAAATCCAGCTAAAACCAGCCTAAGCTGGTTTAAGCTGGAAGTAGCTGGTTTTAGCTGGTCTCCCAGCCTGGGTTAGCTGGTGTTCAGCTTTTTTAAGCTGGTCTGCTAAAACCAACCTGACCAGCTTAGGCTGGTTTTAGCTGGATTTTTCAGCAGGGTAAGTACGTGAATTGGGACGCACCTTTAGTCTTGGTATTAAAGATGCACCAAATTTCCGCACAATCATTTCTGCACCAAACAGGTTACAAAACACGCCACTTCGGTAGCCATCATTTGTTTACATTCTTGTTTCTGGAAGTCAGCCCCTAGTTCCGCCTTATCGATGACATCACGCATGTCGTTAAACAATGGCAAGTGATGATTGGTTGGGAAGCAATGTGTAGCCTGACATGTTTCTTGTCCACGACACAAGAATTTCATGTAGTCTGAATCATTTCTACCGGCACCAAACAGGTTTCCCAAACACTCCCTGTGTCTTCTGTTGGTTGGTCAGATCTTCAATAAACAGTCCCGCTCACAATTCACACCACTGGTTGAGTCGGTGTTGCTTTTGAAAACACCATAATGTTTACACTTTCACGAAGTCAACCAACAAATTGCGTATACTTATTACAGTCCTCTAAATATAGAAAGAACAAAATCACATCAGTTTCAAAGTCAACATGAAGTTACAACTGACTCCAAGATCTTAATTTACACTCCTGGTCTTATTGTGAATGACTCCTGCACATTATTAAAGAAATGTCTTTAAATAAAAGTTGCTCCACCTCTGAAACCTTTTTCTATCCTGGATAACATCATCATCATCCCCTCTTGGCCTTCCTCTCCCCTTAAACCACATGACTCATTTCTTTATCTCACAATCCAATCAATTACTGATGGATAAAACCAAGTTCCAGCCAACACATTTTTGTCTCATTAATCATCCATCTTCACTCTGAAATGCGCCACATTACGAAAGCTGACATTTTTATATGTTGACTTTACGACTGAGGAGTCTTGGTTCTGCTCTATTTCACTGAGCTCCATGCTGAAAGAGTGTAGCACTTCAACAACATGTAGATGTTCACACAATCTCACAGCAATGGAAAGCCATTAAACAGACCATATTTTCTCAATTCTCCTCCACTTTCAAGTCTGCGGAGCCGTTTACAGGGTCCACTACTGGGACGGCTTCCAACAAAAACCTCTTCTCACATATCTGGATTCCCCAAAGGCTGCCGCTGTGGCCTTGGCCAATGCAAATACCCAAAAACCATTTCAAAAGAAACCCGGGCCTCTGAGGTCTCAACGCACGACCCACAACAATGTCATCCAATCTAGGCAAAAGGGCTTCATAACTAGGAAGGGTGTTGAAACACAACCTCCACAAAGGACTAAACTAAGAGTCTGGCTCTGTCCCAAAGACTACGTGGGAAGAGTTTCTGTAGGCTTTTCTGAAAAGTGTTTTTAAGGCAGTATTCTGTACACTGAAGTCATTCCCACAATGCATTGTGACAAAAAAGTTGATTCAAGATGGTATATATATAGAAGGCAGCTGCTTATGTAGGCAGTAGACAGGAAGTCATCTTACTAGGTTTAAGAACAGAGCCTCTACACTGAGAACCATTACGTTAAGGCCTCTCAGAAGTCATCATGTTGTTATCTATTCTGAACTTTCCAGAGTGACTCATGTATAAACGTACATTTCGTGCCAAAACCTGTGGCATAGTATTGCAAGTGAAGCATTATCACGTAGCGCTGTTTCGTGTTATCATTATGAGTGTGGGCGCGTGGCTGACACGCGACATGGTTTCTTTTTGAGGACATGTGCCGTTAAACCGCTCTGACTTCCTGTGTGCTCCTGAAATGAAGGTACAAGCTTTGTCTTGAAACCACAGTACAACCCCTAACTGCTCAAAACAACCCTGTTTGATTAACACTTCTCTCTGAATTACACAAATGCATTCATGATCCTTTATTGCAACATCTGTTATACTAGCGGACCAGAAATTAAACCTTAATCTTTATCATTCAAACTAAATCAGACCTGATGTCCAAATCAAGTCAACAACGTTTGGCCTGTTTTTTCATGCTATAAACATCCATTAAAATGAAATTTCTTCATTTAACCCATAGTAAATGGTGATTTGTTTCCAATCATAATAAATCCACATCCTCAGTATATGGGTCATTAACGAATAAGGTTTTTAAAAAAACATTATGGAGATATAATTCATTTTGAAGTTTTATTAAGTGTTAACAATAAGATTATGTGGTTTTTATAATCAATTAACACTGCTTTTGTCATTTTCTACAAGATGGACAAAATTTGTCACCAAAAAAGTTCGGTTCAACCAAAATTTTGGTTATACTGAATGACAATATTTTCAAACAATGCTAACAGGCTGATATCTAGCAAAAGGACAATCAAACATTTTATATTTAGTACAAGTTTTTAAAATATTACAACGTTTTCCATGTTTTATAGCGGTTGCACCGAATGACCTGATGTTTCGGGACATGCGTATGAGCAAGTGAAAACATGAATTTTTCAAATAGTTAAAAGAGAGTTTGTTGCTTTGTTTCATGACCATGTGGTCCTCTGCAGGTGTCTGAATGATGTCACATCCTGTCACATGATATTGACCGCATGACTTGATCTGCGAATGACATCAATGAAATTCATTTTTCCGGACATTCTTTCTCATAACAAAGCAACGACTTCTACACATAATTTTAATACCATTTTGCACTATGTTGATATATGATGTTATAAAATCATGCCAGAATAAAAAATATATACATTTATTACATTTTAAGATATTTTAATCACAAATGAAATGGCTGTATTGGCCTTTGGACGGTTAAACCGAATGACTTTTTGACACTTCAAAATCTTCAAAAAACCTTTATATGTAGCAAAATATAATTAAAACCTTTTGGATTCAATAAAAGAGATCTAGTTGTACTACCTTACATACTTTGGATGTCATATCTTTGTTTATTATTATTATTATTAAGGCCTTTGGACAAAAAAATGACCCGCCACGTCATTGACCCATATGACACATTGCTCACTGTATCTATATCTACATAAATTATTCAGCTTTTCTCCGTAAACATCCTCTAGTATGAAGATTGACAAGCAGTTTTTTTTAATAGATGTGTGTTTGTCAACCTTTTAAAACATGTAAATATGCAAATTATTCACAGCATGCTGCTCTGAAATATCTGAGCAAATGTCCGCACAAATAACAAGAACAAAAGAGTGATAGAGTCACAATATAAAAATGTCTACCTAAAGATTTTTGCTACTTAAGTGTGACTTCGTAGCATTTTTACACAGCGACCTTTTTTTCTTTTCAGGGTTTACAGGTGAAGACAGACTATATTCCCTTGCTGCAGTCGCTGGCTTCATTCGGATGGAGACTCACTTGTGTGCTGCCTACACCCATCGTCAAGACTAACAGGTAGTGCACTGCACTGAGACTCCTTCTAGCTGAAATAATTGCCTTAAAGTTAGGCTGTGAGTTTCATTACGGATTCTGAAACTGATTCTGAAGATTTGTGTGCGGTATCAGCTGAAAAAGCTGTAAGGATGCATACTTTGAGAATGCACTGCATGTAAATATTACACCATTTTCAACATACTAGGATCTGGAACGCACTAATCCTAATCTCACTACTATATAGTACATGAGATTAGGATTAGTGTGTATGCAAATTGGAGAGCATATTTGTGGTATATTCAGCTCGACTAAATATTCACGTGGAAATAGTGAAATCACACAGAAATCATACATTTCAATGAACGCTGATGATCTGAAGAAACGAGCGATCACTGTGCATGCAACAAAGTGGAGAAAAATTAACTATGCAAATGATCAGTGAAGCAACAGGAGTGACAGCGGAGCTCATATGATAAATGAAGTCACCTTTATTTCTGTAGCATTTTATACATATTTTTTCAAAGCCGCTTTACAGGGAAAATAATGATTCAATGATGCAAACAATTCAATGCATCTATAAAGCATCTCTGGAGAAAACAGTGACGTCGTCATCATCACCTCAGTTCAGTTCTCATCTAAAAGTGTCCGTGCAGTCAATAATACTGCTTATTATGAAGTATTATAATAATAATAATAATATCCTGTGAGATACTGAGTGTAGGCAAGATTTCACTGCTCTGTTACGATCTGTCTCATGCAAAGAAAAAAGCATGGAAAATATGTGAGGAATTGGCAGCATTTTAAGTGAGTTTGATTCATGCATTGATAATCATGTTCATGATGCTTTATGCACCTCTGTGATTAATATTCAGAACACTTTCCTCTGCAGAATGTTCATTTTTAGTGGCAAGAAAACAGATTCCATATTAAAAAACATTATTTTTATACTGCGGGGCTGTTGAATGCTCGATTCTGATTGGTTGATGCACGTTCTAATGTGTGCGATTATTTTCAGGGAAACGCACGGCTAAAGTAGTTCCAGGCAGGTTTTGACCGCAGTACAGTTCTATATCACTTCGCCAAATGATTTCAGTTATTTCAAAGGTCCTTACAGCCGACAACAGCAAAAGTACCAATCCAAAACACGCTCTAAAAACATTGTCAGCGCTGCCCCGCGACTTTATTAATAAAAAATAGTTTCACAACTGAAAAGCTACATGACATTTCTCGGTATCGTGGTAGTAACGACACTGTTCTTGTAGCTGTTAAAGGGTTAGTTCACACAAAAATGAAATTTCTGTCATTAATTACTCACCCTCATGTCGTTCCACACCCGTAAGACCTTCGTTTATCATCAGAACACAAATTAATATATTTTTAATAAAATCCGATGGCTCAGTGAGGTCTCCATTGACAGCAGTGCCCAGAAAGCTACTAAAGACATATTTAAAACAGTTTATGTGACTGCAGTGGTTCAACCTTAATGTTATGAAGCAACGAAAATACTTTTTGTGCGGCAAAAAAAAAGAAGAAAATTACGACTTTATTCAACAATATCTAGTGATGGGCGATTTCAAAACACTGCTTCATGAAGCTTTACGAATCTTTTGTTTCGAATCAGTGGTTCGGAGCACGTATCAAACTGCCAAAGTCACGTGATTTCAGTAAACGAGGCTTCGTTACGTCACAAGTGTTTCGAAATGTTTCGAAATTTCAATGGTTCAGAGCGAGGCTTCGTGAAACACTGAAACAGTTGAAGCAAATGAGCCGAATTGTGTCGAGACTTCGAAACAATCCGACACCCGTCTTCACGGTGACACTTATTGGTCACTTGCACGTGTTGATCTGAAATAACCTTGACAACGATTCAGACAAGCATTAACGAATTATAACGTACATGTTGTTTGTGCCAAACAAGGAAGTGTATGGGGGAGTGGATAGTGTTCTCGACTGGATTCGAATCCTGGTGAGAAAAGTGTTTTGCTATAAAAACCCATGCAAATGTTTTACTGAAAGTAAAATCTATACACCAATAAGATCGAATATCAAGTATATGTATAAAAATGCCTTCTTTTATCAATTTTCAGGACTTGTTTTTTCTTCTTCCATGGATGGCTCAGCTAAACAGGCCAATAACTACTATTATTCTTTTTAATGATAGGCCTACTAATGTCTAATTAAAATGTCTACAATGTATAAAACTGATCAGAGATCAGGTAAAACCTATAGACTTGATTCATGGGTTCACAGAGATCATCGCCCCAGTGGTGAACCATTGAAATTTAGAAACGTTTCGAAACACTTAAGACGTAACAAAGCCTCGTTTACTGAAATCACGTGACTTTGGCAGTTTGATACACGCTCCGAACAACTGATTCGAAACAAAAGATTTGTGAAGCTTCGACGCTTCATGAAGCAGTGTTTTGAAATCACCCATCACGTGAACTGTTTTAAATATGTCTTTAGTAGCTTTCTGTAAATTATCTTGCTGTCAATGGAGGCCTCACTGAACCATTGGATTTTATTAAAAATATCTTAATTTGTGTTCTGAAGATGAACGAAGGTCTTACGGGTGTGGAACGACATGAGGGTGAGTAATTAATGACTGAATTTTCATTTTTGGGTGAACTAACCCTTTAAACTTAGGTAATTCACACACACTTAAAGTCCCCATTAAATCAAAATTGAAGTTTTTTGGCTTTTAGTATGAATATGTTAGTAATAAGATAGTGTGCTCCAAAACAATGACAAAATGGCATTTAGAAGATATAAGCCTTCAAAACTTAGTCTCTCACTTCCGCCAATATGGATCAATGATTTGGGTGACATCACCCTGCACTTCAGCATCTCATCAGATCTTCTGTCCAATCAAATGCTCTCTAGAATCTGAAGCGTCCCGCCCCCTGCACTATAAATAGATGCTGAAGCTGCAGCTAACATCGGTCACTTGTTCACACATTTACAATTTTCCAACACACAAGAACGCTTTAAGGACAAAAACCAGACAAATGCCTTGAAATAAAACATCTTGATGCGCGGTATAAGATCTGAACTGTAGTATTAGCAGAATAATTGACACCAGGCCGTTGAATTATCAGAAAAATAATGCACACCTAAGGTGTACATGTATGACCATGTGCACAATCACATTAGGGCATCCAGAGGGAGAAACACCCGTACAAGCTCCCATACGGTGACTAGACGACCTCCAGATAAAATCTCTGTCAGTGTGAACGAGCTTTAGATGTAGGAAACATCAATTGATCGATTGAGTTTGTGTAAACACCACATGGGGCGTCATTTCCAACATCAAGAACAATAGTACAACCCACAGAGAGTAATGGTACATCCCAAACCCCAACCGTGACAAAGTGCTCGGGGTATAAAGACCTCTGTGGACCTCATCGAGTCTCACCGCCAGTATGAGGGCAGAACATGACTGTTTGCTCGCCTTAATGAAATGTCAATACAAGCTAACTGATGATTCCTGTAATGGCAAGAGGAAGCTTCCGGCGATGTTGAACTGAAGTTCACCAAGTAATCTCCATCTGTCATACCCACGCCTGCACTGGGACGCTCCCGCATTGGACTTTCTCTCACACGTCAGCCTTCTATCCGTCCTGCAGCCCCTGCTGATTAATTACGGGCCTATTTTAAACTTTCACAAAATGCCACAACACACAACACAGCTACGTGGTTAATTAATCAAAACGCTGTCCTAGATACAACAGAACCGTCACTTTTCAATGTCTTGGAAACGGCTGGCCTTGTTTTCCTGGGTCGTGGAAAACATAACATATGGTAACATATGGGTAAAACTCATGGTACGTACTGGGGATGAAACAGTTAGCGGTTTGACGATAATACACAATAAAAATTCCTGATGTTTAATATTACAGTTTCATATTTTAATTATCATTAAAACTATATTTGATTATTGCTTTTCAACTTCCCTCCATGTAATGCCTAATAAAGTAGTGTTTATAAGCGCAGCGCTGCTTTGTTTACAGAGGTTATCGGCTCTATTTCTGCAGTTGCATAAGCGCCACCTACTGACAGAGAGTAAATTTACATTTTCATTCAGCCTGTCTGATCGGACCAAATTTTTGTTGTAAATTTTAACTGGTAGATGGAAAATAAGCTAATGTGCATTCTCAAAATCTCAATTCACCCTTCGCCGGGAGTTTGACAGGCGATCTAACGTCGAATCCGCCATTTTGTCTGACAAACAAACCAGACAGGAGAGTTAGTACATTAACGTGAACTTGAAAAATGATGTATTGATGTCTTTCCACAGTTGAAACAAAATACCTTCTGATTCTGATGTTCATTCACGTTTATTTCGTGCAATAACTAGGAAGAGATGATTGGTTTACATGTCGCTCAAACTGAGGCGCTACAGCGATCTGTCGCGACACATTAAAGAGGCACAAAACGGTATTTATTGATTTAATTTCTTTAAAAAATATATATATACAATTTGAAAGCTAAAACTTTGTCTTGTCTGTCGGGATGTTGTCAGTGTCCTCTTTGCTCCGCGATGTATTTAGAACATAATGTGGCGTGAGAGCACCATGGCTTGTCGGATGTAGAGACAGTAACAAGGGAGGCGGGTGTTTACGGAGTGTCAATTCAGACGTAGAATTGTTTATGGAGCAGATAAAATGCTTGTAATTAGGGCTGCAACAACTAATCGATAAATGAAAATGAAAATCATCAACAACGAATGTCATTATCGATTAGTCGTGTCTGCATCTTTAAAGCTTCAAGCTAATGCATTAGCGTAATGTTTAACATGACTTGCGTTGATAGATGCGTGTGCTGTTTAATGTGTGATGTTACCTCAGCGCAAAATTTTTATTTTACGCCTATATTCTTATCTGTAAGTGTTACAAATTCACGCATTTCAATTTTGCATGAAGGCTCGTCCTGACAGTCTGCGTTAAACTTCAGACTTTGAGCGCAGGTGTGAATTTCGACCCCCTGACAAATTATTACCCCCCTCGTTTAAGTCGCTACCTGATTGCCTAATCTTAACCCCACCCCTAATCCTAACCCCTCCCCTACACCTACTCCTAAACCTACCAATACTAGGGGGGTAATAATTTGGCAGGGGGTCAAAATTTGGCACAACACTGGCACGCACATGTGCGTCAAACAGACGGGACGCATTAGAAAGGGAGACAAAATTCAGCGCAAAAAATATTCATTTTGCTGAAGTAACCATTAAAGTTTGACATTAAATTTAGGTTTAAAAGTCAACATGTAATTCAAGTATTGTATGAGAGTGGTAACTGTAAATCGATGGCAGTGTGTAATTGAATATAAATGTAACACTTTTTTACATTTACAGGATAAAGAAATGACAGTAACAGGTTACTGAGTGAATGTGTGTGTTCCTGCAGAACATTTCTCACTCTAAAAAATGCTGGGTTAAAAACAACCCAAGTTGGGTTGAAAATGGACAAAATCTGGGTTGTTTTAACCCAGCGGTTGGGTTAAATGTTTGACCAACCTGCTGGGTAGTTTTATTTAACCCAACTATTGTTAAAATTACTGTATTACTTGCTTAAAATCATCATAATTGAACATTTATTAATAAGTTTTTTGAATAATAATTAAATAATAAACATTTATTAAATTGCTTATTAATAAATGTTCACCTTTTGATTACTATTGTTGCCTCTAGTAATTATGTGTCTGATTTTTAATTTCCAACATATTTTGGGTTCATTTTAAGCCAGCCATATAGTCATTTTTAAACAATAGTTGAGTTAAATAAAACTACCCAGCAGGTTGGGCAAACATTTAACCCAACTGCTGGGTTAAAACAACCCAATCGCTGGGTTTGTCCATTTTCAAACCAACTTGGGTTGTTTTTAACCCAGCATTTTTTAGTGCGCTTATCTGTTAACACCGAGTTTGTGTTTTTCTTTATTTTCTTCATTATTATCTTAATTTTTGATGTAGGGATTTAAACTGTCTTTTTGCCTTATAGCTCTTTTGCATATAACAAAGATATATATATATATGTTTTCATAGCATTCATATGACACATTTGTTTGAAGGACAGCATTGGGCAGGATGTAGAATAGTGTGTTTTGTCAATAAAATAAAATAAAGAAAATTCGGCTTTTAATCATATTAATCGAAGAAATAATCGGCCGACTAATCGATTATCAAAATAATCGTTACTTGTAATTCTTCATTTTCACTAATCCTTTTCATAAAAAGTATTTAGGCTAAATTTACAGCACATTTTCACTATACCGTGATATTATTGATAACCGTGATCATTTTAATCGTGAAATGAAATTTTCATACTATTTCATCTCTAGTACTTGCATAATATGGCACTAAAATGATTCCTAGAATTGGTGAAGCTACTTTAATCTACAAGCTATTAATGATATAAAATAAATGACAATCAAACTACGGTGTTGAAGAAGTGCACTACTGTTAAAAGTTTAGGGTCAGTAAGATTTTTTTTGTTTGTTTGAAAGAAATTACTGACAGTAAAGGTTTCTATTTAAATAAAATAAATGCTGGACTTTCTATTGATCAAAGAATCCTGAGAAATAAAATGTATCAGTTTCCACAAAAATGACAGTTTTCAATACTGATAATAATAATAAATGTTTCTTGAGCAGCAAATCAGCATATTAGAATGATTTCTGAAGGATCATGTGACAATTCAGCTTTGATCACAGAAATAAATTACACTTTACTATATATTCACATAGAAAACAGCTATTATAAATTGTAAAAAATATTTCACAAAACCTTTGATTGGTAGAGTAAAGTTAGCAAGCCACTAAGAAAAAGTAGAATATATTTTGAATATATTTTAAATGTAATTTATTCCTGTGAAGCAAAGCTGAATTTTCATAATCATTTATTTTGTAGTACAAGCAGTAACTGTCATGGCAAATCAGGGAATAAAATCTTTAACTCAAATAACAAATCCACTCTTTGTAAGTATAATCTCTAGAAAGTATAATCTTCTCCAGTAATCACAAACAACTAGAAGTTATGTCCAAACAAACTTTTTTTTGAATGCAGAGGAGCTTGTTTATCTGCACCATTATATTTCCACTTCTCATTGATATGCATCACACCGTACCGAGCGCTTGTACATTCATTACATTCAGAAATGCTGAAGTTACCGTTCAATTAAGCCCTTAATGATGGGGATTGTATAGGCGGCGTGTGTGTCCTCTATAAAGTGGAGACACAGACTAGTTTGGATGCTGGCGAGACTGAAGACCAGAGCTGTAATTTCACCGTCCTCTCGTTTACATTTTAATGGACTGAGGCTTGCAGGAATCCAGTTTTGCCTCTTTGATTTAAGCAGGAAGCACTTGAATAAATATACAGTTCCTTGACAAGCAAGAAAATGGGAAGTGGGAGGAAAAAAAAATAAAAGCAGGACAAATTAGACATTTGGTATTGATTGCCAGCTTATGCTAGAGAGATGCAGAGGCCCATTTGATGTAAAAGATTTGTAGCAGAATCGTACAGAGAAATATTGAGAGTGTTTAGTAACACAACTCCATCTTCTCTGAAGATTAAACGGCTTATCTGAACTGTGTTTTATCAACTTTTAAACGCGTATTTACACCAAAAACACACAGCACTCTATGTTTGCTCGATGATGTGAAGCTTCCTTCTCTACACATATTGGTTTGAGTCCTGACAAGACGGAGAGAAAAAGAGATTTAGTCATCACAGGATTTCACAAAACAGATATTTTGTTCATCCCTTTCAATGCCGGATGTTCCCACAGCTAAAAAATTTAAAAAGATCTCCGGGGGGGGTTTTCTAGCACCATCCAGCATTATTGGAGCTATAAATATACGATAAGATGCTGAATAAACAAGCGCACTCTAATAAACATGCAGCGGCTGCTATGCAAAGTGTCACCAAGCTGGAAAAAACAGCTTAAACTAGCTGTAAATGGTGTAGATCACATGACCTTTGAATTTGTCCTATATCACAAGGGGGGGGGCATGCAATTGAAGCATAACTTCACTTATAATTTATATATATATAAATGATCAACTTTGATTTTTGGCCTATTACAAAGTTTGGGTACCTCTGCCAACTCTCTTTTTTAAGGAATATCACAATTTTTCTTCCATTTTTAATTTCAACAGTAAACCTCTGTGCAGCCAAAAATTAAAAAGGAATTGTTAATTTTTATTTGAATACATTTTAAAAGATTTATTTAATTTGTTGACGTTTTATGCCTTCATTTGATTACAACTGTTTTTGATCATGTATTTGTATTAGATCATAAATCCTGAAAAACAGACAACACAATAAAACATTTCATTATGCCCTATTGCAAAAATTAATAAATTATTAATTTGTTAAAAAAACAATTTATTAGACATGCTTTGTGATTATTAAAATTTAATTAAACCATTAAAATGGAATGCAGAAATATTAAACAGATTTGGGGGGGGGGGGGGGGACGACAGATTTAAAGGGATAGTTTAAATTTACTCACCCTCCAAACCTGTATAAAATGTCTTTGATCTGTTGAACACAAAGGAAGATATTTTGAAGAATGTTTGTAACCAAACAGTTGATGGACCCCATTGACTTCCATAGTATTGTTTTTTCCATACTACGGAAGTCAACGGTGCCCCAGAACTGTTAGACTTATAGAGTATTTTAGCTGTCTATCACTAGCAAAGCTTAATGACTATCCTAGGACAACATGCTAAAACATGCTAGCCACATGCTAAATTATGCTATCAACGTGCTAAAACATGTTAGCAACATGCTAATTCATGCTATCAATGTGTTTAAACATAATAATAACATGTTAATTCATGCTATTATTGTGCTAAAACATGCTAGCAACATGTTAAAACATGCTAGCAGCATGCTAATTCATGCTATCAAAATGCAAAAACATGCAAGCAATGTGTTAAAACATGCTAACAACATGCTAATTCATGCTAGCAACATGCTAATTCACATGCTAGCATCATGCTAATTCATGCTAGCAATGTGATAAAACATCACATTGCTAGCATGAATTAACATCCTAAAAATGCTAACAAAATATTAAATCATGTTAACAACATGTTAATGCTATCAACATGTTAAAACATGCTATCAACATGCTAATTCTTGCTAGCAACATCAGTTGCGCCCCAAATGACGCACTATACACTATGTACTTATGCACTATGTACTCATCCATAGTGTATGAATTGTATATGTTTATTTTGTCATTAAACATCGGAGTCTGATCCCCCTCCTCCTCCGCAACGTAATTAAAGCTGCGACAGTCGAGTGCATGAAGTGTCCAACATTCCACACTTCATTTTTTCCATTAATTTAGTGCATCATCCGGGTATTTAAAGTGCACTTTTTCTTTTTGGAATTTTCTGTGTAAACGCACTACTTGCACTACTTGTACTTAAAAACGTCACAGAATAGTGCATAAATACGCAAATTGGGATGCACCTATCCTTAAAAATGCTAGCAAAATTGCAACATGCTAATTCATGTTAGCAATGTGATAAAACATGCTAGCAATGTGGTAGAACATGCTAGCAAAACATGCTAATTCATGCTAGCAATGTGCCAATTCATGCTAGCAGCATGTTAAAATATGCTAACAACATGCTAATTCATGTTAGCAGTATCTTACATGTTAGCAACATGTTAAATCATGTTAACAACATGATAATTCATGCTATCAAAATGCTAAAAAATGCTAACATCCTAAAAAATACTAACAAACCGTAAAATCATGTTAACATGTTAATGCTATCAACATGTTAAAACATGCTAATTCATGCTAGCAACATCCTAAAAATGCTAGCAAAATTGCAACATGCTAATTCATGCTAGCAATGTGATAAAACATGCTAGCAAAACATGCTAATTCATACTAGCAATGTGTTAAAACATGTTAATTCATGCTAGCAAAGTCTTTCTTTCTCTTTCCACTTCACTCAATTTAAAGCTTATAAAACTTGAAAACTTTTATACGGCTTTCTCAAGCCATCATCAAAGTTTGTCCACAAATTTTTTAATCTGGTTAGACATGCGTTTTGATTACTAACATTTCATTTAACCAGTAGGAAAAAAAATTAAAAAGGGAAAAAAATGGAATCCAGAAAAAGTCAAATGGAAAAATTTTGGAAAAAATAAAACAGAATTTGGGAAAAATAAAATGGATTTCATATAGGGCCCTAGATCTGGACCAAGCAATATGCCTGTAATATAATTATATTTAGATCTCTAACTAATCTGCTTTTTCTCTCTCCTGCAGTGATGGAAGTTTGGCCACCAAACAGATCGTTTTCCTCCAGAGACCAATGTTGCCTCGCAAGAAGAAAGACTCCAAGGTGCGTGACCTCTTATTCCAGATGCATTACTGACATACTGCTGTCAAACACACACAAAGTTAACATGATAGTCTTCACATACTTTCACAATCTCTGCTGCCCCACTGAAACATACATAGTTTGTGTTAGCAGCCAAGTGTTTTTACAGGGTTCGGTGCCGGCGTCAGGCATTTCCTTAAAGCACCACATAAAATGAGGCCGAAAGCACAAGACGCTTGAACAGAACAATGCATAATTTAAACAAAGATCTAACTCCATGTCACTTCAAAGAAAACCAGAGGGAGTGTGTGCTTAGTGGGTGTTACTGCGTGTTTGGCTTTCCTGAAGATATTTATTTACACGGCAGTGTTGTCTTTTTACATTTTTTTGGAAGAAAGGGCCAGTGCAATCGAGCTGTGCTAAGCTTGTCACACTTGTATACGTTATTAAATTCTTTGTAAATTGCTTTGTAAAAGCTTCCGGTCTCATGCATCTCAATTAGGAAACTAAAGCAGTTAAAACTAAAGCAGAGCGATTGGTGAGAGCATCAAAAAGTTAAGAAATACTTTATGCAAATGAGGGGTGAGCGACAGCCAATCACTGTGAGGTGAGGCAGTGACGTCTGTCATAAACTGCTGGAGTTTCAGAGCTTAAATCACATGTATTTATGGAGTGCATTAGTGCCCGCCCACTTTTCCGGATCCGGAAGTATTTTTTCCATTCATTTCCATTTATATCTCCCATAGTGGTTTCAAAAAAGTCATCGTTAAAGAAAGCGTTATAAGCCATGAACCAAACCAATCAGCTACGAGGAGAATCACAACATTACAAACTTTGAATTGAAGCAAAAAACTGTTTGAAAATCGGACAAAAACTTAACGGCTTTAGTGAGGGAAAGAACTACAATCCCATGAAGCATTTAAAAATGACAGTGAAATATAAAACTATGCATTTAAAAATAAAGTGTTGATTTTATATATATATATAAACATATTTTAAGTTTGTTGCATATATGCATATGTATTTAAATATTTAATTATTTTGAGAGAGCATAGAGAGTCCAACTCGACCATTCACAGTGCTTTTGTCGCGTTTTGCTTTTTTCGACTCTCTGATTGGTTGAATTATCTGTACAGCATCATGGGTAATGTAGTTTTCACCACGAATTCCGCTGTTAAAAGTGCAGTGTGTAAATGTTAGCGGCATCTAGCAGTGAGGTTGCGAATTGCAATATAGAGAAGCTACTGTGGCCAACACAGGACAAAGATGTCGTCGTCTGAGACAGAAGAGAGTAGCGAGTTAAGCAAACGCGCTCTGCTGTAGAGCAGTTTGTCCGTTTAGGGCTACTGTAGAAACATGCCGGCGCAAAATGGCGACTTGACATGTAAGGGGACCAGCGGTGTATGTAGATAGAAATGGCTCATTCTAAGATAATAAAAACATAACGGTTCATTATGTAAGGTCTTTATACACCACTGGAAACATAGTTATGTATATTATATTGCATTTCTGTCAATAGAGCCTCCTAAAATGTACACATTGCACCTTTAAACACGATTATTTTAAAACTAAGTTGAAATAATGCGGACTGACGGCTTCAACAGAAGCAAATACCATAGATAGATAGATAATGGTGGAGCATGAAAGGCTTTTGACACTTAGGCTACTTTACACCGTAGAGTTGCACACTTTCCCAGTGGCGGGTCCACACTTGACTCATTCACAGGTGGCGTAACCAAAGGTCTGTCACTGTTGATGTCCGGTTTGTCAATGACAGTGTTTTTGTATGAAAGCACCTGTTGAGAAATCTGGTTTCAGGCGATCTTTCGACACAGCAAAACACAACGTCTAATTCGTTATACATGGCGCTCTGGAGTACTTGACGTTTGATTAATCAATCGCGGCATTCAACGGTCTCATATGTTTCCACAGCAAAGCCATCATCTGCTCACCCGGGTAACTTAAAATGGCGCTATTTTTGCGTCTTTCGCGCACCTCGTTCTCTTCATACACACACAACTAGCGCCACCTCGCGTCTCGGTTATCGATTACAGTAAAAAATCACCTCAGGAAACTTGAGAAATATTTTTGCAGTGTTTTTAGTCTGGTTGCTAGGCTGATTGTAATGGACTGTTCTTTCTTTAATCTTTAAGATAGTTTACAGTTAGATGATTTCAATTGAAATCAATATTAAATAGATAAATACATAAATTATTGCAAGGAAATAAGGAAATTATCTTCCACAGTGGTGCATACATACATAACACAAACACATAAGACATTTAACCTTATACAAATTGTACAACACATAAAAACGACATTTAAATAGGCCTATATTGTTGATTATTAAATTAAATCAATATCCAATTTACATGAATCAAATACATTTTATTTTTTACTGCTGAGTTTAGTTATTTACCAGTAAAAACATATATTTAAAAAAATGTGATGCATTACATTTTGCAGTGTTGTTTTTTTTTAAAAAAAATTAATTTAATAAAATAATTAATACATTTAAATAAATTAGTGCATAAATGCGCAATTAATCGCATCTAACATAAGAGTTTGTAAATATATGTGCATTATGTGTGTGTATGTGTGTGTATATATATATGTGTGTGTGTGTGTGTATATATATATATACACACACACACACACACACACCGCACATATATTTACAAACCTTTATGTTAGATGCAATTAATCGCGATTAATCGATTTGATAGCACTAAAATAAATTTAAAAAATGAAGAAAATAGGCAAACAGAATGTTGTTAAAAAGAGATTGTGTACATTTTTATTGATCATGGAAGCAGTGATTCATAAAATGATGATAAAATGGTGGTAAAGCATTATAACCAAAGATACTTTCTAAAGAGGCGATTTATTAAATATTTATCTGTATTTTAGGTCTAGCTCATCTTTCTATTAAAAAAACTCTCTGTCACCATTTTCTATTTCAGAAAGTCATCTTTAAAGCACGGAACAAGTCCAACAAGAACTCCATCAAAGACGCACCAAAGAACAAGAAGAAGAAAGAGAAAGAGATGAGTGATCAAAAGAGCAGCGAGAAGAGTGCTGAAGAGACGAATGAACGACGGGAGGAAAACCTGAATGCAGAAGTGCAGAGTGAACAGAAGGAGGACAGAGAGGAAGGGAATGAGACAGAGGAAGGGACGGCTACAGGAAGTGAGGTCGGAGCTGACAGCGAGAAACAAGAAGCGGTGGGCGGAAGTAGCGAAAGAGATGGAAATGCTGAGGATAAGGTAGACGAGAGTAGTGTGAAAACAGCCGCTGAAATGGGGCCGTATAAAGACAAAGCAGCACAAGAGACAGGACAACAGGAAGTGGACAAACAGGAAGACGAATCAGCCAATCAGGATTGAGGACGTGCTCACACCCACCAGGCCAATGGAAGTGGACCTTTATGAATGTTAAAATGCTACCCTGCAAAAAAATCACTTTGCTAATCAATATTTTGTCTTGTGCAGTATCTAAACATCCTTGAAACAAGATCAACCTCGTTTCAAAGATCTTTAGATACCCAAAGAGACAAAACTACTGGTTGACGTCGTGTAGCTCACAGTTTCAGACCTCACCTCCTGTAACCAATGCTGAACGTTTAACTCGGCCGATCGAGGTCTTTAAATGAGCCGAAAGGACTCCAGGATCCTGGAAGAGGGAGGAGAGATGGGAAGAGATTGTTATCGGTAGATGCACTGGATGGGAAAACCACATTAATATTTAGTCGATGAGCCCAGAGGGACTCGAAGAGGAGATGGTTACTGTTGCGAGAAGCAATCTATTGTGATGTAAGGTGCATATGTTTGTGTATGTTTTGTTTACGTTTATATGAATATTTCATGTCACCATCCAAACAAAAGGTTCAGCTTCTCGAAGTTTGAGAAAAGATACTCACCTGAAGTTTGTTTGTTTGGTTGTTAACTTTCTGGTTTAAAGGAATAGTTCACGCAGAAATGAAAATTCTGTCATCATTTATTGTTGTTCCAAACCTGCATTACTTTATTTCATGGAGAAAGTGGAATAAGTGAATGAATGTTGTATGGAAATCCATTCCTGCCACATAAGAAAAAAAAAAAATCATGAGAAAAAAAGTAAAAATTATGTACTAACTCATAATTATGAAATGTCAAAATTGACATACTAAGTTATAATTATGAGATAAAAAGTAGAAATTATCACATACACTCAAAAGAAAACATTAAGCCTTTTTTAAAGATTTATGAATTTAAATTTTATAGTAAAATTCCATTAAATTGAATTGAATAATTATTTAATTATTATTTATTTAATTATTTATCTCATAGTTCTAATTATGAGATAAAAAGTAGAAATTATCATATAGACTCAAAAAACTAAATTTTAAGCCTTTTTTATGATTTCCGAATTTCAGTTGTATAGTAAAATTCCATCAAATAATTGAATAATTATTTAATTATTATTTATTTAATTATCTCATAGTTATGAGATAAAAAGTATAAATTATCACATACACAAAAAAAAAGCCTTTTCTTAATTAAAAAAATATGAATTCTTAATTCATAATATGAATAATATGGTGCTATACTATACAATTGAAATTTGTAAACCTTCTTGTACTAAGTCGTGTACTAAGTCATAATTATGAATTTTACTATACAGTTTAAAGTTGTAAATCTTAAAAAAAGGCTTAAAAATATTTTTGAGTGTATTAAGTCATAATTATAAGAAGAAAACTGACATAAAGCATGATTATTTTCTTATGTGCGATAATCCACAACTGTTGATCTCCACAAAGCATCAGGAAAGCAGTACATAAATATATTATTTCGCCCAGTATGTGCGTACAGTATATTTTATGCTGATTAGAATATCGCATTGTTATTTAGCCACAAGATAAATGAATAAATTATCCATTAAATGCCTTGTGCAACAAATGATGACAGAATCATGATTTAGGGTGAATTATTGCTTTTAAAAGAGGCAGATGGTATAACAAGCTTGAGTTTCTGTCAAGTTGGGCTTCGGTTCACTTTTACATCGAGACAAGCTGCTATAGCAAATGTTTTCAACATTGCTCTAAGAGGCAATGAAGCATCACAAGTGATTTTGTTTGAGAAAGAAGACACCAGAAAGATGAGATATGCTCACCAACAGATAATTTCCCTGTTTTAATTAGCAGACGACTAAGTGGCCGTTCAAACAGGACCTTCTTCTTGTGTTTAAAACAGCGGAGCGCAACAGAAGGTGCGTTTATAGGCACATTAACTCACTGACACCTGCTAATGTTCACCTCAAGATGTTCATTCTGCCTCCTGATCCAGATCCGGTCCATGTTTTAAAACTGACACTGATTTGTTGAACTAATTCATCAACATGAAATCAAAATAGAGCGGGCGGTTCGAACAGGAGGGGTTACATTGGTGCCGTGACCCGGATGGGAGTGAGGTTTAGGGGGTGAAACGAAGGTCAGTAAGAGCTGTCCGTGTAAACCTCACTTCCCTGGCCTCAAGAGACGCACTAGCAACTGATGCTAGAGACTGCGGTCTTTAGCGTCCTTGTTAGCAAGCCCGCCTCCCATGCCAGAGACCCTGGTTCGAATCCCGCTCAGAGTGGGTCAAGTAGGACCAGTCACACATATACTGAAAATAGCAAGAGAGAGATGTGGCACATGTGTGCATAGACCAAAATTAAAATAATAAATCGTTAAAACTGAAGTTTTTTATATTTCACTGCACAGAATTCATAAACATACTGACAGTTTCCATTATGAAAATTGCATTTTCAGAGGGAGGCGAAATGAGTGAAACTTCATGGTGTTACAGACCGCCATCAATTTTCAATTTGCATAAGAAAATAAATGGATACGTGGATAATCCATAACAGAAGGTTGTGATGGGATAGAGGGGTTATTTCATGACAATGATATTATTACCATGATCATCTGGGATGTTTCGGATTTAAAGTGAACAACAGAAAATGAGGACGGTTCGGAGGGATAATAATGGGGTTAGGGGTTCACACGGTTCTTCGGCTTTTATTAATGAGGTGAACGTCTTGTATTTCAGAAATCACATCCCATAATCCAACTCAATCACAAGACTATGGTTTCAGACAGAAAGCATTATCCAGTCTGACTCACGGTTTAGGTTTTGCATAGACAGTGTTATTAAAAAAAGAACAAAAAGTATGTGTTAAAGAAAAAATACTCTGCCATATTATCTCTGAATCCGCCACTTTTTCCATCAGCTTTCTGTTAGTCAACGCAAAATCTGCGCAGCGAAAATCTTGATTGCATGGATTCTATTGAAATTACTGAAATTACGAACAACAGTAAAACCCAGTTCACAACAAGAATGATAACTATAACGATAACTATATTTGTGTCCACACCAACGAACGTTAATGGTCTGTTTATTCTGCAGTTTCAAAGTGTGTACAACATGTTTTTGCTGTTCTTGTTGCATTTACACGGCTTTAACCAGCAGATGTCCTCAGCATGCTATGTTTGGAGTGAATAGCTAGTGTAATCGATCTAATCTGATAGTGAATTTAGCTGACGAAGTCAATGTAGTGTTTTTATTCCAACGCCTACTCTTTTTCACTGCAACTTCAAAGGAGGCAAGACAATGTTGTCCAAACTAGCGTTGGATACCTGAGGTAATTTTATTTTACACTGTTTGCTAGCCTGACATAATGATCTCATCGTTAATACTTCATTTATTCCGAGGGTATGACCGATTGTTTTCCATATATCCATTTTCTTTAAAGTATCATTGAAAAGTGGGTTTGACTTGTCAAACAGTGGTGGATTTTTCAGGACTTCAGCGATTAACTTGACGTCCGCCATTTTAAATGCGCGAGCCCTTAAATTAGAACGGATTCCAATTGGCTGTCAGTGTTTTATCATTCAACAGCTGGAAAAAATCGTTCTGAAAGTGATCCCAACGATATCGTTTCTCTATATCATTATCGTTATAGTCGTGGTGTGGACATGGTGTGGATTCTTTTATATTTAGAACGATTTTTAGAAATATATTTTTATTGTTATCTTTATAGTTATCGTTCTTGTTGTGAAGGGCCTTTAGTCTCACTTAAAATGTCATTGCATTAGTTAAAATATAAAACTAAGTGGCATTTATTTGTAAAGAAACAGAGCGCAAGCACACTTTACAAGAAAAAACATTGCACAAAAAGTTCAAAACCACTTTTTGGTTGTCAAATGTTAGCAAGATGAATCAAAGAATGTGCATTAAGGTCGGCATTTAGGGTTGCCAGGTTTGCGTAACAAAACCAGCCCAATTGCTATTCAAAACCCAGCCAATTTACAGCCAAAACTAGCCCAATCGCGTTCTGGGGGATTCCCCAGTAAAAAAATCGATTTCCCGTGATGGGGGAAGGGTCCCTTCAACCCGCAGCAACAGTGTAAAAGTAGCCCAATTCTGCAGGAAAACCACAGACTTGGCAACACTGTCGGCATTAAAGGCTATTGTGCCGTATATGCGAGTGAAACGCTTCTCGAACAAGAACAAATGTAGGGCGGGGCTTGATTTTGTCTGTGGGGAATTGATTGGATGGTTGTGGTTTGCTATTGGTGGATCTCATATGAGTGACAGGTTGCCCCGCCCTCATCATCAGAGAAGAGATGTCACTGCAAGAGTTACTTTGATTCAAGATTACGAGGCACATGAAATTATAACAATACTTTTAAAACACAGATAAATCATTTATAATAAATAATAAAATATTCCATTTAAAAATAAGAATCAATTTTGATATTACAGTGACTATGAAAGTAAATCTCATCTTGATTTCATGTTAACTTTTGTGCCTCACCTGAGCTGTATGTGTATTTTCCATCAAGTCAGCATTGTTGCGTCGGCGTCTGGTTGTATTTATAATCTGGGTTTGCAGTGTCAGGGTTTTTCCAGCATGTGGTCTTCAGGGAGGGCGTGTGTGCGGGTCTGCATTAGCTCTAATGGCCAGAGGGGTCACGTTTAAAATCATAATGGCTTTTCCGCTCCCTCCTGCTGGGAGAAACGTCTCCAACTCGGCCTCATCAGAAAGGACGTCCACCCAATAAAAGATGCCGGCTTCAATCTCTCCGCATACGTTTTAAAGAAATTCATTTTGCACTTCCTTCGTTTCCTTGCCTCTTAGACGATGGCGGTCGCTTCTTTTCAGAGCGCTTTCTGACACGTTGTCATTATAATTGTGCTTTGTCACTGCAGTGCTGTTGTTTGACTGTAGCTGGAGGGGGAAAGGGCTTGTTTATCGTTTTAATACATGGGAAAGACAGATTCAGCCAGAGACAAAGACATTCTGTTTTTATTTTCAACACACACTCTTAGAAGAAAAGGTTCTATATAGAAGCTTAAAGGGTTCCGTCAGGCACTTCATGATATATAGATCCATTTAGGGGTTCCATCAGGGATCATTTTATGGATTAGTTTAATTAGTAGTCGTAGGCACCTATTGTAATCATTGGCGTTCTTATTATTCTTTTTCCGTTTCCACTCTTGAGTCTATGACAGCCCATAGAATCGCTTGTGGGAAAGTTATGAAATTTGGCACAAAGATAGAGGCCAGTTTGAACTGTGTCCATAGCAAATTTGGAGTCTCTAACTCAATCCCTCTAGCGCCACCAGCTGTCCAAAGTTGCACTCACATTTATGCTTTTGAACCGTAAGCACCCTATGATGTCATTTTCCGTCATTTTTCGGCCATTTTGAATTTTCCAAAAAACCTACTTTTTCAAACTCCGCCTAGGCTGTTACTCCGATTTTCACGAAAATTGAATCAGATCATCTTCAGACCATGCAGAATTCAAGTCGATTTGTCAAACCGTTTTCGAAAACCACGCAAACGAATTTTACGTAGCGCCTGCGGAAATAGACGTAAGGCTGTATCTCCTCAACCCTTTATCATATTCAGACCAAACATGGTCCATGTCATCACGAGCATGACGGGAGGTAACATGCTGCGTTTCGGCGCAGCGCCACCTACTGGTCCGGAGATATGAAATATTGCTCTTTTTGCTTATAACTTCTGAAAGGTTTGTCCAAAAATCATAAAAGGTCTCGTTAGAATCAGGGCATCGAACGATATCCAACTTTTCCATATCGGCCAATTTAGGCGTCGACCATTTTGAATTTTGACATAAAATGCTGTATTTTATGAACACATTAGTGTATCGTTACAAAACTCGGTATGTGTTTTCGGCATTAAGCCCTGACAATACTCCAAAGGTTTCAGGGCAGCGCCACCTTGTGGTCAAAAGTTATACTGAAATTTACAAAAATGCTAATAACTTCTAAATAAATTAAATGATGGTCTTTTTAAGCATGATCTTAGCAGATTCCTTGGGTCATGCTGAGAACATAAATACCCATTTTGCTATATTTGGCCAAACTTCCTGTCCGCCATTTTGATTTTCTTTCAATACATACTTTTTCGAACTCCTCTTAGTCCGTTTGTCCAATTTTCACCAAAATCGAATTGTATCATCTTCAGACTATGCTGGCAAAAAGTTATGGATTTCGTGTTGATAGACAAAACTGTTTTCGTATACCGCAGCAACGAAGTTGAGGCATGATGCCAAAACGACTCTTGAGGCTGTATCTCTGCAGTGCTTTGACATATTGACACCAAACTTTGTGAGTGTCATTGTCACCTCACTCTGACCATACCACATTAATTTGATCACAGCGCCACCTATTGGTCGAAAGTGATAAACCAGTAAATCATTATTACTGACTGTATTTATGATTTTTCAGCTATTTTTGATCTAAATGATCTTAATAGGTCTTTAATTGCTCATTTTTGCAGTTGGTCTGATGCTTGTCATGCCTTCTTTGTGCTTGGCCCCTTAATTGCTGTTTGCAGCTATATTTATTTTTAATTTTAATTAAATTTTATTTAATTCTATTGTAAACATACTTTATCATAAGACATTTCTCCTTATATAGAGCTGTTTTGGCATAAAGGGTCGTTTAAAATTGAGTCAAGAACCCTATAGAGTTCTCTATAGAACCTTTTTTAAGAGCGTGTTCAATCTCACATGCAGACATATTTTTCAATCATTATTTGCTACGAATCACAAGGCCCATGTGGAATCTGCAGACGTTTTGAGGTGGTAAAATCTGCAGAAATTAGATTAAAACATGGTAAAATGTGTTAAGCAGAGCTGAGAGTTATACAAAAAAACCATTCAAATTAGCCAAAATATTTAATAAAGGAACACACAAGGTGTAGAAGTTTGTGAATGACGGGCGTTCCCATTCCTGCGGACATCTGTGGGCGTAGATTCTGCGTGGGCCTGTTTATCTCTGACAGATAGTAATTATGTTACAGTATGTGCTAGTATGCATACTGCTCTACTGTCAGCATCTGCTCTGATAAGCTCGGCTTGTGTTCTCCATTATCTAGATTTAGTTCCTTGATTGAGTTCAGAACAGAACTCCATATGGTACAATATATAAATTATGTCGATAATCCACTTTAGACTTTCTACTAACCACAAGTAACTTTGCAACTACATGTCAGCTAACTCTCATCAGAGTATTAGTAGACTGTTAGGGTTAGAAGAATAAGTTGACATGTAGTTGCAAAGTTACTTATAGTCAGTAGAATGTCTGTTGAGGAGCATCAAAATAAAGTGTTAGCAGATATTAAGTCTACTAATACTCTAATGACTGCTAGTTGACATGTTGCAAAGTTACTTATATAGTTAGCAGAATGTCTAAAGTGGACCATCGAAGTAAAGTATTACTACTATGTTAAATAGAATGTGAAAGAGCATAAAATAAAGCTCAACACAGGTAAAAATCACTGTTACACATGGCCTTGTGTAGCAAAATTCACTGACGGCAGTATTTGGTAACATTTATTAATATTAATCATTGGGAATAACAAGATGACATCTAGTTATAGATATGCATTGTGTACACGACCATTCAAAAAATTTAGATCGGAAAGTTTTTTTTTTTTTTGGTATAAATTACAGTTTACAATATATTCACATAGAAAACAGTTATTTTAAATTGTAAAAATATTTCATGATTTTTACTGTATTTTTGATCAAATAAATGCAGCCTTGTTGTTTCTTTAAAAAAACATTAAAATGCCATTTCAAACACAGCCTTTGTTCTGCCCTCAAACCCTGTTAAACAAATACACACAGCAGCTAAACATATCTTTGGACTTTGAAGGTTCAAATAATTCATTTAGACACACTTCATGTGGTTTAACGGTGATGAATGGTTAGTGTGTAAAAGTAACGTGAGCTTTACCGCCTACCTTTTTTTCCAATGCAGATTCAAATGCACACAACAGCAGGCATGACATCAGCGCGTTTATGGACGGTAAGTCCGGTCTATAGGCCTGCGGGGTCAGCGTGGTCAGCCCGTGGGTTGGTGAGGGCGCGTTAAAACGAGCTATTAGAGAAAAACAAGGATGTGGAAGAAATTACGAGACAGGATCAGCGAAATGATGCTGGGCAATATTTACCCTCCTCTTTAGTATCGACAGGGCGAGCTTTGAGTCACGCAGAGGTTGACCCTCATCTCCTGTAGCTTTTCATGTCACATACTAAGAAACGTGTTAGTTCGTCAGTTATTTAACAGATTTTAATGTATCCTGCAATGGATCACTGTAGCTCCAAACGCACATGCTCCATTTCCTTTGGTTCCTTTCTTGCTTTTCAGAAGATAAAAGAGTCGAACATGCTGCATTTCCCCCTCAAACAGCCGGCTGGTGAGACGCGTGAAGCGCGCTTGTATATCTCAAAGGATTTTTCGCCATTTCTGCCTCCATATTTGCAGGTCGCTTCTTTGATTGTCAGCCACTGTTGTGCCATTGTGAACATTGATCAATGTTTTTCATTGTTTGTATGGACAAGCAACATGATAATGTCATCTGTACAATTTGTATAATATAATAAATATGATTTATATTTGATTTGTTTGGGAGTTTTTATTTGCTATATGTCAGCTTCTATACTGCTTGCTAAACACTTTATTTTGATGGTCCACTTTAGACATTCTACTGACTATAAGTAACTCCATGTCAACTAGCAGTCATTAGAGTAGATAGCATATTTTATATCGTTTTTTTTTAATACATATTGCCTACATTTAAGCTTGTTTAACAAATATTAGAAGTAGAAATCAAACATTTAGAAGTAATTCAAGTGTAATCGACCAGACTTTGTTGTCCTGTTTCCACCGTAACGGCGCTGGATCTCGTGCCGGAGATGGATCGCATTCTGCGGGGGAACTGATAACTTCAGACCGCCGCCTGTGTTTCACTCATAGCCGAAAAATGCTGTAACTGACTCCATAACCTGTCCATAGTCAAGTCAAGTCACCTTTATTTATATAGCGCTTTTTACAATGTAGATTGTGTCAAAGCAGCTTTACATTGATAACTGGTACATTATTTGGCTGCACAGCAGCTCTTAAAGAATAGTGTCAATGCAGGCAGATCAAAGCACTGTTGAATATCAAATGTCAAGTCAAATGTCAAGTAAATAATCTGTGTACAGTTCTGAGAACATATTTTAACATTGTAAGTATTTATATTCTGTATCTTTTTTAATAAAATCATAACATTTTATGCAAGGCACCAGACGTTTCCATCACGCGAAAAGACCATCGCCACACTCGTTTAGGTGATTCACATCGCGCACCTATATGATGCTTTGCATATAAAATTAAACGATATACAGAACAATAACGAATTTTTAGATAAAATAAAACGTACACAAACCTGTAATTTACCGAAGACATGCACCAACTTGACGGAGCTGCACTGCTCTCTTAAAAAACCTGCGATAAATAACTCAACCCCTGGGTTGTTATGTCTGACCCAGGATCTGGGTAACACAAAAACGACCCAAACGCTGGGTTGTTACGTCTGACCCAGGATCTGGGTAACGCAAAAACGACCCAAACGCTGGGTTGTTACGTCTGACCCAGGATCTGGGTAACGCAAAAACAACCCAAATGCTGGGTTGTTACGTCTGACCCAGGATCTGGGTAACGCAAAAACGACCCAGGATCTGGGTAACGCAAAAACGACCCACATGCTGGGTTGTTACGTCTGACCCAGGATCTGGGTAACGCAAAAACAACCCAAACGCTGGGTTGTTACGTCTGACCCAGGATCTGGGTGACGCAAAAACGACCCAAACGCTGGGTTGTTACATCTGACCCAGGATCTGGGTTACGCAAAAACGACCCAAACGCTGGGTTGTTACATCTGACCCAGGATCTGGGTAACGCAAAAACGACCCAAACGCTGGGTTGTTACGTCCGACCCAGGATCTGGATAACGCAAAAACGACCCAAACGCTGGGTTGTTACGTCCGACCCAGGATCTGGGTAACACAAAAACGACCCAAACACTGGGTTGTTACGTCTGACCCAGGAGGTGGGTAACACAAAATCTACCCAAACACTGGGTTGTTACGTTTGACCCAGGAGCTGGGTAACACAAAATCAACCCAAACACTGGGTTGTTACATCTGACCCAGGATCTGGACAAACCCAACGGTTGGGTTAAATGTTTGCCCAACCCGCTGGGTAGTTTTATTTAACTCAACTTAAATGACTATATGTCTGGCTTTAAATGAACCCAAAATTGGAAATTTAAAATCAGACACATAATTACTAGAGGCAACAATACTAATCAAATGGTGAACATTTATTAATTAGTTGCAAAGTTCCTTATAGTTAGTAGTGGACTACCAAAATCGACTTTCAAAAACCACAAAATTAATTGCATAAAGTAAACCTTTAGCATTGCTTTCATGACAATATAAGTGCATTTACCCCAGTTATAGTAGGCTACATTACAGTAATGAGAATCATCTTTGAGGAAAAAACAACAAAATTACAAAACATTAAGGGCAGGGAAATGTGCATAATTGATATCAAAATACTGTCGCAAAGCAAAAAAAAAATCTTAATGATCCTAAAATAGGCTTTGTTTTCTTCATGCAAAATGTAATTGCATGATTTTAGGTTGAAATGTGAAGAGTAAGTTCTTGATGTCATGCAGAGAGACAGCAGCAATTTGTAGCTCCATACAAATCAGATTTAAACATTTCAAAGTCAGGCTGCATCCAAATACATTAGTATGCATTACAAGTATGTACTAGCCTATAGGAAAGTATATGCTTTTTAGTCTGTATTTAAAAAAAACACCATTATGGGGACACAACATCTTATAAGATTTCTTGTCAGATTTATTTATTTTGCTGGAAATAACAAGCAAGTATCATTCTTGACCCATTATTTGTTATATTAAAAATTCACTTTTTTCCGCAAGTAATGCAACAACGACGCATACTACTGTTCACAACATTAAGTAAAAATACATTTTTTTAAAAAAAAAAAGTATGCATTATATTAGTGCAGTATTCAGTAATCTAGTGTTCCATTCTGAACTACATACTATAATGTGAGACATATGGATATGGATACTAGGCTATATCTGGTACGCATTGCCACAGTCCTAAACATCTCTGTCAGACTAACCAGAATCACATGTACATCAGTAAATCGTCAGCTGGTGTATAAATGACCTCTGCTGAAGCTCTTTGGGACACAGACAGTCTTCAAACACAACAACCTAAACACACGGACCCTACAGCACACAAAATCAATGCTGTGTCCATTACCAGAAAACACTAATGACACTTCAGTGATGTAGGAGAGAGAAGAGGACGATGAATAATGTATAGACGTTTTTTCATCTGTAACATCAGAGAGCATCATTATCTGTACGGTCTTAAAACACGCCACATTTTATGATTTAGTTTTGAGGGGGGGAAACTAAAGCAACTGTTTACTAAAGTAACAAATCAGTATGTAAAAGCTGTGTGAAGGAACACAGTGCCATCTAGTGGCTCTTGCATGTCTGCACTTCATGTAAATAAACCACAGTTTGTGAATATCAGGATCCCACTCTTTCATGAACACCAGATTCAAGGACTTTTTAAAGAACTTTTTATTTTATATATATATATATATATATATATATATATATATAAAAAAGGAAAACTAGGCTAAACAGTTTGCAGCTTTTAACATTTATTTTACACTGGTTTTAGCCTAGTTTTCCTTTTTTTTTTTTTTTTTTTATGAATCATTACTTAATTAAAACATTAAAATATAAAGAGAATATTATATATATGAATTTTAAAATTAAATAAAATGAAATAAAAATAAAATATTCAAAATTATTTGTTAATCACCTGTACAGGGTATCTGCAGGGTTTTAAAAAATCATTTTAAAACCCTTTTATGGTAACATCCTAAACCATAAAATGACTGTAAAAATGACAAAAACAAGTTTTATAAAAATATAAAAAATATTTATTAAAAAATGTGTACATTTCAGCCTAAATATGATTATACTGTATATAATATTCTAGATATCTTATTATTCTACATTTTTTGAATGCACATTAGCTTTATATCGATTGATCGTTTAACATTTACAACAAAGCTGTGTAAAAATAGCCTATAGGTTGTTCTTTGCATTGGTCTGAACAAAAACGGCAGATGCGCTGAATGAAAATGTGTCATCACATTTTGTGAAAAGATCCAATGGACCATCTGATATATGGAAGGCCATTAGAGCCAAAACGTGAAACTAACATCTTAACACATAATTGTGTGTTAACACTGCTTAATAGGGCTAGGACAATAAATCGATTCATCTCGATTTGTGGATCGATTCCGAGATTTTCCGAATGCATCACGATTCTCTCTCGAATCAATTCTGAGCTTAGTTTTTAACAGCAGATGGTGCTCTAGGCTAGTTTTTAACCGCACACTCAAATGCTCCCGAAGAAGAGCGCTCGTGCATTCGGCTATGTATTTGTGCCTCAGAATGCTTTTATAACGTGAGATTAATGTTAACAGCCCACTGCAAACACCCTTGTAATTCACTTC
The DNA here is from genome assembly GCA_039654765.1 of Mylopharyngodon piceus. Classification (NCBI taxonomy): domain Eukaryota; kingdom Metazoa; phylum Chordata; class Actinopteri; order Cypriniformes; family Xenocyprididae; genus Mylopharyngodon; species Mylopharyngodon piceus. Next base: position 18,987,708 of record CM077445.1, read on the forward strand.
AACCTTTTCGAATTTTATGAATGATTATTTTATAGAAGGTTCAAGTGGTGTGTGTAATGGGGCGTTCACACCAGACGCGACTTGCGCGAATAAATCGCACTATTCGCGCGTAGTTGGACGCTTGAACATTTTGAGTTTACTCACTTCATTCGCGTGTGAAATTCACTTCACAACAGACGCGAATTCGCGTCATGAGAGGGGCTTCTGCCAGGCGGCTCGAGTCTCGTTTCTGCACACTTCCTCTGAATAACCACATCAACTTGTCAGCGGGAAAGTCGTTGTAAAATATGGCGAATAAGCTCAATTTGCCAGCTTTAGCTAGCTTGTAGTCTCAATATGTGTGTATGTGTATATATATATATATATATATATATATAATATATATATAGCTCAAATTGAGTAAAGAGCATTTTTTACAACTTACCAGATTGTCCGACCTCCTCACTCAATTTCTTCCAAGCAAGATCCTTTTTATTCCTGTTTCTATAAAAGTATGAAGATGTATCATACAGCGAAGATGATTTTGTCCTCCATTGTTGTTTCGGATTTCTGCCGCCTCTCGCTACGTCGTAATCACGTCACTACTAGAGCAAGCTCCTGATTGGTTAACGCGGCGGAAAATTTTCGCCAAAGTTCAGATTTTTCAACTCGTGCGATTCGCCCGAAACGCTCTATTCGCGCCACCTCATTAGCGTGAATCGCACCGCAGGATGTCTATTCGCGTCTTTGCATTGACTTAACATGTAAATCACTCGCGCTTAACGCTTCATTCGCGTCTGGTGTGAACACACCATAAGGAATTGAAAGGAAGCAGACAGCTGTTTCTAAAGCACACAGCGCCATCTGCTGTTATAAGCTCAGAATCGATTCGAGAGAGAATCGCGATGCATTCGGAAAATCTCAGAATCGATCCAGAATCATTTCTCGATTAGCGATTCAACGATTTATTGTCCCAGCCCTACTGCTTAACATGCAATTGCGCGTTAAGATGTTATGCCCGGTTCAGACTACACGATTTTAGCCCAATTTTGCCACGATCATAGGGTGTCGTGGGGATTCGTAAATACAATGGGCGTCGGGACGCAAGATTCATCGTTTCAGCTCGTGTAGTGTGTCATAGTGGACGACAACCGATGCCGCGTCTGCGATGCTTCACGACAGAAAGACTAGCATGTTTATTTTTTCGGTCGTCCACGACGAGTTCTGTCACATGTGTGACACTGGCCAATAGAAGCACAGAAGCGCCTTCCTACATCCTGAAACGAAAAAGAGACAATGGTATCGTTCCTGATAGGTTATTTTTTTGATGGAGGAAATGTTTGTGGAGCTATGCCAACAATACTCCTGCGTTTATGATGTTTCCTCGAGGGACTAAGTTACCTGAAAAAGGTAAATAAAACATATGTTACCTCAGTTCTCTTTGGAGGAAATGCAAATATCCATGCAATCCAGATATGTGCCCACTTTTGGGCTTTTCTGACGACAAGATGGAGCAAAACATGCTGCTAGCCATTGTTTGTTTACGCTCACGGCACCTTCTGTCAGTCGATAGTCCCGCCTTCTCGATGACAGCACACACGCGGTTAAAGACGGCAAGCGATGAAGCAACGTGTAGTCTGACATGTTTCTTGTCCATGACACGACAAGATTTTAGGAGTCAAAATCGTATAATCTGACACAGTGACTATCGTAACAAGACAAAAATATTGTGTAGTCTGAACTTGGCATTAGTTTCACACATTTTGGCCCTAATGGCCTTCCATAATCTGATACCATCGTCACACATTGTAGGCTACTTTTGTAGTACATGTAATATAAACATCCACAAGTTCATTAATCTCTGCCGAGTCTCTTTTCCACTCGAATCTCCTGTTAAATTGTAGTTTTTGAGCTCAAACAGAGCAGCGCTTTGAATCAGGAATCACTGTAAACGTGAACACAGTCTAGGCGGATTATCCAGCCCTCTTTAATTAATGCAATTAAGCTTTGCTCTCCCCACATGCCTGCTTATCTGCTGCTGTCAGAGCCCAAACTGTAGATGAATTAATTACCTCGATCTGCTTAGTTCATAATGCCAATCTGAACTGAAGGATGAATATGCATCAGCAGAACAGCGATGCAAACGTCATCTCTCGGCAAATAAATACTTGGCACATACTTGATGTTATGAGAAGTGTTATGGAAATTACTAAAGTAGTGAGTCTTTAAAAGAGCCGTTCCTTCAATTATGTATTTATAAAGATGGAAATCATAATATCCATCACAATTAAGCAAAAATAGGGGTGAATTTGAAATTATTACATTTAATTAGGTTAAAATGGATGTTGTCATTGTTGTCATGATGCTGAAGTAATGTCTTACATGAAAAACTGGCAATCTTTGAAGTAATATTTTAGATTTTCTTTCTCTAATCTAGATGTTTAAAGAAAACGTAGGTTATTCTCAATAAATCACTTTCCATTCTGACATCCTTTTGCAAGGTGGTCAATACAGTAACACCTGAAAAAAACTATACAAACAAATAAACAAATATGATAAAAAACTCAAATATTCAATAAATAGTTACATTTATTCATATTAAAATCAGAATAAACAAATGATTGACAGTCTGAGGATGATGTTTGTGAGCAGCAGAAGTCTGAATGTTGTGAAGAATTATACAGCCGGCAGCTCCATCTTGCTCTTTACGATTAGAATGATTCCTACCACAAATCCCAGAAATCCTACAAGAATTCCGATTATAAGCACTGCCGTCTCGACCTTCTGAGAGTCTTCCGGCACCTCCATCTCTGTGCGACACAAACATCAGCACATCACAAAATATACCACATCAATCCAAATATTTCAAAACATCTCACAGTAAAAAATTATTGTTGGTTTAACTTAAAAAAGTAAGTTACCTGGTTGCCTTAAAATTTTGAGTTCATTGAAATTAAAAATTTGAGTTAATACAATGAAGGCGATTGAAAAATATTATGTTATTTGAATGACATTAATTATTGAAGTTGATTTGACAAAAGAAAAAATGTGATAACAAATCATGAAAATTATTTTTTACAGTGAGATATTTCTCAAAAATCAACAGTAGAAATAAAAACAATGCATATCCGAAATTTTTATTCAACAACATCATGCATTCCAATATTCTTTTGAATCACAAATAATATGAAAGTGTGCATTACTGTGCATCTATAAAATCTATTTTTTTTTTTAAATACTGAATTAATATTTAATAATACATAAATAGTAACATTGAGTTTTCATTAAATATCATGTAATATTGACGGCTGCCAGGGGACCTTTTTATCCTGCATTTGGGTCATAATTTTACGTTAGTTGATAAATAAATATTTAATTATTATTATTATTATGGTAACACTTTACAATAAGGTTCCATTAGTTAATATTAGTTAATTTACGAACTAACAATGAGCAATACATTTGTTACAATATTTATTTAATATTTGATAACATTTGTTAATAAAAATACAATTGTTCATTCATTGTTAGTTCATGTCAGCTCAAATCCACTAAATAATATTAACTTAATTTTAATAATATATTAGTAAATGTTGAAATTAAAATTAGGATTAATAAATGCTTTAGAAGTATTTTTCATTGTTAGTTCATGATAACTAATGTAGTTAACTAATATTAACAAATGAAACCTTATTGTAAAGTGTTACCTATTAAAATAATGTAAAAATATTTGGTAATACTTTACAGTAAGGTTCAATTTGTTAGCATTAGTTCATCATATAAGTTGATATGAACTAACAATGAAAAATACTTCTAAAGCATTTATTAATCTTAATCTTAGTTAATGTTAAAGGGTTAGTTCACCCAAAAATGAAAATTCTGTCATTAATTACTCACCCTCATGTCGTTCCACACCCGTAAGACCTTCGTTCATCTTCAGAACACAAATTATGATATTTTTGATAAAATCCAATGGCTCAGTGAGGCCTCTACTGCCAGCAAGATAATTAACACTTTCAATGCCCAGAAAGCTACTAAAGACATATTTAAAACAGTTCATGTGACTACAGTGGTTCAACCTTAATGTTATGAAGTGACGAGAATACTTTTTGTGCGCCAAAAAAACGAAATAACGACTTTATTCAACAATATCTAGTGATGGGCGATTTAAAACACTGCTTCATGAAGCTTCGAAGCTTTACGAATCTTTTGTTTCGAATCAGTGGTTCGAAGCGTGTATCAAACTGCCAAAGTCGCGTGATTTCAGTAAACGAGGCTTCGTTACGTCATAAGTGTTTCGAAATTTCAATGGTTCACGTCACTTTGGTAGTTTGATACACGCTCCGAACCACTGATCCGAAACAAAAGATTCGTAAAGCTTCGAAGCTTCATGAAGCAGTGTTTTGAAATCGCTCATCACTAGATATTGTTGAATAAAGTCGTTATTTTTTTTTTTTTTTTTTGGCGCACAAAAAGTATTCTCGTCACTTCATAACATTAAGGTTGAACCACTGTAGTCACATGAACTGTTTTAAATACGTCTTTAGTACCTTTCTGGGCATCTGAAAGTGTAAATTATCTTGCTGTCAATGGAGGCCTCACTGAGCCATCGGATTTCATCAAAAATATCTTAATTTGTGTTCTGAAGATGAACGAAGGTCTTACGGGTGTGGAACGACATGAGGATGAGTAATTAATGACAGAATTTTCATTTTCGGTGAACTAACCCTTTAATTTCATCATTTATTAATACATTATTAAAATCAAAAGTTGTATCAGTTCATATTATTTAATGGACCTGAGCTGACCTGAACTAACAATGAACAGTTGTACTTTTATTAACTAACATTAACAAACATTAATAAATACTGTTTAAATGTATTTTTCATTGTTAATGAATTAAACGGGACCTATTATGCCCATTTTACAAGATGTAATATAAGTCTCTGGTGTCCCCAGAATGTGTCTGTGAAGTTTCAGCTCAAAATGCCCCACAGATCATTTATTATAGCTTGTCAAATTTGCCCCTATTTGGGTGTGAGCAAAAACACACCGTTTTTGTGTGTGTCCCTTTAAATGCAAATGAGCTGCTGCTCCCGGCCCCCTTTCCAGAAGAGGGCGGAGCTTTAACAGCTCACGCTTCAGTTGCTCAACAACAACAAAGCTGGAGAATCTCACGCAGCCAAAATGAGGATTGCCAGTAACGGTGTTCAGCCTTACATTGTTCAAACTGTAGTCGACACTGATGGAGAGACTAGCTGTGGAAAATTCTCACACAGCAAGATCATTCTTCAGTTTGAGCAACTCCTTGTGGTTGGAAATCTTTACAAAATTTTCTGATTGTGTCACAAAGAAGAAGAAGAAGAAGAGCCGCTCACCCCAGAACCTGGTGATTTCCTCCTGCAGTCCCCGGTGTCGTACGGTGCAGGCGTAAATGTCTCCCCGCTCAGGACTGAAGTTCAGGTAGGAGAAAATGCGAAAGCTGAAGTCCGGGTTGGAGTAATACTGCGTCTCACTGACGTCCAGCTCACTCACAGGCTCTCCGTTCCTGGTCCACGAGATATTCACAGGCGGCGGGTGAAAGTGGGTCACCAAACAGATGAGGGTGTTTTCAACACCAAGCTTCACGTCACTCTTAGTGTACAGCAGTGTGGTCGGAGGAACTGTGGAGTCAGACAGATGTCAAATAACATACAGTATTACTATCTGTGTGTTTGAGCATCACTGGCTCATCTAGTGCTGTTTGTTTAGGGCCAAACAGGGAATTATGGTTGATTGAATGGCGGATGCATCTTATTCTGAAAGGGTGAATCGTTTTCATCCCAAAATATTTTTTAAAAATTAAGAGAATTAAGCCAATTTTGAGACAAATTAAGGGCTGTTTACACTACACCATTTTCAACTAAAAACGGAAAACTTTTTATGCATTTTGGCCATTCATTTAGACGACATCTGCATTTTGGTGGCCTGAAAACGCAAACTTTTGAAAATTGGTTTCAAAGTGCAAGTTTTTGAAAACGCTACCGTTATCGTCTCCTTGTAAACTGCAAAAATGCATTTTTGCGGATCCGTGTGAGCAGGGAAAGTTTTGATAAAGTTGTCATCTGTACAAAGAAAAAACTTTTCCGTTTTTAGTACATCGTTGTTGTGTAAATGTACCCTAAAATGTACGAAGCCCCGCACATGACATGCAGGAAAAATAAGTAAATCGTGCGCACGATTTACTTCGTTCCCTAGATTTGCTAAATCGTGTGGATGCTTTACTATTTATTTCCCTCGATTTGCTAAATCGTGCGCATGCTTTACTATTTCGTTCCCTCGATTTTCTAAATCGTGCGCATGCTTTACTATTTCGTTCCCTCGATTTGCTAAATCGTGTGCATGCTTTACCATTCCTTTCCCTCGATTTACTAAATCGTGCACACGATTTACTATTTCGTTCCCTCGATTTGCTAAATCGTGCACACGATTTACTATTTCGTTCCCTCGATTTGCTAAATCGTGCGCATGCTTTAATATTTCGTTCCCTCGATTTGCTAAATTGTGCGCATGCTTTAATATTTCGTTCCTCGATTTGCTAAATCGTGCCCTCGATTTACTATTTCGTTCCCTCGATTTGCTAAATCGTGCACACGATTTACTATTTCGTTCCCTCGATTTGCTAAATCGTGCGCATGCTTTAATATTTCGTTCCCTCGATTTGCTAAATTGTGCGCATGCTTTACTATTTCATTCCCTCGATTTACTATATCGTGCACACGATTTACTATTTTGTTCCCTCGATTTACTAAATCGTGCACACGATTTAATATTTTGTTCCGTCGATTTGCTAAATCGTGCGCACGTTTTAATATTTCTTTCCCTCGATTTGCTAAATCGTGCGCACGCTTTAATATTTCTTTCCCTCGATTTACTATATCGTGCGCACGCTTTACTATTTCTTTCCCTCGATTTACTAAATCGTGCGCACGATTTCTTTTCCTGCATGTCTTGTGCGGGGCTCCATAAAAATGTCTTTCAAAGTGACGAGCACTTTTGAGCTTGCAATTCTCATTATCGATTTTCAAAATTACATTTTTTAAAGATTTGTATGCTTTTTTAAAAAAAAAAAAAAAAATAAATAAAAAAAAAAATAAAAAAAAAAAAATATATATATATATATATATATATATATATATATATATATATATCAGCATAAAGGCATTACAACAATTGTATGTAATAGAAATAATAATGTAATTAAAATATTTTTTTATATATATAATAAAATATATACTACCGTTCAGTTTTTTTTTTTTTTTAAAGAAATTAATACTTTTATTCAGCAAGGACAGATTAAATTGATCAAAAGTGACAGTAAAGACATTTATAATGTTACAAAAGATATATATAACAAATAAATGCGGCTCTTTTGAACTTTCTATTCATCAAAGAATCTTGAAAAACAAAATGTATCACGGTTTCCACAAAAAAAAAAAAAAAAAAAAATATGACTGATAATAATCAGAAATGTTTCTTGAGCAGCAAATCATCATATTAGAATGATTTCTGAAGGATCATGTGACACTGAAGACTGGAGTAATGATGCTGAAAATTCAGCTTTGATCACAGGAATAAATTACACTTTACTATATATTCACATAGAAAACGGTTGCTTTAAATTGTAAAAATATTTCACAATTTTTACTGTGTTTCTGATCAAATAAATGCAGAAGAGACTGATCAAAAATCAGTAATAAATCTTGCCGAGCCAAAACTTTTGAACGGGTGCGTAAATAATAAAAGTAATGAGAATTTGAGGTCATATAATAGGTCTCATTTTCTTTACTGGGGTGAAAGATGCCTTTGTGACAAGCTTGATTAAGAAATAAATATGAAATAGTTCAGTCATGATTTTATACTATTACGCAGTGCTTACCGATGGATTCAGGTGGATTATTTTCTCCTTTAACACCGTACGGAATATTATAGAAGCAGGTGCCGATGGAGTAGTGCGCTTGAGAAGGCAGATTGCGGTCGAGGCTCCAGTCTGCGGCGAACTCCGGCAAACGCTGTCTTGCGATGTAGTTTGCGGGATCCACGTGCCAGAGCTCCTCGCCGTCAAACTCCAGCTCAAGACCAGCGTCCATCATCTCTATATGACAGTAGGTCAGCTGACGCATTAAATGCTTGGTCCCTGAGGGAGGAAAAACCTTCTGTTTAACTATAAACACGGGATTATAAACAACAGGAACAAACTCAAATGTTCAGCACAGCAGGTTCAAAAAAATAAAATCATTACCTTGAGCTCTCGAAAAACTCCAAAAAACTGAAAACTTGCAAAAGAGAAAGATCACGCGCAGCATTTCAAGGTCTACAGCCGAATGCCACAGACAGAGCATTTACTGGTAATATTTACTTCCTCGTCCATTCTGCACAATACAGGTTCCTCATGCCTGATAGAAACTAGAGCACTGGATTCCGTCTGCTAATCAGGTTTCAGTTCTTTTGTGATGCATGTAACCATTGTTTACATTCTCAAACCTATGATATTAGAAACTATAAATGCTCTGGACTGACCGAGATCTAATATGAACTGATAAATAAAATTAAATGCAAGGCCCGTACACAACAACAATAACTATAGCGTTTTAAAAAATAGTTTTAAAAATCGTTCTAAATATAAAAGAATATCAGAGTCCACACCATAAATAATAGCGACACAGAGAAAAGATATCGTTGGAATCACTTTCAGAGCGATATTTTTCCAGCTGATGAACGATAAAAACATTGACAGTTAACACAAAATTGCAGCGCGCGCAAGAATAAACGCTGGTCTGAACGTTAATATAATCATTATAGTTATGCTTTTAAATTTCCATTGATTTAACAGCTGAGTGAAAATTTCCAAAAAAAAGTTCCCTAATTAAGTTTTACATGACTGTGGAAACCCAGTAAAATAACAAGTAATCAAAACATGCCCTTGTGCTAAACCAAAAGCACATGCTGTATTTTCAAAGTGACTAAGTTTACTTGTAAATACTAGCATTTAAACACCCACAACAGTAAACCTAGTATTTCCTGTTTTGCGAGGCTGCTGAACTGTACCAAAGACTACATATACAGAAAGACGGTTCACTCCTTAGTCACGAATGAGAGAAACTGCAACACGCAAAATGGCGGAATACGTCCCGCCTTGTAAGTAAAAGAGCCAATCGCTGGTTGATAAAGTCATTACGTCACTGAAACCTGAGATTTGCCAATGACTGCACATTCGCTTTTTTTTTTAAACAATATTTGAGCATAAGAAACAACATTTATAGGTCAGTTCATGTCAGATTTTGTTGCTGATTTCAAATATGTTATTCAATTGTAAGATTGCCCAGCAGTTTTTGAGATTTCAGGATTCCTCCATTCAAATAGATAGGACTTTATGGAAGCCCGTTTCCGCCACTAAATAAAAAAATAAAAACAGTAATTGCGACTTTTTATCTCGCAATTGCGAGTTTATATCTCACAATTCTGACTTTTTTTTCTCACAATTGCGAGTTATAAAGTCACAATTTTGAGATATAAACTCGCAATTGCGTGATATGAAGTCAGAATTGCAAGATATAAACTCGCAATTGCGTGATATAGTCACAATTCTGAGATATAAACTCGCAATTGCGTGATATAGTCACGATTCTGAGATATAAACTCGCAATTGCGTGATATAAAGTTACAATTCTGAGGTATAAACTCGCAATTGCGTGATATAGTCACAATTCTGAGATATAAACTCGCAATTGCGTGATATAGTCACGATTCTGAGATATAAACTCGCAATTGCGTGATATATAGTCACAATTCTGAGATATAAACTCGCAATTGCGTGATATAAAGTTACAATTCTGAGATATAAACTCGCAATTGTGAGAAAAAAAGTCAGAATTGCGAGAAAAAAAGTCAGAATCGTGAGATAAAAATTCGCAATTACCGTTTTTATTTTTTTATTTAGTGGCGGAAATAGGCTTCCATAGGACTTGGATGCCCAAAATGGCTGCCTAGAGGCGGTGCAAATATGGCCGCCGAGTGAACAGACTTTCCTTGAAAGGGACTTTGACTGTTCCACAAAAAATAAATACATAAAACGCAATATAAAATATTAAATAAACACCACTTCACACGGTTCACTTGTTGTATTTGTATTTCCATCCAAATAAAAACCAACGTATAATCTGGAGTGCATAAACTCTTAATTATACTGCAGATAAGGAATATTATGTCACAATGATCTGCCAGTTGTCTTATATATTCAAAAAGAATATTCTAGAAAAGAGAGGTTAAAGCAATGCAAAGAAAGAAAGAAAGAAGTGAATCCAGGATTATGGACTCTATATACAGGTCATAAATCAGGGTTCTATTGCTTAAATGCGACGCCTCTATAGTCTTCCACTACAAACCAGATCAACGCCCAAGTTAACGTTAAACTTAAATAGCTAATTCAAACCACTGAATCTAGTAGCTTTCCTCTAGTGCTCAAGAACAAATCCAGTCCATCTCCTCCAATCCAGTGAGGCATTATGGCTGTTATTAATGCAAGAGATTAATGCATCATCTCTACAATTTCACAGGGAAATTTTTTTTTTTTTTGACAAAATGTGTAATTTAACATTGATTTGACCGTGTAAAAAAATAAGATAAAATCAATTTCTTGCAGATCAAAGCAATATCAAAATGTAACTAGAGAGCAGTTTGCAAAGCCGTACGGAAAGTTACTGAACTGCTCGAAGTATTATTTCATACTGTACATACACAACGAACACCCATTGCATTGTAGCACAGAAACCCAAAGTAGTTAGTAATTTCTTATTACTTCCGCCCATGAAATCGTGCATCCCTTCTGAAGGTCCTTTATAAACCTTCATGCATGTTTTGGTTGCTCATAATGACATCCAAATACTGGCCCTGATATTTAAAGCAATGCAGAGAGAAGTAAATAAAATGGAAGCAAAACAAAACAACAAGCCATTTCGGTCAACTAAGAAAAGTAGTTATGAATACACACTCTCATCGGAGTTTCCCATTATGGGCTTTTTGGTAAAAGTCTTCTTTATAAAAGAAAAAAAATCATCCTACACAGTATATACATCTTTTACACTGAAGTAAACAGTAAGCACAGAGTTCCTGGGATCAGGAGGCACGGAAAACAACACGCGTGTACGGAGGCCCACAGCCGTGGAGAAACCACTTCCTGTGCCTTCCAGACGTCCTCTTCACCTGGAGTCAGAGTCACTGGAGTCAGATGAGGAGGAGGAGGAGGACGAGGAGGAAGAGTCTGAGCTGGAGCTGCTGGCGCTGAGACGTGACGCCATCGTGTGAGGATCCACGCCGCTGGGCTTCTCTACTGAAAGACACAATCAGAATCGGTTTTCACTCGTGAAGGGAACTGGTTTTGCAGGTGTAACACAGCAGGGCTCAACAATCGAGAGTTCTGCTGTTGACTCAGATTGGAAAATGTTTGTGAATATTGGACAAAGTATATATTTAAAATAAATATATAAGATGTTTTTGCAAGGAATATTGCTAATACTTTATAATAAGGTCTCAATCATTAATGTATTAACTAACATGGACTAACAATGAGTAATTCATTTGTTACAGTAGTATTTATTAGTCTTTGTTAATATTAGTTAATAAAAATATAGTCGTTCATTGTTCATGTTAGTTCACAGTGCATTAACTAATGTTAACGAACACAACATTTGATTTTAATAATGTAAATGTTGAAATTAACATTAACTAAGATAATAAATGCTGTAGAAGTATTGTTTATTCTTAATTCATGTTAACAAATGTAATTAACTAATGAAACATTATTGTAAAGTGTTACCGGAATATTAATAAAAACAAATAGCTTGTTATTAAAGGTTATTAAAGTAATTTTCATATACGTCTATAATAGCTTAGAATACAATAAATTAAAAAAAAAAAATATTTAGATATAAATAAAAATATATAAATGGCTAAAAATTTAACTCCTTACAGGATTTACATTATAATCCCTACAGGATTTATACAATATGCAACTTATACAATTTGTACCTATGAGAGAAATTCAATATTTTTGGCTCTTTAAATGTGTATATCTGCAAAAAGACATGGATTGAAAACCATATTCTGGTCTATGATGGACATACTGGAGTATTTGTAGGGCTGCAGGATTTTGGAAAAAATAAAATAAAATAAATAACCAATTGGAAATCATGATGCATATGAAAAAAGAAACAAATTGCAAATTTTCAGATAAAAATTGTGATTGCGATTTAAAATGGAATAAAAAAACCTCCAAATTTGTGCTTGTTTTTAGGGCTGCACAATCTGGTCAAAGTTTTTGTGATTATAACTAAATAAATGTAAGCAAAATAAGAAATATTACTATTTAATAAAAATAAAATTATAGTATAAAAATTTAAAAAAAATAATATAAGTATTTTATAATATTATCATTACTATATATTATTATTAAATACGTAATTATGACATTATTATTATTATTATTTAGAAAATAATTAAAATTATAAAATAAAAGTAATTTTTTATTATTATTAAATACATATTTTATTTTTATTACAATAGTGATATTTCTTATTTTGTTTAATAATTTATTTAGTAATAATAATGATAATTTCTAATTTACAGTAAAGCATTAAAATGACTTGTCTTTATTACCATCAAGATTATATGTTTTGGGAAAAAAAAAAATCAGAGAGCCATAAAGCTTCTCTTTTGTTGACAACAGCCGGTGTACAAGCGCTTCCTCTCATTACACGTTTGTGAAGATGTTTGTTTCATGTTTGGTTCCCAAATACGTGTTATAAGTGATTTAAACTCGGAGCGAATGCAGAGATGGAGTTCTGCGTTTCACTCTGAAAAATGAAGTGCGTATATTTAATTAATTAATTAAATTGCAACCTTTGTGATTTGATAATCGCACTAAGCCATAATTGCAATTTCGGTTTTAATGATTAATCATGCAGCTCTAAGTATTTGTCTGTTGAACTGCATCTTGCAGCATGTGCATTGTGTTTTTTTTTTTTCCTAGCTGTTTTTGAGTGCAAGATCTCGTCCTGGGTACTCATTTTCACCTGCTTGTTCAACAACAGCTCTACACACACAAACTAAATTGATCCCATAAAGACAACACTGGCCTGAACCTCCATTACAGCAGCCTCTGGCCATCAGACCGCACGTTTTGTTCAGTCCTGGACACCAAGACATAATAGCAGCTGCAGCTGGTCTCAGCCCTACCTTTGGGTTTCTGGGGTTTCTTGCCAGAGTTCAGCTGCCCGCTCACATCCTGCAATCTCCTCTCCAGTTCTCTCTTCTTCTCCAGAGCCAGTTCCTCTCGGCTCTTTCCACCTCCTCCCTTCTTCACGACTGCACAAATGAGGGATCTAGATTACACTTTATGCACCAATAGTCCCAGCTAAAACATGCATTATACGTAACTGACTTTGACAGCAAGTTTAAATTAATAAACAATTGCAAATCACGATGCATATGAAAAATATTGGGATGTTGAGCTGCACGATTCTGGATAAATTGAGAATCACAATTTTTTAGAGACTAAGAATTAGTTTGAATTATTAAAAAAAAATGGTTTTGAAAATTATTAATTGCTGCTGTGTACTTAAATATATTTTTTTAATCAGCTTGAATGAATGAATGATTCAATGACTCGCTCACTCAAAGAATTCACTTGTTTAATTACTGGATGAATCAGTTTTTGAACAAATCTCTTGAATGAATGATTCAATGACTCACTCACTCAAAGAATTCACTTGTTTAATTACTGGATGAATCAGTTTTTGAACAAATCTCTTGAATGAATGATTCAATGACTCACTCACTCAAAGAATTCACTTGTTTCATTACTGGATTAATCAGTTTTTGAACAAATCTCTTAAATGAATGATTCAATGACTCACTCAAAGAATTCATTTGTTTCATTACTGGATGAATCAGTTTTTGAACAAATCTACTGAATGAATGATTCAATGACTCGCTCACTCAAAGACTTCACTTGTTTCATTACTGGAGGAATCAGTTTTTGAACAAATCTCTTGAATGAATGATTCAATGACTCACTCATAAAGACTTGTTTTATTACTGGATGAATCAACTGAATAAATAGGTGTGTTCATCTTGAAGCGAGGCTGTGCAGACTGATCGAGATCTTTTAACGATTAATCGCGCAGCTCTATATTGACAGAAAATATCGATATTTTCTAGCTATATATCATCCAGCCTTACTTACAAGCATTAAATCTCAGCTCACCATACGGTTTGCGGGGCTTCTTGCGCAGACAGGTCATAACATAACGTTCCAGCTCTCGCAGTGTGGACGGCTTCAGCGTTTCAAAATCGATTTCGATCTCCTCAGGGTTGGTGTCGCGCAGCGAGGGCTCCCGCGACTGGATGATGTGCACCACGCGCCCCAGTTTCTCCCCGGGCAGCTTGTTGATATCCAGGCTGAGCTGCCGCTTGTCGTCGTAACTCATGGGAAGGCCGTCCTCTTCTTCCTCAGAGTCGTAGTGAGGCAAGGAGACGGCGGCAGCAGCGGCAGCGGCAGCCGCAAAACGAGATGATGAGGCTGATTTCTTAGTGTTCCTGCCAGAGTAAATAAAACAAAAGACAATGATAATGCTGAACTCTGGGAGGTTGAAGTTACTGGTTAAAGATTTGGGCTGGTAACTGAACATTTTTAGCTCCTTGTGAGGATTGAACAAAATATTTCAGTTACCAGTCCGTGGCAACTTAGACTAGTTGACGTAAAGAGGCAGTAAGTTACAACTTACGCGCTACTAAATATTAATAGGGGGTCATGAGTGTGTGTGTGTGTGTGTGTGTAAAAATATCAAAAATCACTCAATAGGAAAGGAAAAACGAACTTGTTCTTGCTGCTTTTCTTGGCCGGGCCTTTCTTGCTCTGTGTGGATGACAGTGAAGCTCGGCTCGATTTGCTTTTAGGCATTTTGTCCCGTTCATCACTCAAACTTCGACTTCCTCTGCGCTTCTCAGGCTTCTTTTTCTTCTTCTTGTCCTTCTTTTTCTCTCGTTTCCTTTTGGGTTTGACAATCGGGCCAGAGGAGAGGGCGGCCAGCTGCTCGTGCACCGCTCTGAGCTAAAACACACAAGATCAGGGTTACCATCCAGTTGTGATGGAAAATGTTTGATTTTTCTGCTTAGTTGCTGTAATCGTTACTAGATGAATATCTGTCACCAAGTAGTTGACCAATAGAGGGCATCCTCATACATTTATCAAAGTAAAATTTGATTACATGCTGTTCATGTGCTTGTATGAAGTTGAGCGTAACAGGAAGGTCTGTGTACCTGAGTACACACCTGGTCCTGTAGTTGGGCCAGGCGTTGAGCTCTCTCCTCCTCGCTGTCCGAGCTGGGACTGCTGTCGCTGCTCGGCTCACTGTCGCTGCTCGGCTCGCTCTCCGACGAAGAGGAAGAGGAGGATGAAGAGGAGGAAGAGGATGATGAAGAGGAGGAGTGGTGCATTCCCAGCATGCCCATGTTCCGTCCCAGTGGCATGGGAGACAATTCCTCTTCCTCCGAAACCTCGTCAGGCATTTTTGCAAAGCGAAACTCAAACACGTCCTGTGGAAAGACAGAGGGAAAGAGGATAATCATATCGAAATATATGAAATTCTGACAAAAATTAACAACTTTAAAAAATAAAATAATCATGTATAATAGTTTAATAAAACAAAAGTTGATACCTTGAAAATTGACAATATATATAACTATAATAAAAATCAAAATTGTTTTTTCTAATTTAAAATAAAGTTATTCTTTATATATTATTTTAGATGTATTATTTTATTTAAATTATATTTTAAACCTTTTTTAAATTTAAAAATCGCTCTGTTTGACAAGGCTGATATTAGGCAAAATAATATCAGGCTTTATTTTCTCCAATAAAAAAATAAAATAAAATAAGAATAAATTAAAATTAATATAATAATAATAATAATAATAATAATAATAATAATAGTAGTAGTAAAAATCAACATCTAATATTAATAAAATAACAAATAAAATACAATATAATTATTTTATTTCAATAAACTATTTAAATCGCTCTCAGTTTGACAATATCAGGCTTAATTTAAATAAAATAAGAATATTTAAAAACACTAAAATGAATAAAATGATAACAGCACCTAATAATAAAATAATAAATTATAAATACTACAAAATAATATATATATATATATATATATATATATATATATTTCTCCAATAAAAAAATAATATTTAAAAAATATACTAAAATGAATAATAAAACTAATAAAAACATCTAATAATAATAAAAAATAAAAATACTGCAAAATAATTATTTTATTAAAATTATAAAATTTTTAAAAAAGATTGCTATCAGTTTGACTAGGCTGCTTCTCTCAAATTAAAAAGGCTTCATTTCCTCAAAATAAGTAAATAAATATTTAAAATACTTAAATGAGTAGTAGTACAAAACAAAAGTAATATTATAAAATAAAATAAAAATTATATTAATATATAAATCATTTTGGTTATCAGCAAAAACAATTACTACATAAAACAAACCTGTCTCATGTCCAGGTTAAAATCACTTAGGGCCTGTTTACACCTGGTCACTTCATGCGTTTTCTCTGATCGGATAGCTATCTAATTTATAAAAACGATTGCATTTACACTTGGCCACATAAATGTGTCTCTGCAAAACAGATATAAATCCGATCTTCAATTCCCGCGCTATATGCAGATTTAATGGAGTTCACGTCACCGAAAGCAACAAATATGAGCTGTATTTTATTGATCATCAGCTAATTTCAAAATCAAAAACCGCAATAGGAGAGAGCGTGGCCACAGCACTGGTAAGATCATTTAGTCTCATTACTTTTAATGAAGATGATTGTGTTTTGAGCGCCTGCGACTTACTTTCAGTTTGATTTGCGGCAGTTTGTCTTGCTGAAGAGATACTCAGCTACTCTGTGCAGCAGTAGCGCTGTCATATCTGGCTATAACATGTTATTTAGCATATAACACGCTCTCACACGTTTATTTTTTAGTATTTTTGGGAGGAGTTAAATTTACATATGTCTCAACAACCAGATGCATTTAGACCTGTTCAGATTTGACTGGAATGCGTCCCAGTCCACCTCCTGAAGTGGTTTGAGCGATCGGATTTATATCCGTCTCGAATGCGTTTCGGGGGGCATTTAGACCTGGTCTTTTCAAGATCGGATAGCTATCCGATCAGAGAAAACGCATGAAGTGACCAGGTGTGAACTGGCCCTTAATTGTTTGCACAAAAACAGCCATTTTTAGGATCATTAAGATTTTTTTTGCATTTAAGCACAATTAAGCATCTCCACATCCTTATATAAAACAGATGAGGCAGTTGAGTTCACGTACCTGCAGTTTTCGTGCCATGGAGACCACATCATGATCTGGTGGGTTGTACTTGTAGCAGTTAGAGAACATGAGTCTGACATCAGCGCTGAACTGCTGGGCATCTCTGTACTCGCGCTCATCCATCTTCCTCTGAGGAACACAAAACAGAGGAGGAGTGTTACATCACCTCTGTGTGTTTTATACCAGGACTTTTCCAGAGCCAAAAATCTTCAGTGGGAGAAAGAATGCATATACATGTGTCCAGATCTGATGGTAATAATAATGCAAAGACTGACACTTCAAATTAACAAAACAAAAAAAAAAAAAAACTCAACTTTGACAAAAAGTAGTCTTTAATAATGTCTAAATATATATCCAAATGCAAAACCTAATACAAGTAAATTATGTCTGAAAACAATGTTCCCAGCATCTAAAGAATACACAGCCATGTTTATATATTTATTTATAGGGTAATACAGCCATCTAGTGGTTACACCATAGTATTACAGATGATAAATGGTGCATAATTTAGAGGTAAAATGTGAATTTATAGTAAAATGTAATTTTATTCCTGTGATCAAAGCTGAATTTTCAGCATCATTACTCCAGTCTTCAGTGTCACATGATCCTTCAGAAATCATTCTGATATGCTGATTTGCTGCTCAAGAAACATTGCTGATTATTATCAATGTTAAAACTAGTTGTGCTGCTTCAGATTTGCTTGGAAACCGAGATACATTTTATCACTGATGAATAGAAAGTTCAAAAGAACAGTGTTTATTTGAAATAAAATCTTGTAAAAAGTCCTTACGGTCACCTTTGTCATCTCAGCAGCAATTATTGGGGTTCAAGCGCTTTAAGGCTTTTAAGCACATGCGTAAAAAGGTATTATGTTTTATTTAGCAAGCCTGTAACCATCTTGATCACAGATGGAAGACCATTTACAGCCAATACAGGCAATTTACCACAGGAAATATGTGGTTTATAAAGCCTGTTAACAGTTATCGAGGTTGAGCCAAAAACTTAGGACTAGTTCGCCAAAGTTGGTTTTTGAAATAATCTCAAATATTTAACGAACGATTCGATGGACAACGGCGGCATTGTGGTACGAATGTCGTGGGCGTGTGTGAAAAAAAAAAAATTTGTGCAATACATGATCCTTTATGCATGTGAAAAACATGAAGGCGCCCCCCGGTGGCCGATTTTTTTTCGAATTTCTCACAGGCCAAGCAAGTTAACCTTGTCCGATAGCTGTTCAAACTTCATTGGCCAATGGCGGCCATGTTTTTTGAGATACGTCAGTGTCCTCAAAGGCAGTCTTGGCACCTTGGACAAAGTCACTGCACACCAATTTTCAAGTCAATCGGACTAACAGTGAAGTAGTTATAGCTGTTTTCATGCTTTTTTCCCCTGTTATAGCGCCACCAAATGGCCAGTCGCCATGTCCTTTTTCATGCGACCACAGAATGAGCTCTTACATACGTGTGCCAAATTTGGTGAAAATATCTCATTCCGTTCACGAGTTATAGCCATTTTAGTAAAAGTGGCTCCGCCCCCTTTTAACGTTTTGGTGCCCCTTAGGGACCGTGAATCGAAATTTCAACTTTTTTTGATAATTATTGACAATCAGACTCCAGAGAATCTTGCTGCACTGCTTTGGTTCTGATTGGGCCAAAAACCTATGACTAGTTTGCAAAAGTAGGTTTTTCAATAAATCCAAAATACCTGAAAAAAGTACTAATAAACAGCCCATATCCTAGTAATATGCATGCTAATAAGCAACTAGTTATTAATAGTGAGAATTGGACCCTAAACTAAAGTGTTACCCCAATTCTGTATCAAGAATACTAGCCTAATGTAAGTAAAAAGCTCCCAAATGATTATTGAAATAAGTAAAAGGTCAAAATAAGGAAAAATTGACGATACGACAAATACAATCAAGGATACATGTGAATCATTACACTAATAAATGGCCGTCCAGACGGCACAAAGTTGGTCCAGTTCTGTGTGTATATGAAGGCAGGTGTGGTTCATGCATGTCACCTTGATGGTGCTGAGGTCCATGGGGTGTTTGATGATGTCATGGTAGTCGTGCAGGCCCAGCGTTGATGCGTCCACGGGTTTGTAGAAGGGCCAGGCGTACGCTGCGTGTTTTTTGGACAGCAGTTCTTTAAGGACGCCACTGCAGTAGCGAAGCTGCTTGCTTAGTTTCCCCCGCCGCGAGGGCTGATGGGGCCGCACAGATTCGGGCAGGTCCTTACGCGGAGGTTTGATTGGACGACGAGACAGCGGCCGTCCCAAAACGGGCTGGAGGTGGGCGGGCTCGTTCACGCCCATACTGGGAGAACAGTCAACAGGCATGGAGGACAGAGAGTGGGGCATCTCTCCGGCCGATCCGTGCCCTTTTCCCATGCCTCCCATCCGAGCAGCCGTGGTCACAGGGAAGCCGAGCGTAGTGGGAGTGGTGGTGTCGGCTTTACGCTTCACGCCCTTCTTCTGCAGAGACAACAGGCTCGGTTTTAGCAGTCGTAATAACGGCATACATCAACAGAACCGATCAGAAGCTGAAAATGTTTGAGAGCATTGGCAGAAGACAACAGTTTTAGTTTAATTTCAGTCTTTTGCTCACACAATGCTGTTGAATTGCTTCTGAAGACTTGGAATATAGTGCACAAGTAGCATGAACTGCATCTACGGTGTATTTAGTCTTTTTTTACACTGCAAAATACTGAAAAAACAGTAACGCGCAAAAACCTAATATTTATAGGGAAAATTTTAAATATTCTACTCTCATTAAATGTACTTCTATAGTATCAAACCGAACTGACCAACAGCTTCAGTGATTATAAAAGGAGCCCTCTTGCTTTCTGTGAAATTCAGTCGCAATTTAGTACAAAAAAGTGCCAAACTTTGACAAAATTTGATTTCTTGATTATTTGTTATTTTATAATAGTGATTTCATAATGTTTAAATATAAATTCAAAAGCAAAATGTGTGAAAAAAATATTTTAGGGAGTGGAAATGGCCAATAAGCTAATAAGTGCTCCTCTGCTGCCATCTACTGGTTATAGTGGTAATTATGTCTCGTTTTTTGCTTTTTTGAACGAACAACAGTCAAAAAAGTTTTAACAGTGATGTTTTACTTTTTACCTCTTACCACAGCTTATACACCTTTTCTTAAAAAAATTAATTAATTAATTAAAAAAAAATAATTCCATGTCTTTTGTATTTTTAAATAAAAGTGTTTGTTTGCCACCACGTGTTTTCTTACATCTTGAAACTTTTAGTATTACAAATGGGGACAATCTTTGAAGGATGAACAAATAATGTTTTTGGTCATCAAATTAAAAATTACATTAAAATTAGATAATATTTAGAGCTTTGAAATGCTGGAAAAATTTCTTGAAAGTCCTTGAAAAGTGCTTGAATTTCACCCTCAAAAGGTTGTACGAACCCTGAAATGAATAATGTACAAACATTCAACTATTTCTGCCATAATACCATTGTTATATTTAGCGTTACTACAGTAAATCCATGGTGAATGTTGGTGATTTGTGGACTGAAAAGCCTTCTATGACACTATGGCACAATGTTTCTCCTGGTTTCACTTCAGAGCTGTTTGATCTGGTGTCTATGGTTTATAACAGAGAATTCTGCGCTGAATTTTAATGCTTCTTACTAGATCTCGCAGCGATGTTATTAGTTTCGAGGCGAATTCAAATGCTTTTCTCACCAAAAAATTTAACGTTTTGTTTTTTTACTTAATTAAAATGGTATGAAACTTGGTAAAGGTTTTGTCACTTGCTATGTGAACAAAAAAAATCTTGGACATGATTTGAAAGTTAAATGGTCCTGAAAAAAATAGTCACACTTGTGCTCCTCATGGTCAAAAATGAGCGCATTGGAAACAAATGGGAAGTGAATTTCATCTAGTGGAAGCGTTTGGTACTGCACCCAAACAAAATCTTACCAAAAGCTCATTTTTTGAGATATTAACCTCAAATTTGGAACACAACTTGTTTACATTTATGGTTTTGATTTTCTCACAGTTTTAGAGTAAAACATGTTTTAGAAAATATATTTCGAATAAAATTAAAAATATTATTTTTATGCATTTTTCATAATAAACAAACTTCTATACATTTATTTTCAATTTAATTTTTTTTAAACTTTTTTCAACAATAATCTGCCAAGTTTCTTCCATAAAAAGAGACCAACTAAAGGTTTTGCTCCAAAGCATTCAAGATTTACGACAGTTTAACTTGGAAATGTTGTTTTCATGCTCAAAAAGTCATTAACAGGTAATAAATGGATCATAACTATTCCATAAATATAGTTTAGTACCCCTAAAAATACAAAATATTAAATAAGAAACATTATCAAACTTAAAAAAATAGCACATTCATTTCGTTGAAATAATAAATAAAAACAAAATCTGTCATTTTTGACCGCTATAATTAAAATATAAACTTCAGATGATGACGCCCAATGTCAGTCCATGTGAAACGTGTGCTGTAAGGTGTGTGTGTGTGTGTACCTTTGCAGTGGGTTGAGTGGGTGGAGGGGTCATCAGCGGCGGAGGAGGGCCGGTGTTGCTCAGCAGGGTCTGTGGAGGGGTGGAAAACCGTGAATCTGGCGTCTCTGGTGAGGAAGGAGAGTACGCCGACTGAGACACGGCAGGCACCTGGTGAGCCGTCAGAACACTTCCTCCTCCTGATAGGAAAAAAAGTATTAGCATTAGTAAAAATGTAATGATTAAAAAGTTTTGCCAAAGTGACAGAATGGCTGATTAATTGCGTAACATCTTCCTGTCTGTTCTTGGCAAGAATAAGCTACAAATGCGACACTACAGACTATTTGACTGGGTTTCTCACCTCTGCTTTTACGGCCTTTGATGGTTTTAGCTCCTCTACCTCTTGGAGTAGGAGGGAGAAACTCGATCTCATCCTGGGGCATCTGGGCAACCTTCTGTAAGAAGACCTTCTCCAGAGACTGTGCCATCAGCACAATGTCATCTGTAGGCTGAAAAACAATTTACGTTCTACAATTTAAGTTCTGTTGATATGTACATGCAGGTGGATGTGAGCATTAACATGCATCTGTGTCTAAATAGTACATCAAACCGTTCAAAAGTTTGGGGTTAGATGTTTTTGAAGAAAAAAAAAAAAAGTCTCTTCTGCTCACCAAGGCTGCATTTATTTGATCAAAAATATAGTAAAAATTGTGAAATATTAATACAAATTAAGATATAATATACCTTATTGTAGATGTAACAGTTAGTGAACATGGTATTGAAGTCCTGCAAACATTCGCTGGCGCTGCGGTAGTAGTTATTCTCCAGACGTTTCTTGATTGAGCCCATGTCCATCGGCTGTTTAATGATCTTATGGTAGTCCTGAAAGCAAAATGGGTATCATTGGAAATTATATCATCTGTGCATATGAATATGAGGAAGGTCAAACGCTTGTAGACATGCAGTCAGACTACTGGTAATATGAGCTGCCACAACAGTCTGAAAGTGATCGTATTAAATACAACGGACAACAACATGCATATAAAGTCTCTTCTGCTCACCCAAGCAGCATTTATTTAATCATAACTGCAATAAAAACAGTAATATTGTGATTGGACAGACTTTGCGCATCAATGAAATGCCAAAAAATAAATGGCTTTGGAACAATACATTTTTGGGTGATGTACTCTCAAAAAGTAGCTAAATGTTCACTCACAGGTAAGTTGAGTCGGACCGCGTCCACGGGTTCATGGAAAGGCCATGCGAAATGATGCCGCCACAGTGCTTTCACCAAGACCTTGTGGAGGAACTGCAGCTGATTGGTGGTGCGTCCCTGTCGGCTGGGGTCTTTCACTGGGGGCTGCTGGGGCGGAGGAGGTCCGGGCGGAGGCGCGTGGGGCAGAGACGGACTCTCGAAGCCCTCGTACAGCAGCGAGGGTTTCCGAATACGCTTGCCTGAACTCTGCTCCATCCCACTCATGACAGACAGGCTCACTCCCACAGAGCTGTTGTGGACACCAGCAGAAAATCATCAACAAAAACACACGAGATGCAGCATTTAACATTGGGTCTGAAGGATAAGAAGAGATATATATATATATATATATGTGAATTAAAAAATGTAATTATACAGTATTACATTGCATTGTTTAGTGAAAACTGTAGCTACAACAATTCCCCATGAATATTAGGGCTGAAACGATTAGTCGACATTATCGACAACGTCGACAAAAAATTGTCGACAAATATTTTTGTTGTCGAATAGTCTTTTGATCTCGTATGACCTATTCAAGGGCCTGCAATAACGCTGTTTGACCAGTGGGCGCTGTAGCGCATTACTGTAATTCAGCCCTCCCGGATCGAATCCAATAGAAGAAGACACGGTGCTTCGGAGTGCATAGTGCAAACGAAGTCGAACCCGTAAAATATGGGAGTTTAACATAGCATAAAACATAACAAACATAACATTTAGCATAACTACAAAAAATGCTGTCATGCAGGGCCACCAACTCTCATTCAAACTCACTGTTCTCACGCCACGTCCTTTTTCTCACGCAGTGAAAGATACATAGCAGAGCAAAGAGGACACAGACAACGTGCCGACAGATGAGACAGATCAGGTTACTTTTGATATAAAACAAAGTCTCAGCTTTTAAATTCTGTCAATTTTACTACAGGATTCAAACAATACATGTGGTTTTTTGGCGCTCTTTAATGTGGCGTGACAGATCGCTGTAGCGCCTCAGGTCAAGCGGCACGTGAACCTATTATCTTTTCCTCTTTTCTGTTATTACAGCACGAAATAAACATGAATGAACATCAAAAAGTATGTTGAAAGATACAGTAAAACTTACTGAAATGAATCCATCTCTAATGTAATCACTTAATCAGAGTTTCTACCGCAGAAAGACGTCATTAAAACAGCTTGAAAACAAATATGTCACAAAATGTTACATTTACCTCAGGAAAGCCATTCAGTGACCATAAACTCGATAGTTATAAAAAAGAAAAAAAAGAAGAAATTTAGAGAGGAGCATTTTCAAAAGAATATGCACAATATTACATATTGCATATTTTTACTTATTAAAAAGTTCCCAGACTTAATAAAACACAGTACTAGTCATTTTAACAGAATTTAACAAATTCATTAAAAATACACTTTCAAAAGCTGAAGAGATTTCCTTGTTTTATTTATTAGTTAAAGTATAACTCAATATTTTAACTAATTGCTAGTTGAATAATCGAACAAAGCATACTGATTAATCAGTGTAATAATCAACGATTAGTCGATTAATCGCTCCAATAATCGCTAGATTAATCGATTATCAAAATAATCGTTTGTTGCAGCCCTAATGAATATACATTACATATAAAACATATATAATGCACAATTAGACAGCCAGTTTGAATAGCAAACCAATATTTGGCCATTTTCAGATTATCAGCATAAGCCATGCCTGATTGTCAGACTAAAAATAATGTTAAATTTCCATCATGTCATTTTCAAAATCTATCCACAGCCTTTTTAATGGATAAGATAATACACATTTTACTTATATATAACATATATTTACATATGCATACATATATATATATATATATATATATATATATACACACACAAACATATACACATATATATATTTTTTAGGAAATGGTGAGTAGGCTAAGATACTGGGTAAAATAGTGTGTGTGTGTGTGTATATATATAAATAAACAAATATATAAATAAATATAAATAATAAAAGTATATATATTTATAAATAGATATACAAATAAATAAAAATATTAATATATATATAAAAATATATAAATAAAAAAAAATATACACACATATACACATTATATATATATATATTTTTTAGGAAATGGTGAGTAGGCTAAGATACTGGGTAAAATAGTGTGTGTGTGTGTATATATGTATATTATATATATATATATATATATATATATATATATATATATATATATATATATATATATATATATATATATATATATATATATATACACACACACACACACACACACACATATACACACACACACACACACTCACTCAGTCAAACCAAAAATTATTTAGACATTTTTTATATTTTTGATATATTTTTACTAGTGGGTGCAGGACACTATGGTTCATTTATGTAAGTGAGGATAGCAAAATAAAGTAAACTGTGACATATTATACCCAAAAATTCTTCATACAGTGGACTACCAGTAAAATTGATAAAAATTTGGGACCAAAAATTATTCACCTGACCTGACCATATTTTGCTTAAGTGTTATCTGACATAATTAAGATTAATTTTTTCTGACACAGTTTAACTCTGAGATCTTGTCATATTTTATTACCATTTTTTTTAACTATAGTGAATAAACTGTATTAATGAATGAAATGTTCAAGGTGTCTGAAGAAATCTTGGTTTGACTAATAATATATATATTACATATATACATATATATATATATATATATATATATATATATATATATATATATATATATATATATATACACACATACACATACACATATATACATACACACTCAATCTTCATGAACACATTTTTACTGGAAAACAGTGGCAAAAAATCCAAACATTTATCATTTTAAACCCATTCTAATGGCTGTTTCCATTATCAATTTCAGCAAATCGTTTTCAAGGCATAAAAACACATGCAGTGGAGAGGACCATTAAGAAAATGAAATAATTACTGACACATTAATTCAATAAACACTTCATCTCATGCGGGAAATGGTGGTGCATTAGCAGCAAGACAAAATCATCACTGTACCTTACTGTAATAGAATATACAGTAAATTTCATCATTTAGTCTGTCCCGCCTATTCTCTGTTTGTAAACAAGTGTTCACTGCATTCATGCCCAATCAGCACAGGCCAGCGGCCACATGAATCATCCACCCCTCCCTACAGCCGCACAGAGCCGCGTTTAATAACAGCTCAAACCCGATCCATTCAGTTCATTCATTCATTCACACTGCACTAATGTGTGTTACAGTGAGTGTAGCCCTTTAAATGCTGAAGATGGCGGAGGGAAATGATGCAGTACAGACCCACAACACAGTGATGCTCGCTGCATGCTATTATTGCAAAGGCTGGAACTCGTTTAAAAAGATGCAAAGCCGTTTTAACATCCACCATGAGATACATTCCCATTTAAGAAAGAAAACGAACTTGTAAACAAACGCTTCCTTCCCTTTTCCTCATCCTTTGTGATTAAAGACACACATAGGATTAGTTTATAGGCTCCGAAGGCGCGCCAATACTACCTGTCAAGAGACGGGTTGATGGCTGCCTCCATTCGGATGGATCGCGACTGTTTTGCGGTGCGGAATCCTGCGTTTTCGCCCCCGTTTTATTGTTATTCAACTCCTTATGCTCGAGCTACCCCGCGCCGTCCTACTAGCAAATGGCGCCTTTCAATTTCCGCTCCTGGGTTTTTATATAAGAACGCCAACGACCAATCAGAATTTGTCCCGCCTCTGAAGCTGTCTCCTTATTGGCTTAGTGTCACGCCGTTCCAGAGTTAGACACGCCCAGGGAGTTTATGTATGACTCACGGTCACCATCTAGCGAGGCTTTGAGAGTTTGACAAAGAAACTAAACTAAACGAATCTTCAATAATTAAATAACAATAATAATGTTTTAATACAGTTTTTGAGCAGACCTACTTATATTATACTTCTACACTGAACTGAAAGCATGATTAAATTATTAAAACATTTTATTTCCTTTATCATTATTTTAAAAGATATTAGGTTTCATAAGTACTTCTTTTTTAATTTAAAAAGCTAGCAGTAGCACTTTATTATTACTTTCATTAATAAATCATAATCAAACATTATTGGGTAGACACATAATATGACCATAATTTTTTTAATCAACATCAAGCTTTTAAGAAAGTAAACAGTTGAGCATTAAATAATGTTTAAAAATGACGCACTACATGTTTATTTACAACATGAACACATCAGCCACAGGAAAAAAAAAATTATGCTTTGCATAATTCTATCATTTATATAGCAAAGAAAAAACTCACAAAGAATCATAACCATAAAAAACAGATATGATTTAAGTGCTGGAA
Source organism: Mylopharyngodon piceus (assembly GCA_039654765.1). NCBI lineage: Eukaryota > Metazoa > Chordata > Actinopteri > Cypriniformes > Xenocyprididae > Mylopharyngodon > Mylopharyngodon piceus. The sequence continues at coordinate 19,015,217 of CM077445.1, forward strand.
ATTGTATAACAAGTGATTTACTAGGCCCTGGTTAACGGTATATGAGTGAATCTCCTGAAACATGTCAAGAACAGAAAATATTATATTCAGAAATAAAAAAGAAAAAAATCAATTGTTTTGTTTAAAGAAAATACTTTTTTCCCACATTGTTTTCATGGCAATATAATATATATATATATATATATACACATATAATGTAAAATAATTTTTAAAAAACGATTTAGTGCAACTAAAAATACACCTGTGCAATTTAATTATGCATTAATTATGCATTACATAATAAAAGGGAAATATAATACATGTCCAATGGATACTCTTGTGAACACTATGAAATATAATATGTGTGCAGTAATTAGTTTTTGTGCACATTATACATTTTGTTTTTACAGCATTGCATTATATGAGTTTCATTCTGTGTTCATAATGAGAATCACGAATGAAAGCAATGAGAATTACGCTCAAAAGTAAACCATATTATATTATTGTGAATTGGGAAAAATAAGTCACAATGAGAAAAAATGATAACGATTCTAAAAATGGGTTAAAAAATAAATTCTCCAAAATAATCCAATATAATGGATTTGGGGGACATATTTTAGTGAGATTCACCCACATCTTTTCTCTCATTTTTTATGATATTTACACCTAATTTAAAAACACTAGCAGCATTTACACAAATGAACAGCTGAGAAATATGTACTAATGGAGTAAAGATGCAAAAATGTGTCGTCTGATTTGTGCTGGCATCACATGATAGCTGATGTGGATGATCATTGGTCGGTGTTTGCAACGTCTTCTGCGTTGTTGCGATGGATTGCAGTATTCTGTTGTTTGGCGAACTCTGCATAGTATCCCTGTTTGGCCAGCAGTTGGTCATGGTTGCCCTCCTCGACCACTTCCCCTTCTCGGAGGAAGATGATGTGATCTGCGTTCTCCACGCCGCTCAGTCTGTGAGTGATGAGCAGCACCGTGCAGCTCTTTAGGTCCTTCCGCAGAGCGCTGTAGACCTGAGAAGAAGAAGCGGATGAAGACTTAAGATCAGGGTAAAATCGTGCACCTAGGGTCGACCAATCACAACAGACTGAGCCATCTGACCAATCAGAGCAGAGCAGGCTCTCGGAAAGGAGGGGCTTAGAGAGACTGAATCTTCGAACTAACATTTTTTGCCTGTAACCACCTAGATCATAGATGGAAAAGACCATTTACAGCCAATGCAGGCAATTTAATATGGAAATATGTGTTTTTTTAAAGCTTTTAAACAGTTATAGCGCCACCTATGGTCCCATCTCCATAAAAGTTTGCATACTTGTTTAGAATCATATGTCGCATGTGCTCACCAGATTTCGTGAAGTTTTACATTTTTGTTTAGGATTTATTGGCTTTTGGGTATATTTTGCCACACCCATTTTTAAATAACCCTGTTATAGCTATCTAAAGGGTAAAGTTCAACAATGTTTTGATAATTATTGACCTAGAGAGTCCAGAGAATTGTGCTGGAGTGGTTTTATCGAGGTTGAGCGAAAAACCTAGGACTAGTTCGCGAAAGTAGGTTTTTTCGAATAATCTCCAATATTTAACGAACGTTTCGATTGACAGTGGTGGTCCTAGAGGCAAAGTTGCTCAGAATGAGGAGTTCTATCTATCATACTCAAAAAATATCGTAATATACGCGATGACAACCCCCGGTGGCTGATTTCATTCGAATTTCTCACAGGCCTCTAGGGCCGTGAGTAAAACAGGCCCAGCGAGTTTCCTTCCAATCAGCCTCCGTTAACCTTGTCCGATAGGTGCTCAAACTTCATTGGCCAACGGCGGCCGTGTTTTTCGAGATACATGAACTTCCTCATAGGCAATCGCGGCACCTTGGACCAAGACACTGCATGCCAGTTTTCAAATCAATCAGTATGACTGTTTCAAAGTTATAGCCGTTTTCATGTTTTTTTTTCATTTTATAGCGCCATCAAGTGGCCAGTTGGGGTGTTTTTTTCATGTGACCACAGACTGAGGCCGTACACAGGTGTACCAAGTTTGGTGAAATTATCTCATTCTGTTCAAGAGTTATAGCCGTTTTAGTAAAAGTGGCCACGCCCACTTTAAATGTTTTGGCGTCTTGTCGCGGACGTGAATTGAAATTTGGACTTTTTGTGATAATTATTGACAATCAGACTCCAGAGAATCTTTTGGCGGGCGAAAAACCTAGGACTAGTTCGCAAAAGGTTTTTCAAAAAATCCAAAATACCTGAAAATTTGAGGTATGAGTGATTTCATACTTTTGATCTCTGTAGCGCCCCCGTCAGGCCGATTGGGGCAAGCTTTGGTGTAAGTGTACTACCTGTGGGTACTACCATCCCTCAAAGTTTCAAGTCTCTACAACTTACGGTTTGGACTGCGTAATCACTTTTAGGAGATTTCTTGAAAATCCTAACAATTACAATAGGGTTTCAGAGCTACGCGCTTGAATGGCCGCGTTGCTCTTACATAAAAATAAGGTGGATATGGCGTCAGTAGGCGTTCATCTTACCCTGTGTTCACTCTCTGTGTCCAGTGAGCTGGTAGCGTCATCGAGCACTAGAATCTGCGGTTTCTGAATCAGAGCTCTGGCGATGGCGATACGCTGCTTCTGACCTCCGGAAACCTGACCGCCCTTCTCTCCAGCATCTGAGGAACACAAAACAACATGTGTCACTTTCTAAACCAACTGAACTTCCTGAAACACCTCCATTGTAGTCTTGAGTTTTTTTCTGGGAATGAACACGTCACAATATTCCTCATTTAAATAATTCATACGCAGAATAAAGAGGCAGGGCCTGGTTGAGTTAGTTAGTAGCGTGTTGAAACTGGCGGTTATGGTAACGGGACATTTCCCAAACACCAATCAGAACACACTGTGCTTTTCAGAAGGAGGGGCTTCATAGAGACAGGAACGATTATAGTGAAACTCATATAGTGTTTAAGACTCACCTGTGTCATATCCTTTAGGTAAATTAGAGATAAAGTCATCTGCATTGGCCAACTTGGCAGCAGCTTGTATTTCTTCATCCGAGGCGTTTTCTTTGCCATATTTGATGTTTTCCCGCACAGACCGAGCAAACAGAACTGGCTCCTGTGACACCACACTAATCTGAGAGGGTGGAGATTAAACAAGGTTGGCAAACAAAGAATACTCTTTTATTTATATTCGTTTAGATGCGGCTATGAGTATATATATGTAGCAAAGAACAGGATTACCTTCTCATGCAGATATTGGTCCTTGTAGTTCAGCAGTCGCGTGTTGTCCAATAAAATCTGCCCATTTTGAGGCTGGTAAAATCTCTCCAGCAAACTCACAATGGAGGTTTTTCCAGAGCCTGATGGACCCACTAGAGCCGTGATCTGACCTGGCTTCAGCTCAAGAGAAACGTTCTGAAAGGACGAACAACACATTTTTTAAATAAACATACAGTAGTGGCCAAAAGTGATGAAAAATTGACATCTTCAACCTTTATTCAAATATTATTAAAGATTTTGTAATCATATTGCGTAGTTGTGCTTGGAGTCGATAACGTTATTATCACAAATAAAACAATGTAACATGACAAATTGTGCCGACATCATTTTTGGCCAGAAATTATAAACACATTCAAAAATGAGAGAGAACCATTGAAATATTAATAACTGATTGTTTTGTTTTGCTTTTTCCTGTCAGCTTTTTGTTTTTCTATGCATTTTTTTGTAGCTGTAGTTTGCCTTTTTTGCCAAATAATTTTGCCAGATAAATACCTTCACCAAGATTAGTGTTTTGTTATTCCCTCATATTTAAAATATGAGGGAAAAAATATAAAATATTTTCCGAACTTGTAGGGTCATTAAAAACAAACATCCCCTCCGAACATCACTTTTGTATGAAAGCTTGTTTCCGCCACTGAAAAAAACAATTTAAAAGATAATTGCAACTTTATAACTCGCAATTCTGACTTTATTTTTCGCAATTCTGACTTTATTTTTCACAATTCTGACTTTATAACTTGCAATTCTGACTTTATTTCACGCAATTCTGACTTTATATCACGCAATTCTGACTTTATAACTCGCAATTCTGACTTTATAACTCGCAATTCTGACTTTATAACTCGCAATTCTGACTTTATATCATGCAATTCTGACTTTATAACTCGCAATTCTGACTTTATATCATGCAATTCTGACTTTATAACTCGCAATTCTGACTTTATATCATGCAATTCTGACTTTATAACTCGCAATTCTGACTTTATATCATGCAATTCTGACTTTATAACTCGCAATTCTGACTTTATATCATGCAATTCTGACTTTATAACTCGCAATTCTGACTTTATATCATGCAATTCTGACTTTATAACGCAATTCTTCTGACTTTATAACTCGCAATTCTGACTTTATATCATGCAATTCTGACTTTATAACTCACAATTCTGACTTTATAACTCGCAATTCTGACTTTATATCATGCAATTCTGACTTTATAACGCAATTCTTCTGACTTTATAACTCGCAATTCTGACTTTATAACTCGCAATTCTGACTTTATATCATGCAATTCTGACTTTATAACGCAATTCTGACTTTATAACTCGCAATTCTGACTTTATATCATGCAATTCTGACTTTATAACACAATTCTGATTTTATATCATGCAATTCTGACTTTATAACTCACAATTCTGACTTTATATCCCGCAATTCTGACTTTATATCACACAATTCTGACTTTATAACGCAATTCTGACTTTATATCTCGCAATTGTGGCTTTATAACTCCCAATTCTGACTTTATATCACACATCTTTTTTATTTTTTATTCAGTGGCGGAAACAAGCTTCCATAATTTTGGCCACTTATGTAAAATATATTATTTATAGCTGTATAAATAATTTACAAATTTAATACATAGTTTTTTGCAATTACAGTAATGAAAATGAGATTACAGTAATGAAAACATTAAAATGTGCTTCATTGTTAAATAATGTCATAATACAAAACAGACTTTATTTTCTTTGAGCAAAACATAATTAATTATTGCTTTCTTTTAATTTTGTGAAATATAATAGGAGCTTTTTCAACCCATACCTTCAGCACATTTGTGTCCGGTCGCTTTGGATAAGCAAAGGTGATATTTTCGAAGCGCACATGTCCATTTAGAGTTTGAGGAGCAAAAGATCCATCTGGAGGAATTTCAGGCTTTCGGTCCACATACTCAAAGATCTTTTCTGAAGCACCGACCGCCTTCTTTACATGCGGCCAGTATGACATTAGTACCTGTGACAGAAGCGGCAGTGATTTAAAGGCACAAACTAGACTAGATGAAAACATGGTGGTTTCTCATGCAAAAGTCAATGCTAGGCTGTTGTGAGTGGACGCAGGGCATTCCTGAAGTTTAATACTCAGTGTTAAGGATTTGTTTAAATATGATGCCTGTGGTCAAACAGACAGGATCTGAGGTATTACCTCCACAGCTGATGTGAACTGAAGCTCATACAGCACAAAGGACACCAGATCACCGCTACTGACATCACTTCCTGTCACAAGCCGTCCTCCATAGTATAGTATGCTGACTTTCAAAGCCAGACTGGACATCTGAAAAATGCACATTTGATTTCAAAAACTGACTTTAGGATGCAATTGAAATGTAGTGTATATATTCTTGCATACTGCTCTAATATGCAAAATAGCACACTATCATACTACTCTTAATACTGAGCACAGAATGCATAAAATAGGTTTGAGAAAATATGCAGTACACAAACAAAACTCACACTATTGGTCCAGGTTGAGGCAGCGTAAGCAGCAGCTTCCACTTTGTTCAGGGCGTACGTGCCCTCTAAGCACTTCTTGTACCTCTCGGTTTCTCCATCCTCGTTAGCAAAGCTCCGGACTGTCTTCATGGAAGAGAACGTTTCCGTTGCAACATCATTGGCCTTCGCCAGAGATTCTTGCACTTGCACAGAAAGTTTCTGAGACGGAAAAACATTATCACACATCAACACAAATGCACTTGATGAACTAGAGAAAAACACCAGCAAATATGAAGGTGTCACTGGAAACATCTGGAAAAATCCCAACATTTGGAAAAAGCTGCTTAATGTTATTTCAGTCTGATCTTAAATTCATTGTGAAATTTTTGTGCATGATTTATTTACATATAAAGTCTTGAGGCAAAAACATTGATTTTATACTATTATAGTTATTCAGTTTTTATTGTTATACTTTCCTTTTTCATTTTAAATTTAAAGTTTTAATAATTTTTGTTGTGTGATTTTGTCTTTTTTAATATATTTTTATAACGTCTACATAGTTTTTATTCATTTTTATTATTATTTTAGTACATAAGTTATTTATATTTTATTTTATTTCAGTTAACGTTTCTTTTATTTCAAGTTTTTTTTATGGTTTTAGTTTCAAATTTAGTTTTAGTTAACTATAATAACCGTGGTTCATGTATCATTCATCTGATTCATATAACATTTTACTCCTTAAAAACTTGCTGTTGATAGTATTTGTTCAAATTTCTGTTCTGGAAATGTATGCAATTTATCAGCTAAATTATGTCTGGAAATTATCGGCTAAACATGCAAGCAAGATTTCTAAACCTTTCTTGTCATTATGTTTCAAAGGCAGATAGATTTGGGTGTCATCTGCATTAAAAAATGAAACGACACTCCATGCCTCCTAAGATTAGGAAGCATGTATGGAGAAAACAAAGTTGGACCCAAAATAGAGCCTTGAGGTACACCACAGGTAAGAGCGGCTACGGATGAAACAGAGCGTCCAAAATTCGGTTTTGCGTATATATATATATATATATATACACATACATATGCACAATTTGGCATGTTTCATTGCATTACTATCACAAATAAAACAATCGACTCCAAACTACTTCCTAGGCTGGACATCACTTTTGGCTACTACTGTATGACTTATATATGATAAAATTAATATCAATGTTACCTGGTAGAACCGGCCGGAAAACTCTGGGATGATCCAGATGATGGGGAGGCCGAGTGCGGTGAAAATGGACAGTCTGAGGGAGAGCAGCATCATGGAGCCGAACAGGAAGATGACACGCATGAAGTACCACATGAGCAGGCTCAACTTCTCACTCAGAGACTCACTCATGGTGTTGGTGTCGGTGGTGATGCGAGATACGATGTCGCCTGAAAAGGAAACCGGTAAAACGATCAAGACAGAATCAGCAGCAACACTTATATGATACTGTTCAAAACCAGCACTAATGGAATATGTTTGCAGTTTTACCTGTGGAAGATTTATCGAAGAACGCAATGTCCTGTTTCAGCACAGACTGGAAGACGAGCGCTTGGATGGAGGTGTGTATTCGGCTCATAGTGATGTTGTAGATGAGGTCACACACAAACTCACACACGGCGCTGGAGAAAACGAGTGGAAATACTGAGATGTGCTTTTATCTTTAATGCATTTAAGGTGTTGTTTATCTCAAAAACCGTGACTTTATGACTTTACTGTCACTTTTGATCAGTTTAATTTGTCCTTGCTGAGTAAAAGTCTCACTAAAGCCAGACTTCTGAACAGTAATGTACAAGATTGTCCTTTTAGTCTCACCTCATAATGGTCATCAGGGTCATGACAGTGATAGCATGGTTAAAGGCCTCAGGTTCATCTTCATTCATGATCCAGTCTGTCATTTTACCGGTGTAATGAGGAATCGCCATTTCACCTGTGGGACAACAATATGCATGTAAATTTTCATGTTCATATTCATGGCTATATCTTACAGACAAAACGATACAAGCTTTACCCACATTATTCTGCAATTAAAACATCAAAATGTCTCATCTCTAAATCTAGAAGTTGCTGAAAAGTCTGTATTTACTGTGTTTGCAAACTCGGCATGATTTTGTGTGCTGAACAATTATCAGAGCAAACAAGACCAAAGTGAAACTGAAGGTAACATTAGATCACATTTAACTTTCTTTCATTTGACAGACTATTTAAGTTTTAAATTACACTGTGGGCTAGACTTCGAGGTAATTATTTACAGATCATAAAGCCCTAACAGGCACATCAGGACGATCCAGAGCCAAATACATTAATAAAACAATATTTACTCAAAAATAATTTAAAAAATAAATAAATAAAAGGGAATTATGTATTGACTAGGCAACGGGTCTAAAAATATTTTAAAAAATAAATAAAATAAAATAATAAAAATGTAATGATTTAAATCAACAAATAATGCATCTAACAATACAGTAATATAGTAATAGCAACTAAATATTTTACAAATAATATTTGAATTTTATATTATATTAATTGCACAAGGATGATCATATTTGGGGATAATTTTTATTTGTGATAATAATGCTATGAAACATGCCAAATTGTGTGGACATCATTTTTGGCCAAAAATTATGAACTCATGCAAAAACAAGAAAAAAATCAATGAAATATTAAGAATTGTTGTAGTCAATGTTTGTTTTTTCTAATATACCTAATATAATCTAATATAATATAATTTTTTTTGTGTAGTAAAAAATTAAACCTGTAGCTTTAATTACCCTTTTTTTGCCAAACAATTTTGTCAGATAAATACCTTAACCAAGTTTAGTGTTTTGTTCTTCCCTCAAAATATAAAATATTGTCATATTTTGTATGAACTTGTAAACAAATATCCCCTCCGGACATCACTTTTGTACACTACTCTGTGTATGACACAGCACATAAGCACATTTTTACCTAACGAAGATATAACCACAAAGAAGAAGACGACTGCAAAGCGTCCACCGAACGGCTTCATGTATCCCAGCAGCCTTTGCAGCGAAGCCTTGCCCTTCTGCTCTGTTTTCTGCTTTTTGGCTGTCGGAAGGATAGTGGGTATATGGCGCTTCCACACCAACAGAGACATAGCCAACACCAAATACCCCTGCAGAAGCTGAAATATAATCGGATTTTAATACATACACATGCCTCCAGGTGTCTGTTTGCCATTTAAATGTATTAAAGCACATCTTACCCCTTGCCAGGTGTGCCAGCCCCACACCAGCTCCACAGTAGACTTGCCACAAGCCCAGAGGAAGGAGATATACACTGGATAGAGAAGACCGTGAACTACAGCCGTCTGCACCCCCTCGAATCCTCTCATCCACGCCGGGCTGCCGGAGTAGGCGAAGGAGACGAAGAGGAGGAGAATGATTCGGACCAGTCCACCAGCCCACAGCATGATGAAGGCGTTACTGATGAGGGACAGCTGGATGGCACCGATGAACATCACTGCAAACACGTCCACGCACAATGCCAACAGGGCGAACAAAGGAACAGCCATCTTATCCTTCATCTCCTGCACAGCCAAACAAATACTAGGATGAAATCAGAGATCAAATACACTTTTGCAATGACAAGTGCAATAAACATGTATCATCACATGTCATTATCATGTTACCATGTACAAAGTAAAAGAATGGCACATTTCAGGTAAATCAGTTTCACTTTCACTCTAAAATTAATTTTCATTTAAGCTCAATGAGATTTGCATACTTAATAGTGCGTTTACTAACTAAGCAACTCGTTTTGAAAGTCAAAAAGTAGATAATTACTTAAACATTGTGTATGTTTGAAGATTTCCCAGCAGTGCATTCACACAATAAGTGTGTTATTGAAAAGATAAAGGAAACACTACGTACCTTGTTAGCTGATACTACTGAAACTGTTTAAAATGTCAAGAATCGACGTGTTTTAGTATCGCCGCCACATTTATTTAATATGTTATAGTTTAAAATTAGTAACTAAACAAGAGCAATGAGAATGCTGTGTGTGAAACCTCCATATAAGGTTCAAATCTGAAACCGAAAGTGTGAAACTAACTGCAAGGAAAACCCCATTTGGGGTCAAAATAATGAATATTAATTACGCACCGTGACTTTGGCTACATAGCCCTACCTCATTGGCTCACAGTCAGACGTTGATAATCTGCTGGCCAATCAAGGAGGGCTTGTCTTATTAATATTCATAATGTTGCATTTCTCTAAAAGTGACACATTTACGTCACCGGTTTAAGCGTTAAATTGGCGTATTTGATGTTTCATCTCGATGATTTGAGCGTCGAGCGCTCTCGCGTCACGAGTGTCGCGTTTTAAGACGCAGTGTTACAACGCGTCCGCATTCTCTTCTTCAGTTCCTTTGCGCAGCGCTGAACGTGATCGCGTCTAATGTTACGTCAGCGTACCCTAATTAATATTCATGAGTATTTAGTGCTATCCGCTTCTCTGCTCTTTTCCCTCCACAGTCTTTTATAACGGTTGCCTGCATTTTGTTACACTGAATAAAAACGTATAAACAAACTCATCAAATCAGACCATACTTGGTCAAAGACTTTATATATATCTTAAAGGGATTTGACTGGGTCTGACCTAACCAAAACACTTGAGAATAATTAAAATTTCAACTTCATTCTATGATCTAAACGTCTTGTGGGGATCAAAACTTTGTTTCTATGCAAATATGAACTGTTTCAACATCAGAAATGTTTCTTGAGCAGCAAATCATCATATCAGAATGATTTCTGAAGGATCATGTGACACTGAAGACTGGAGTAATGATGCTGAAAATTCAGCTTTGATCACAGGAATAAATTACAGTTTACTATATATTCACATAGAAAACAGCTATTTTAAATCGTAAAAATATTTCACATTTTTTACTGTATTTTTGATCAAATAAATGCAGCCTTGGTGAGCAGAAGAGACTTATTTCAAAAACATTATACGCCAAACTTTCAAATGGTATAGTGTTCTACTACATAATAATCATTCCGTTTCTAAAAAGCTTTTCCTAGTGATCCATACAGCAGCTGTACAGAAGGAAAAATGTGCCAGGCCAAGTTTGGGAATGGAGAATGTGATAAGGAGTGCTCGAGTTCTGCCTGTCTGAAAGATGGATTTGACTGCCTCAAAGAAAAAGGCTCCTGCATGTAAGAAACCAACATAACACATGCTAATATCACATAAAATAAAAAGGAAAGGAAAAAATCAATTAAAAAAAAGGAAAAAATCAATTATGTTTTGTTTAAGGAAAATACTTTATTTCCACATTATATATACTGTGAATATATATATATTTACAGTAGTAGCCAAAAATGATGTCCAGCCTGTAGGAAAACTGACCTTTTGTGTTTTTTGTTTCATATTGCATGTGTATTTTGTAAATGTGTAATATTTTGTAATCATATAGCGTAGTTGTGCTTGAAGTCGATTGTTTTATTTGTGATAATAATGCAATGAAACATGACAAACTGTGCAGCCAGAAATTATGAACACATGCAAAAACTAGAGAGAACCAACAAAATATTAATAACTGATTGTTTTAGTCAATGTATGCTTTTTCCTGTGAGCTTTTTGTTTTTCTATCCATTTTCTTTACATAGTAAAATAAAACTTGTAGCTGTAGTTTGCCTTTTTTGCCAAATAATTTTTTGCCTAATAATAAATACCTTAGTTTAATGTTTAAGTTTAAGTTTAATGTTTTTGTTTGTTTAAAAATATAAAATATTTTCCTCATATTTTGATGGTTTAATCAAACTTGTAGGGTCATTAAAAACCACTAATCACTTTTGGCCACTACTGTGTTTGTGTGTGTATATATATATATATATATATATATATATATATATATATATATATATAAATAATTTATATATAAAATTTAAATAGCCATTTTTTAAAAGATGTATTTACATTTAGTTTATCCTGATGTAAATCATGTAAAATAATTTTTAAAAAATGAACTAAAAATACACCTGTGCAATTTAATTATGCATCACATAATAAAAACTAACAAATTATGCACATTATGCATTTTGTTTTAAGACACTGCATTATATGAGGTTCATTCTGTGTTGGTAATGAGCAATGAGAATTATGCTCAAAAGTAAACCATATTAAATTATTGTGAATTGGGAAAAATAAGTCACAATGAGAAAAATGATAACGATTCTAAAAATGGGTTAAAAAATAAAGTTTCTATATTTCCAAAATAATCCAATATATTGGATTTGGGGGCGAAGCCTGGACATATTTTAGTGAGATTCACCCACATCTTTTCTCTCATTTTTTATGATATTTACACCCAATTTAAAAACACTAGCATCATTTACACAAATGAACAGCTGAGAAATATGTACTAATGGAGTAAAGATGCAAAAATGTGTCGTCTGATTTGTGCTGGCATCACATGATAGCTGATGTGGATGATCATTGGTCGGTGTTTGTAACGTCTTCTGCGTTGTTGCGATGGATTGCAGTATTCTGTTGTTTGGCGAACTCTGCATAGTATCCCTGTTTGGCCAGCAATTGGTCATGGTTGCCCTCCTCGACCACTTCCCCTTCTCGGAGGAAGATGATGTGATCTGCGTTCTCCACGCCGCTCAGTCTGTGAGTGATGAGCAGCACCGTGCAGCTCTTCAGGTCCTTCCGCAGAGCGCTGTAGACCTGAGAAGAAGAAGCGGATGAAGACTTAAGATCAGGGTAAAATCGTGCACCTAGGGTCGACCAATCACAACAGACTGAGCCATCTAACCAATCAGAGCAGAGCAGGCTCTCGGAAAGGAGGGGCTTAGAGAGACTGAATCTTCGAACTAACACTTTTTGCCTGTAACCACCTAGATCATAGATGGAAAAGACAATTTACAGCCAATACAGGCAATTTAATATGGAAATATATGGTTTTTAAAGCTTTTAAACAGTTAAAGCGCCACCTGTGGTCCGATCTTCATAAAAGTTTGCATGCTTATTTAGAATCATATGCCGCATGTGCTCACCAGATTTCATGAAGTTTTAAATTTTTGTTTAGGATTTATTGGCTTTTGGGTATATTTTTCCACGGCCATTTTTAAATAACCCTGTTATAGCTATCTAAAGGGTAAAGTTTTAAAAAATTATTGACCTAGAGAGTCCAGAGAATCGTGCTGCAGTGGTTTTACCGAGGTTGAGCGAAAAACCTAGGACTAGTTCGCGAAAGTAGGTTTTTTCGAATAATCTCCAATATCTCCAACGTTTTGCTTGACAGTGGTGGTCCTAGAGGCAAAGTTGCTCAGAATGAGGAGTTCAATGTGTGAATATTGTGCGCATGCGCGAAAAATCGCGTAATATACAATCATTTACGCACCTAAACAGCCTCCGTTAACCTTGTCCGATAGGTGCTCAAACTTCATTGGCCGACGGCGGCCGTGTTTTTCGAGATACACGAACGTCCTCATAGATAATCGTCGCACCTTGGACCAAGACACAGCATGCCAGTTTTTAAGTCAATCAGACTGACTGCTGCATAACTATAGCCGTTTTCGTGTTTTTTTTATTTTATAGCACCACCAAGTGGCCAGTTGCTGCGTCCTTTTTCACACAACCACACACAAGTATACCAAGTTTGGTGAAATTGTCTCATTCCGTTCAAGAGTTATAGCCATTTTAGCAAAAGTGGCCACGCCCATTTAAAACGTTCTGGTGTCCCGTCACGGATGTGAATTGAAATTTTGACTTTTTTCGATAATTATTGACAATCATACTCCAGAGAATCTTTCTGCACTGGTTTGGTTCCGATCAGGCAAAAAACCTAGGACTAGTTTGCAAAAGGTTTTTCAAAACATCCAAAATACCCGAAAATTTCAGGGCGAATTGAGCGATTTTGTACTTTTGATCTTAGCATGTGTTCACTCTCTGTGTCCAGTGAGCTGGTAGTGTCATCGAGCACTAAAGTCTGCGGTTTCTGAATCAGAGCTCTGGCGATGGCAATACGCTGCTTCTGACCTCCGGAAACCTGACCGCCCTTCTCTCCAGCATCTGAGGAACACAAAACAACACCTGTTACTTTCTAAACCAACTTTAAGTACTATTAAAGGGGTCCTATTTTGCTTTTTGCTGTTTGAGCATGAAAAAGGTCAACAAAGTCCCTCCAGAGTTATTCTCTATATCAGTGTCACTGTTTCTGAACTCCCTGAAACCCCTTTCATTGTAGTCTTGAGTTTTCTTCACAACATTCCTCATTTAAATATTTTTTTCCAGAGCCTGATGGACCCACTAGAGCCGTGATCTGACCTGGCTTCAGCTCAAGAGAAACGTTCTGAAAGGACGAACAACACATTTTTTTAAATAAACATACAGTAGTGGCCAAAAGTGATGAAAAATTGACATCTTCAACCTTTATTCAAATATTATTAAAAGATTTTGTAAGCATATTGCGTAGTTGAGTCGATTGTTTTATTTGTGATAATAATGCAATGTAACATGACAAATTGTGCGACATCATTTTTGGCCAGAAATTATGAACACATTCAAAAACGAGAGAGAACCATTGAAATATTAATAACTGATTATTTTGTAGTCAATGTATGTGTGCTTTTTCCTGTGAGATGTCAGCTGTTTTGTTTCTATGCATTTTTTTGTAGCTGTAGTTTGCCTTTTTTGCCAAATAATTTTGCCAGATAAATACCTTCACCAAGATTAGTTTTGTTCTTCCCTAAAATTTAAAAAATTAAAAAAAACAAATCTAAAATATTTTCCAAACTTGTAGGGTCATTAAAAACAAACATCCCCTCCAAACATCACTTTTGTATGAAAGCTTGTTTCCGCCAATGAATTAAACATTTTAAAAGATAATTGCAACTTTTTATTTCACAATATTATATCATGCAATTTTGACTTTATAACTCGCAATTCTGACTTTATAACTCGCAATTCTGACTTTATATCTCGCGATTCTGACTTTATAACTCGCAATTCTGACTTTATATCTCGCGATTCTGACTTTATAACTCGCAATTCTGACTTTAAATCACGCGATTCTAACTTTATATCTCGCAATTCTGACTTTATATCTCGCAATTCTGACTTTATATCTCGCAATTCTGACTTTATTTCTCGCAATTCTGACTTTATAACTTGCAATTCTGACTTTATATCTCGCAATTCTGACTTTATATCTCGCGATTCTGACTTTATAACTCGCAATTCTGACTTTATATCTCGCAATTCTGACTTTATATCTCGCAATTCTGACTTTATTTCTCGCAATTCTGACTTTATAACTCGCAATTCTGACTTTATAACTCACAATTTTGACTTTATAACTCGCAATTCTGACTTTATATCTCGCAATTCTGACTTTATATCTCGCAATTCTGACTTTATATCACGCAATTCTGACTTTATAACACAATTCTGACTTTTTATATCTCGCAATTCTGACTTTATATCTCGCAATTCTGACTTTATAACTTGCAATTCTGACTTTATAACTCGCAATTCTGACTTTATATCTCGCAATTCTGACTTTATATCACGCAATTCTGACTTTATAACTCGCAATTCTGACTTTATAACTCGCAATTCTGACTTTATATCTCGCAATTCTGACTTTATAACTCGCAATTCTGACTTTATAACTCGCAATTTTGACTTTATAACTCGCAATTCTGACTTTATATCTCGCAATTCTGACTTTATATCTCGCAATTCTGACTTTATATCACGCAATTCTGACTTTATAACACAATTCTGACTTTTTATATCTCGCAATTCTGACTTTATATCTCGCAATTCTGACTTTATAACTTGCAATTCTGACTTTATAACTCGCAATTCTGACTTTATATCTCGCAATTCTGACTTTATATCACGCAATTCTGACTTTATAACTCGCAATTCTGACTTTATAACTCGCAATTCTGACTTTATATCTCGCAATTCTGACTTTATATCTCGCAATTCTGACTTTATATCTCGCAATTCTGACTTTATAACTCGCAATTCTGACTTTATATCTCACAATTCTGACTTTAACTCGCAATTCTGACTTTATGTCACGCAATTCTGACTTTATAACTCGCAATTCTGACTTTATAACTCGCAATTATGTTTATATCACAAAAAAAAATTCAGAATTGTGAGATAAAAAGTCGCAATTATCTTTTTTATTTTTTATTCAGTGGCGGAAACAAGCTTCCATACTTTTGGCCACTTATGTAAGATATATTTTTTATAGCTGTATAACTATTTTACAAATTTAATACATAGTTTTTTGCCATTACAGTAATGAAAATGAGACTACAGTAATGAAAACATTAAAATGTGCTTCATTGTCAAATAATGACTCATAATACAAAACAGACTTTATTTTCTTTGAGCAAAACATAATTCATTATTGCTTGCTTTTAAATTTGGGAAATATAATAGGAGCTTTTTCAACGCATACCTTCAGCACATCTGTGTCTGGTTGCTTTGGATAAGAAAAGCACCTTAATGCAGCATAACATACAAGAAAAAGTTAGAAATATATGAATCTGTTGCTTGTGTTAATGTAATTCATCATAACATACAGTAACATGAGAAGTGCTGCAGGTTGCCAGCAGATCAAGATAAACACCTTAATGGATCATATACAAGAAAACAAAATGTATTAGTCTATTGTTGTTAATGTAGTGGATCTTACTTTCTCGCTATTGACATCCAATACATAAATGGCAATACCTTTGCGGGGTACACCTGAGAATAAAAAAAAAGCCCCGCCTCCACATCGACTGCAAGAACATTCGACGCGTGATTGGCCGAGGAACTCTGACAAAGATGAAGCACAAGAACGCAATTCGCTCAGTAAAGATGGAGTAGCTTGCGCTGATTGGCCGTCGTGAAACAGCCGAACGGCTGTCAGGTACTGGGCTGCCCGATCAGTTTTAGGGAAGAAGAAAAATAATAAAAATCCTTACAATTACAATAGGGTTTCAGCATTATGTGCTAATAATTTCAGGATCATCAAGGGCCCCTCACACACCAGGGCCCTATGCATTCTGTCACCCTTTTCCCCCACTTACTACGCCCCTGGCTCTATCTCATTGGCTCACAGTCAGACATTGGTAGGCGGGTGTAATCTGCTGGCCAATCACGGAGGGCTTGTATTATTAATATTCATAATGTTGCATTTCTCTAAAAGTGACACACTTACGTTGCCGTTTTAAGCACTAAATTGGTGTATTTGATGTTTCATCTCGATTTGTGTCGCGTTTTAAGACGCAGTGTTACAGCGCGTAACTTTGCGTTCCTTTGCGCAGCACTGAACGTGATCGCGTCTAATGTTACGTCAGCGTACCCTAATTAATATTCATGAGTATTTAGTGCTATCCGCTTCTCTGCTCATAACTGCAGGGTGCAGATAACTGCCACAATTTACAAATAATTTTTTTACCCTTTTTCCCCCCCTCCACAGTAAGGTTGTCTTTTATAACGGTTGTCTGCATTTTGTTACACTGAATAAAAACGTCTAAACAAACTCATCAAATCAGACCATACTGGGTCAAAGACTTTATATATTTCTTAAAGGGACTTTGACTGGGTCTGACCAGTTACCTAAACCACTTTACAGATTACTTGGCTGCTGTTTTCTCAACATAACTACAGAAATGACAAAAAAGGTCACTGTTTTGGGGATTTTGGTTTAATAATGTGTCTATTATTAAAATCCAGGAAAAACAGAAATGATAATATTATTACAATTTAAAAGAACCATTTTCTACTGCTGAGAAAAGAAAGACAAACGTACAGGACTTATATATAAAAAATGAGATATTATGTCTAGTTTGAACACAAGGAAGGGAAGTTTTTTGTGTGTGTGTGTGTTATTGTTCAATTGTCCTGTCAATTTTCCTTCAACACAATTCATGCAACACAATAATTCATAAACAGTCTTGTAGGTATAGGTCAAACTCATGTGTTAATGACCTTTTAGATTCACACACACACACACACTTGCACACACACACTCTTACACACACACACTCGCTCCTATTCTTCTCCACACAGTGGCAGGAAGTCGTCCAGATATCCGCTGTGCTTCTGAAAAAGAATGAGGGACAAATTGAGGGCGGGAGCTGTTGAGGGTGTAGACATGAACGTTCACACACTTCACAGACTCTTACTGGACTGATAACACTGCATCCTCTGACGAACCCGTCCAAGATCAGCAAGATCATCTTCAGATGAGAAGACACCAGGCCCTGGTGGTTCAGACTCAAGGGGCCGAACAGTGTTATATCAAAAGAAAAGAAAGTCCTGACTGAGTTCTGCCATGCATCTGACAGCCAGATTAACCTTCCTCTTATGGTCTCTCTGCAGATTATCTCAAGGTGAGTCAAATTCGGCTTCATGTGGATAAAATTGATGAATAGACAGACACAGATGATCACATGATGTGATGATTGCTGGTGTTCTAATGACCAACTTACTGTAGCAGCAAATGAGCGAGAGGAATAGTAAAATAATTGATTCATCTTTAATATATTTCTTGGTTGTAACATTTTCAAAAGTTTTTTTGTTTACTTTTAGGTTTAATCCCAAACTTTAATATGGTGTCAGACACACATGGTAAATGTATTTTTTATAATATATATATTGACTTAGGAGTATCAGGTAGCCTATGGGAAAACTGACATCTTCACAATTAATTCAAATATTATTAAAAATATGTTAAAGAATTTTGCGTAGTTGTATTTGGAGTCGATAGTTTTATTTGTGATAATAAAGCAATGAAGCATGACAAATTTTTGGCCAGAAATTATGAACACATGCAAAAACAAGAGAGAACCAACGAAATATGAATAACTGATTATGTATTTCTGTGAGCTTTTTGTTTTTCTTTTCATTTTTTTGCATAGTAAAATAAAACCTGTATCTGTAGTTTGCCTTTTTGCCAAATAACTTTGTCAGATAAATACCTTAACAAGTCCCTTTAAGAGAAGTCATATCACTCGGCGGCCATCTTAGAAACGCCTCTCGGGCATACAAGTGCTGCTCCTATCTCTTTGAATGGGGAAACATCAAAGCTGTTCGCCAAACTTTCGATTAAATTTCATATTTGAAATCACCAATGAAATCTGACAACAACTGTCTCATAAATTTTGCTCGAATCCTGACAAAAACGGCATTTTTCTGACTGGATCAAGCTAACATGCATGCACAGTCCTAGCGCGTCTCTATAAAAACCGCGCGTCTGACTGTTTTTATATCAACCGGAGCTTCTAACGGCCGCTGCAGTGACGCGATGACTTTACCAATCGGCGATTGGCTCTTATTTAGAAGGCGGGACTTATTCCGCCATATTGAGTTGCACTTTCTCCCATTCATAATAATACGAGTTCACATAAAGGCTTTGTTTTGTTCTTCCCTCATATTTAAAGTCCCCCTGTAGGCTAGTCAATAATTGTATTCCTTAAAACTCATCTTTGATCACCAAAATGAGATATTTAAACGTTTTTTCCTGTGAAAAAAATCTCTTCATGCCTTAAAATAGCTTGAATGTAACTCGACACCCTTGATTCATGGCGGATCTATGAATATGATAATTAGCCCCGCCTCCATTCGATCAACTTACTGAGGTAAACGCTGCACAATGGTATCGCTTTTTACAACGGTAATTATTATGATTAGTCTTTTGCCTGACTATATTATCAAACAGCTAATAATGTATTGCTAATGTTACACGAGTCCTTTCAGAGTGGTCATAGTTAATGATATGCTAAAGCACGTTGACATGATTCACGGTGATTGGTTACAAGGTAGTTTGTAACATAAGAATCTGTCTTTAGATGACTGCAGTTTTAAAGAGAAAGTACTCAGCAATGGTGTTGAATGATGAATTTGCACATGGTTTGTCATATTAAAACACCACATAGACATATAAACAACATTAAAAACTTGATTTTCACCACAGGGGACGTTAAAATATTTCACAAATCTAAAATAGCCTATTTTTCTCATGTTTTGATGGTTCTATAGATATACAGTAGTGGCCAAAATGCTACAGTAAATATATCAAATGAAAATATATAGGCTACAATGTAAAAGTTTTACAGAATTCTGTTCTGTTGTTCAGCCATTATGGGTTGATTTTGCTTCACACACACCTGTCAACTCTATTGTCAACTCTATTCGCTACAGTAATCCACTCCCATTCCACCCCATTTCCTGTTGCTGTTCATTCTGGTAACTTCCTGTTTGTGTCATGCCCCTAGTTTCCTGTTTCTCCTGGAATTCAGGTCAAAGATCCGCCCCCTCCAGTCAAATCTCCTTTAATAGCTCAAAAACATACTTAACATTGGATTATCGGGTCGATACTTCATGTTTTTAACCAAAACACTTGAGAACTAATAATTATAATTTAAATATCAACTTCATTATATGATCTAAACATCTTGTGGGGATCAAAACTTTGTTTTTATGCAAATATGAACTTTGCAACGTTTCAGCATCAGAAATGTTTCTTGAGCAGCAAATCAGCATGTTAGAATGATTTCTGAAGGATCATGTGACACTGAAGACTGGAGTAATGATGCTGAAAATTCAGCTTTGATTAAAGGAATAAATTACAGTTTACTATATATTCACACAGAAAACAGCTATTTTAAATTGTAAAAATATTTCACATTTTTACTGTATTTTTGATCAAATAAATGCAGCCTTGGTGAGCAGAAGAGACTTATTTCAAAAACATTATACGCCAAACTTTCAATGGTATAGTGTTCTACTACATAATAATCATTCCGTTTCTAAAAAGCTTTTCCTAGTGATCCATACAGCAGCTGTACGGAAGGAAAAATGTGCCAGGCCAAGTTTGGGAATGGAGAATGTGATAAGGAGTGCTCGAGTTCTGCCTGTCTGAAAGATGGATTTGACTGCCTCAAAGAAAAAGGCTCCTGCATGTAAGAAACCAACACAACACATGCTAATATCACATAAAACAAAGTTACTTATAGTCAGTAGAATGTCTAAAGTGTTACCATTAATTGTAATGCAATATGAATATGTGTAATACATTCAAATGTGAGCGCATCATGTTTCTTTCAGTTCAGGGCATATTCAATACTGCCGAAATCATTATGACAACGGCTACTGCGACCAGGGCTGCAACACCGCCCCATGTGGGTGGGACGGCTCGGACTGCCACAAAAAGCAGTATCCCGTCTGGGCCAAAGGAAGCCTCATACTGCACACTAGAATTCCATTCCAGAGGGGTCAGTTCCAGAACGGCTCTCTGTTATGGGCCTTAAGCACTGTCCTCCAGACCAGCGTCAAACTCAGAGGAATGGCACCTCTCCAGCCCACCTCTGACCTTCTGACAATGGACACTCGACAGCTGGCGGAGCTGTACGCTCAAACACCATCCTACGACAGCAATGAGTAAGTAATGCTATATAATATCTATAACTATGTGTGTGTGTGTAAGCATGCTTCATGGAGTTAACATGGAAAATGTGCCTTGCTTTAGTGGAGATTTCTTGTGGGAAAACACTTAAAACATAAAATTACCTTTATAACCTCTAGATGGCAGCAGAGGACCACTCATTGGCTCAATCTACTTACTAATATAGGTTTTTTCTCAGGTTTTGCTTTTGGATTTATGTTTAGACATTATAAAATCACTATTATTAACATTTGCAATCATATTTTGGTGAAAGGTGGCACTATAACAGTTAAAAAGCATTTTTTTAGTAAATTACGCATCTGCTAATTGCCAATAACTGCTGCTTAGAGCTATATTTGTATTTTATTTTTTATGTGAGTGTTATATTATTTATGTTAATCAAGGTTTTATTTATGTTAATCAAGGTTAATCAAGTACCAAGAATACTCAAAACTGTAAAAACCCTAACGAATACACCTAAAAAATAATGTAAAAAGAAATAATTTTGTTTTACGCAGCTATTTTTCACTCTTTCCGATCTCTCCAATTAGGCTGTTATTGCTGTTGTGTCTTGATTTTATTTTAGCATTTTATAGTCCATGTTAATCAAGGTTTTATGCACCAAAAATTTTCATAATATAAATCAAATATAATAAAACCTAAAAAATACACCTAAAAATAATGTAAAAATAAATAATTATGTTTTACACAGCTATTTTCCACCAGCTCTCTACTTTGCTATTGTGCCTTAATTTTATTTTATTTTTTTTATAGTCCATGTTAATCAAGGTTTTATGCACCAAAAAGTCTCATAATATAAATCAAATATAATAAAACCTAAAAAATACTCCTAAAATAATGTAAAAATAAATAATTTAGTTTTACACAGCTATTTTACACCCTCTCTTAAATTAGGCTGTTTTTGCTATTGTGCCTTTCACATAAATGACCTTCATATAAATGACCTTTGTTTTGGCTTTGTTACTTTTTCTTTGATATACGATTGTAGTGATATCATGCAGGTATTGCCTTCAATAATCAGTGGTCTGTTTCCCAGATCAAATTTGTGCTGACTGCATCTGTATTTTTGTACTACAGGTCAGTGTTATTCCTGCAGCTGGATAACAGAGGCTGCTCCCGTCTTCCCACCACCTGTTTCCCGTATGCCGTCGAGGCCGGACACTTCCTGCGTGCCGTCCTGGCACTGAACCACGCCCCCTTTCCCATGATCCCAGAGATCCAGGCAGCTGTAATCAGTGTGCGTGGAGTTGATGAGGAAATAGGAGCCAGAGAGGAGGTGAAACTGCCGAAAAAGGAACGCAGCAGTACGTTGAATCAACTCCACAGCAACTACGTAAATTTATCCACTAACCATTCAGAAACGTCTAAAAGTTGTAACTTCTTCCTGAGTCTCTCCATCAGTGTCGACTCCGGTTTGAACAATGTAAGGCTGAACACCGTCGTCATTTTGGCTGCGTGAGATTCTCCAGCTTTGTTGTTGTTGAGCAACCGAAGCGCGAGCTGTTAAAGCTCCGCCCTCTTCTGGAAAGGGGGCCGGGAGCAGCAGCTCATTTGCATTTAAAGGGACACACACAAAAATGGTGTGTTTTTGCTCACACCCAAATAGGGGCAAATTTAACAAGCTATGATAAATGATCTGTGGGGTATTTTGAGCTGAAACTTCACAGACACATTCTGGCGACACCAGAGACTGATATTACATCTTGTGAAAATAGGGCATAATTAAGACATTTCTCCTTGTATAGAACATTTTTTGGCATAAAGAGTTCTTTAAAATTGAGTCGAGAACCCTAGAGTTCAATACAGAACCCCACTGAACCTTAACTCCAGTGTAACTCCAAAAGATAAGAGTTTCAGAGAAGTTAGTTCTATTATTGATTGAAGTGTTTTTCTTGTATTTACGAGCATCATTTACGTGCTCAATCTCACGTTTCACTTCCTGAAGCCTCTCCTGCCTGGATGTGGCCAGTGGTCGGTGTGGCGACTGGACTCGGTGTGGCGCTTGTCGTGATCGTCCCGGTGGTGTTGATGTGGTTAAAGAGAAGACGACAGCGGCGGGAGGGAGGCGAGCGAGTGCGTCACAGGTCCACCGTCACCGACAGCAATAATGGCAGCAAGGCCTGGACCCGCCGCTCTGAGGAGAAAAGAAGCCGATCAGGAAGAGATAAAGACAGGAATGGGATGAAGAAAAACAAGAAAGGAAAGGAATCAGGAAAAAGACGTAAGGAGCCCCTCGGCGAGGATGCTATCCGTATGAGGTGAGTCTGATGTTCAAAGTGTCTTTGAAGAGTTTTCACACTGTGAGGAGGAAACGCCGCTGATGGGAAGGAATTGTCCGTGTGCTTTATGCTGATTTTAGGCCCCTGAGGAAGGAACTAGACATTGGAAGTGACACCGACGTTACCCAGAGCTCCATGGAGGACATCAATAAGACGATCTGTGACCACAGATCACCAGACCAAAAACACTTCCAACAGCCACGCATGCTGGGTGAGGATGAGGGGGAACTGACCGCATACACTCCACATACTTTTACTTATTTGGATGATATAGTTATGTATTTACTTTAAAATGGGGGGAAATAAGTCTAAACAGCAAAGTAAATTCAAAAGATTACAGTTAAAAAAAACCAAATTGTATATATATATATATATATATATATATTTTTTTTTTTTTTTTTTTTTTTTTTTTTTTTTTGTAATCTTCTGAAACAATCAGTCTATATATATATATATATATATATATATATATTAGGGCTGTCAAAAAATTTAACACAAATTACTGAAGCATGTGAAATTGCGTCATTATATATATATACACATACATTACTAAAACATTCAAATATATTTTCAGATTGGAAAGATTTAAAGTAAAATACAAGATATGTAATTAATGCAGTATTTATTAATATTTTGAATTAGCTTTTATTTTTATATTTTCAGTATTTTAAATATTGCTATTTAGGTTTATTTTTTAATTTTAATTTTAATTTTAGTACATTAACAAACTTATTTTAGCTACATTTATATATTTTAACATATTTTGAATTAATGTTTATAAACATTATAAACATTTATATTAACATTTATATTTTATTTTATCTTTATTTTAATTAACAAAAACGAAATTTTGAATACTTTTGGTTTATATATATATATATATATATATATATATATTTTATTAGTTTCTTTTTTAAAAAAAAAAAATATATATATATATATAAAATTATTTTAAGAAAATGTACTACAAAATAAATCTAAATAGCAATATTTAAAAAGAAGCTAATAAAAATGACAAATCACATAAAATTACTAAAACTAAAACGAAACTAAAAAATATAAAATCAAAAGCTAGTTCAAAATATTAATAAATAAATACTAAAGCATTTCAGAGTATGCAAAATGTCACGTAGTAACTTTTTTGAGTGATGATTCAAGC
>CM077445.1:19047388-19267388 GCA_039654765.1 Mylopharyngodon piceus
TAAGAACACATTTCTTACTTGAATGCTGCTGATAAATGCTCTGGTGAGGAGATAAACATGGCGGACGGTGCACTCGTATTATTATGAATAGGAGAAAGTCAGGGTTTGCCAGGTTTTCACAACAAAACCCGCCAAATTGCTCCTCAAAACTAGCCCAATCGCATTTCAGGGGGGTAAAATCCGCGTCTTTGGCGGGGCTCCCCTGGTAAAATTCGCATTCCAGGGGCTAAATATCACGTTATTTGGTGTCGATTCAACCCGCGGCAACAGAATAAAAGTAGCCCAATTCCGCGGGAAAACCGCGGACTTGGCAACACTGGAGAAAGTGCAACGCGCAATATGGCGGAATAGAGTACCTCAGGGATGACGTGTTTTTGTAGGCCAACCCGGAAGTTAGCGGCGCACGGGTTCCCTCGATTGAAAGCCTATGCATTTTTCCCATAGACTTTTGGAAAATCGCAAAAAATAAGCTCTGTGTTTAACAAAGGGTTATGACACTTACACGTTTTGTCTATCAAGATAATCTTTACAAGTTAACACAACATTTATACATTTTGAAGCCTAAATAAAGTCATCAAATATAAAAAGCTAACAGTAGGCTATAAACGGACTACAGCACACCATGGTCGCGGATCAACGTCACCACCACCAAGCTTCCTCAAACTTTATTTAAAAACATGCTCGCTGATTATGATCTGCGCTGTGAATTAATACTTATCCACTTTTTAATGAGAAATGCTGTCCAAATGTCCTGTTTGTCACGATGACGTCTAAAGTCCCCGCCAAAGGAAGTAGTCCCTTTTAGCAATTTGTTAGCAACCGCCGTTTTTAAGACACAATAAAGGTTTAAAAAATCACAAGCGGGTTATAACTGGTGTGTTTTATGTCATAGATCAAAACGTGAAAATATTTAGAGGCTTTGTTAACCACAGACCTTATTTCAGGCGATTTAGCAAAAACCCATTCAAAAAAACCCATAGACTTTGGGCGATGGAACCGGAAGTCCTAAAATGCTAACTCGCTTCCGGGTTTTGCCTACAAAAACACGTCATCCCTGAGGTACTCTATAACTCCCGCCTTCTAAATAAGAGCCAATCGCCGATTGGTAAAGTTATCGCGTCACTGCAGCAGCCGTTAGAAGCTCCGGTTCCAGACGCTACTTTCATAAAACACCTGATATCGCCCAGTCAAATATTACCAAATAACATTTCACTGTAAAATTAATCTGATTACTGAAGTAAAATGGGTTGCAAGTGCCAGATATAGCTTACTGCAGATATACTGTATACTTTTATATACTTTTTATTCAGCAAGGACGCATTAAATTGATCAAGTGACACAGAATCACAGTTTCCACAGAAGCAGCACAACTGTTTCAAATCAGAAATGTTTCTTGAGAAGCAAATCATCATATCAGAATGATTTCTGAAGGATCATGTGACACTGAAGACTGGAGTAATGATGCTGAAAATTCAGCTTTGATCACAGGAATAAATTATATTTTACTATATATTCACATAGAAAACAATTTTTACTGTATTTTTGATCAGATAAATGCAGCCTTGATAAGCAGAAGAGACTTTTGAATGGTAATGAGTGAGCAAAACGTATTTTTGAAACGTTCACGCAGCACTGAAAATGCAAATACTCAGATAAAGGTGAAACGGATCACTTGCTTAGAAAAACAACATTTAGGTGCCAGTGATGAATGTGTACACAGACAGTCTTTATTGTAAAAGAGGTAGAGAATACAGGTGTTTCACTGTACAGAGAAAAAGACAGCACTGTTGATATACTCATTCAAACGGTAAATAAAGACAGCAAACGCACCTCATTCATATAATTGATACATACACAAACCCAGTAAAAAAGAGAAACTCACACGCACACACACACAAAACACAATCTTTGGATTTTTCTCTATTGCCCCCTTCACCCAAGCCAATTCTATCTGAGCTTTGAATAAACAATATAGAGCAGTGATAATAATAATAATAATATAGCTATAATGAAAGCAGTCTTAATGCAGGTTAAAAAGTTCCCCTTTCAACACCCAGATATTGCAGTAACAAATAGTGGAAGTTGTGATGTAGTGGAAACGTGTAAAATAAAACTAGAATAAAATACTAAAAGCCATGATCTCATCCAGCTCTTCTGTCTCACAAACACTCATTCATCCAAACGGAGAAACGGCCTTATTCATGAAACAAAAGCTGAACAAATACACTCTCTGTGTGTATATATATATATATATATATATATATATATTCACGTATTGAATTGATTTTATGAACAATTTATGAAAAAAATTCACTCTGCTCATGTTTTATGAATGAGGCCCATTCTTATGTAGATTATCACATTGAATGGAACATGACAATTTTTGTAAGAATATTTTAAGAATGATTTTCACTGAAAAACTCTGCTTGTGTTTCATGAATGAGGCTCAATGTGAAGTCCAATAATAATAATAATAATAACAAAAGTAAAAAAACAAACAAGAAAAACTGAAACTGCAGTTGGGTAGAAGAGTGACCATCATTCTTTCGTCGTTCCGTCTGTCCTCGGGTTCATCAGTCAGAGTTGTCGGAGTGATCGGATCCGGGTGAAGCGGCGGAGGGCGGCGTGTTCTGCTCCTGCCAGTTACCATTAGTCTGGAGAAAGAGAAAACCGCTGTTAAAACCACAAAAACCAACGACATCCTCTCTACACACGTCTAAAACACTTGCAGGCCTATTCACAGTGAGCGTGAAGGTTAAAGGTCAAGTTTAGGTGGGAATAACATGACAGAATGATCATATTTTGGTGTTTGTTGTAGACTTTCTACACAGAAGCGTTTGCCTGAACACACTGAATCTGTTTTATGGACATAAATGTATTGATTTCACTGCAGAACTAATAATGTAAATGCAATGATAAAAGATTTTAATAAATAAAAGATTATCATATTTTAAAATGGTGCACAACATTAATAAAGAACATCATTAAATATGATTAAAAACACCGGTGGGCTGCCGACTAATTGCCAGATTTCTTTCTTTCTCGTTTATTATTTTTTATTACTAATACTAGACCACTATTATCATTATACCAAGATATATTCATATTTCACACTTATTAAACACAAGTGAAATATAATATATATAATAAAAATAATTTAATTTAAAACGTTTACCACAACTTTATTTTATTACTAATATGTCATAAATTATATACACTCATTTAAAGCAAGTAAAATCTTTTTATCAGATAATACTTTACATTTAATAATAATAATAATAATAATAAGTTACATTTAAACATTACATTTAAGCACTTTATTGTTTTTATTACAAATAATAGACCACTACTATTCAGTGCTATTTAGGTTTTTAGTTTTATTAATATTTTAAATTAGGTTTTTATTTTTATATTTTTATAGTTTTCATGTTAATTTTAGTTTAATTTCTAGTCATTTCACTCTGTGCTTTTGCCATTTTATTAGGTTTTTTTTTTTTTTAAATAGCTATTTAGGTTCCAGTTATTTATTTATTTCCAGTTAATAATTTTAGTACTTCAACTTATTTCAATTTATTGCAAAGGCAACATTCCTAATTTTTGTTTAGTTCAAGTTTTTCAACTAATATTTATATTTCATTTTATTTCAGCTTTTTTTCAATTAACAGAAATGCTTTTAATAGTTTTAGGGCACGTTTACACGACAACGATATGATTAAAATGGAGAAGTTTTTCCTTTGAGTTTTCCGCGTACAGACGACTCCATTGTCAAAACGATCCCCATTCACACGAATCCGTGAAAATGACTAAAAACGCTGTATTCTGCTGTCAGGCCATTAGATGGCGATGAAACACTATAGACTGAACATGTAATACGCATTTACGTGACGTCATCATTTTCACAGATTCGTGTTTTTGTTGTTTACACGGAGACTTTTCAGAAACTTGCACTTTGAAACCCGTTTTCAAAAGTTTGTGTTTTCAGGCCACCGAAATGCTGTTGTCGTGTAAATGACCGGCCAAAACGCATAAAAAGTTTTCCGTTTTTAGTTGAAAACAGTGTCGTGTAAACGGCCCCTTAGTCACAATAATAACCCTGCTACTATTATTATTACACCAAGATATATTCCTATTTCACACTAATTTAAAGTGAGTGAAATCTGCATTATCAGATAATCATTTACATTTAATTTACATTTATAAGGCATTTTTCTGGACACTTCCACTCAAGTAGGTTGTATTTTGCATGCAAGACCATATATGTGCGATTTCTCATAAAATAAAAATCATGTGCCAAACGTCGCTCTTGATGTGAACAGGCCTCAGTTATAATCAACAGAGCAAGTGAATCCTTGCAAAATATGATAAGCGAGTACAGATCACAGTGATGCGCGTGTAAGACGGACAGATCACAGACACGAGCGTGCGTGAAATGAGCTCCTCACCCGGCTCTCTCTGGTACTATAGAGTCTTTCTGAGAAGCGTGATTGAGCGTCCTACCAGAGAGAGAGAGGAAAAGGACATTTAGGCAAAGCAAACACACAAAATCACATCACTGCCTCTAGTCTAGGGGTGTAACGCTACACAAAAATGACTGTTCAGTACATGCCCCAGTTTTTTTGTGTCGAATCAGTGGTTCGGAGCGCCAAAGTCACGTGATTTCAGCAGTTTGACACACGATCCGAATCATGATTCGACACAAAAGATTCATAACGCTCCGAAGCTTCATGAAGCAGTGTTTTGAAATCGGCCATCACTATATAAGTCATTATTTTGTTTTTTTGGCACACCAGAAATATTCTCGTCGCTTTATAATATTAATATTGAACCACTGTACTCACATGAACTGATTTAAATATGTTTTTAGTACATTAATAAAACTAAAATATAGCTTTGACGTGGCATTTTAGCTTATAACTTCATGAAACGTGCATAGATTGTAGAAAACGGCACATCATTACTTACAGTGGATTCTCCCGATTGAAATGAGTCCAAGATCAAAATAATCCCATGTGCCGATCACAAGCTACTTCACGTGAAAGAACGATTTTAAAAATGCCCATCAGGGGGCGCCAATGGATAAACAAAAAGGCTACCTTGGTTCCAAATGCTGTAACTTTTGATTTCTTTATGCGATCACCACAAAATTTGATCCAGATAAAGCTCACATATAGAGGAACATCACCAAATTTTGATCTTGTGAAGAGGTCATTGTACTATAAAAATTGAAACCAAGCTCAGAAAATGAGTCGGCTTCGGTTGCTCAACAACAACAAAGCTGGAGAATCTCACGCAGCCAAAATGAGGATTGTCAGTAACGGTGTTCAGCCTTACATTGTTCAAACCGGAGTCGACACTGATGGAGAGACTCAGGAAGAAGTTACAACTTTTAGACGTTTCTGAATGGTTAGTGGATAAATTTATGTAGTTGCTGTGGAGTTGATTCAACTCATCGACTAGCATGTGCCGTCATGTTAATCTTAGAGTTTGAAATCCACATGTGCAGCGGTTAAATCAACACTGTATTCATTCAGGACACATGCGTACCAAACCGAAAGACACATCCTGGAGTTTTCCAGTACAAATACGTGTAGCGTTACACCCCTAATTCCCTCTGATGTTACAGAAGCAGTGAGATCCTAACACACATGCATGATGACGTGCAGCAGAGGCGCAGTAATGTGGAGTTTGAGAGAGTCATACCTGAGCCCCCATGTGATAGGGAGGCTGCTCTCCGTTCATTGGAGGAACTCCTAGGAAGCAGTCAGCTGACCCTGACAGCGAGAACGACCCTGAACCTGGAGGAACGAGAGGTACGACACTCAGTCATGTATGAAAAACCTCATCATTACTACAGCTGCTGATGAATTTAATTATAGATTAACAAGGTCTTTGGTGCATTTCTATGAGAAAACTAAACATTTACATACATTTTACTGTTAAAGTTTTGCTATAGCATTACACAAAACTGATCATCCTAACAGAAAGTGATTAAAACTGAACTAACCAGTGGAGTTTGGAGTGTGGGGTGATTCCTCGCTCTGTGTCGCCCCTAGGGCCGTCTTCATGGCGTACAGATTGGCCTCTTCCTGGAACTTCCCAATGTTCTTCTTATAGCGAATCCTCTTGTTGCCAAACCAGTTGGACACCTGTCACGATTTCAGAGCCAAAATGAAACCGATATCCCTCTGATGACTGGACGTTCCCGTAGTGCGCCGAGAGCCAGGCGATCTCAAAGGCTCATGGGAAAGCAGCCTAGTAAACAGATGTGATAGAGGAGCTTACCTGAGACACAGTGATACCGCAGTTCTTGGCCAGCTCTTCTTTGGCTTCCTCGCTCGGGTAAGGGTTCGAGAGATGTGAATAGAAATACTCGTTCAGCACCTCTGTAGCCTGTTTACTGAAATTACGCCGCTTACGTCTGACAAAGCAAGAGAATTTCAGAGTCAAATATTTGTCTCATTTAAATGAAGACCAAAACAAAATGTACTTTTCTCTAGGGCTGCAGGATTAATCGTTTAATAATAAAAGAGAAGCTTTAAGGGTTTCCTGCAGTTTTCTGTCAAAATAAAAGTTTGATGGTTTAATGTCTGAAAATGAAGAAATTAAGACAGTCATAAATAATAGTATTATAATTTTACAGTTGTAATGTAAAATTAAATTATTATATTATTTTTCTTAAATAATCAATTTTTTATTTTTATTTAGAAATTTTTATATTTACATTTAGTAATTATTATTATTATATAGCTATATTGATATATAATTCCAAAAGTTTGGCCAAACTGTGCAGCCCTACAAACAAACACAGCAAACATTTTTTTTTAAATCACAATGGCAATTTCTATTTTTAAATAAATAACAAAACTAATAAATATTAGTTTTTAAATGCTTTATATTAAAATATTTTAAATATTTTATTGATAAATATTAGCATTGTAATTTTAGTTGTAATGTAAAATAAAATTATTTTATTTTTCTTAAATCACTTTTTTATTTTAGCGATATTCTGTTATTATGTTTTGAGTAAATTTTATATTTATATTTAGTAATAATAATAATAATTATTATATAGTCATTTTTTTTAAATCCCAAATTGCAATTTTATTATTTATTTATTTTAAATAGAAAAGAATAAATATTAGTTTTTAAATATTTTATATTAAAATATTTAGTATTTTATTTACAAATATAGTATTGTAATTTTACAGTAGTAATGTAAAAATATTATTATTATTATTATTATATTTTCTTAAATAATCATTTTTATTTTAGCAATATTTCTTATTTTGTTTTATTTACATTTAGTAATAATAATAATAATAATAATAATTATTATTATTATTACTACTATATAGCATTTTTTAATGACAAATCGCAATTTCTATTAAAATAAATACATAAATAATAAAAAGAGTAAATATTAGTTAAATATTTTATATTCAAATATTTTAGATATTTTATTTATAAATTAGTATTGTAATTTTACTGTTGTAATGTAAAAAATAATATTATATTATTTTTATATTTATTTTAAATAATCTTTTTTTGTATTTTAGCAATATTTCTTATTTTGTTTTTGTTGAGTAATTTTTTATTTACATTTAGTAATAATAATAATAATAATAATAAAGCTATTTTGATATATAATTCCAAAATTTTGGCCAAACTCTGCAGCCCTAGAAACAAACACAGCAAGCAAATAAAAAAAAAAAAAAAAAAAAAAAAAAAAAACACACACACACACACACACAAATAGCAATTTCTATTAAAAATAAATAAATAATAAATATTCGTTTTTAAATATTTTATATTAAAATATTGTAAACATTTTATTTATAAATATTAGTATTGTAATTTCAAAGTTGTAATATAAAATAAAATTATATTATTTTTCTTAAATAATATTTTTTTTTTATTTTAGCAATATTTCTTATTTTGTTTTTGTTGAGTAATTTTTTATTTACATTTAGTAATAATAATAATAATAATAATCATTATTGTTTTTATCTAGCTATACTGATATATAATTCCAAAATTTTGGCAGCCCTATACTACAGCAAAAATGCAATATCGCACAATGCATTTCACGATGACTAGCGAACGCACCTGGCGTCCAGAAAGCGCGAGCGCAGTATCATGACCGCTTCACAGGTGCTCTGCTTGAGCTGCGTCTGAATGGAGCTGAACTTGCGGTGGATGATGGCCACCATGCGCTCGATCTCGCGCGGAGACACGGGCCGGGTGCGCGACTGCTCCCTCAGCAGGTTCATGACATGGGTAGTGAACTCACTGCAGGCCTGTAAACAGCAATGAGATTAGAAACCAGCTCCATTCACAAACGTGTCAAAGTGCATCAGACGTCCATTTTCTGTCCTCACTGAAAGAAAAACGCTGTGCAAACTGACACAAAACAACAAATCATGTTGAATTTTAAGCTCAAGCTCAATAGAATGCAAAAGTCGGGTTCCAGAAATAAAAATCCCATTCATTTTCTCCATTTTGAACAAACTGTTAAAGACAGACCTACTGTGAGCTAGTTGTTAATCGACGGCATGTGCTTTTGTTGAAGCCACCAACCAGCATTATTTCAACTGATGAGAAAACTACATTCCCCATAATTCTTAAGAGAAATCTCCACCAATCAGAGAATCGAAACAAGCAAATAGCCCGCCCACTTCCATGAAGCACTGCGAATGTCTAGCTACGCTCTCAAACTACTCGAATATTTAAAATCAACAGTTTCTCCATCGTTTTTAAATCAATTATGTCATTCGCAATGCTTCATGGGATTGTAGTTCTTTCCCTCATTAAAGCAGTTAAGCACAGTCTTGTACCTTTATCTTTTTGTCCCGATTTTTAAATTCTTTCCTCTTCAAATCAAAGTTTGTAAGGATGTGATTCACCTCATAGTTTGGTTCAGGAAAATGAATGGAATGAATACTTCCGGAACCAAGGTATTTACAGCTTTGCGAAGCAGGATTTTGGACCAATGAGATTTCCCTGAGGGGGCGTGGCTACCCAGCAAGACGGCAGCGATATGTACCTGCTCGTATTTTTCCAGCTCTGTGTGGTAAATGTTCCGAATTTGGCTCAACTTGCTTTTATAGTCGGAGTGCTCCAATGAGCTGTCAGGTGACATCCCGCCAGAGCTGGTCGCCGCAGAGACTGCAGCGGCGGCTCCGCCCCCCTTCTCTGGACCGGCCACGCCTTCGGCCAGCAGCATGTTGTCCAATCGCACGAGCTGTGGGTCTGGAGGCTCCTCCTCCTGAGCGTTTCTCATAGAAAGACCTGAGAGAAGAAATTCATACATTAATATTCAACATAGATGCTTATTTTCATGCCAAAACTATACTTATTAAAGGGGTCCTTGATTATGATTTCACTTTTTAACTTTAATTAGTGTGTAATGTTGCTGTTTGAGCATAAACAACATCTGCAAAGTTACGACACTCAAAGTTCAATGCAAAGGGAGATATTTTCTTTTACAGAAATCGACTAACAACAAATGGCTGCAACGAGCTTCTTCCTGGGTTAGTGACATCACAAACCCCAAAATTTACATAAACCCCGCCCCCGAGAACACACAACAAAGGGGGTGAGGCCGTTGTTGGGCTGCTTTAGAGAAGAGGAAGAGTTGTTGTAGTAGAGTGTTGTTGTCATGCCGTCATTTTACGCCGGACTGCTTCACAAACGAGGGTCAATTCAACGAAAAAAGATTAACATGACGGCACATGCTAGTGGATGAGTTGAATCAACTCCACAGCAACTACAAAAATTTATCCACTAACCATTCAGAAACGTCTAAAAGTTGTAACTTCTTCCTGAGTCTCTCCATCAGTGTCGACTCCGGTTTGAACAATGTAAGGCTGAACACCGTCGTCATTTTGGCTGCGTGAGATTCTCCAGCTTTGTTGTTGTTGAGCAACCGAAGCGTGAGCTGTTAAAGCTCCGCCCTCTTCTGGAAAGGGGGCGGGAGCAGCAGCTCATTTGCATTTAAAGGGACACACACAAAAACGGCGTGTTTTTGCTCAAAGCCAAATAGGGGCAAATTTGACAAGCTATAATAAATGATCTGTGGGGTATTTTGAGCTGAAACTTCACAGACACATTCTGGAGACACCAGAGACTGATATTACATCTTGTGAAAGGGGCGTTATAGCTCCCCTTTAAAAGGGTGTCAGATACTGTAATGGCAGTCAAGATAAATACAAGATAAATTTGAATTAATTTCCATCATACTCTAATCATCAGTATAATCACAAGGTTAAGTGCTTCAGTCAAGGGCAAAACATTAAGCAGGATGAGTCATTTTGTCAGTTCCTGTGTCATCACTGCTTGCAACCACACTTAAGTGCTGCTTTATTCTATTACACATACCCCAACTAGAAGAGTTTTTATTTATATACTTTATAATGTGAAGGTCAGTGTTTCAAGACAGCCTTGTGCAATAACCAGTGTACGGCAGTACTGTATGATTGATGACACACAGCATGCAATGCCACGGGAGTGTGCCAGACCACAGAAATTAAAAGACTCCATTAGGCGCCAAGCCATTTAATTACTAACCATCACAGTAAACATTTTAGTCCTCTTAAGGGATTTCCTAAACTTAGTCTTCATACAAACCAAAGACATTACATAAACATTATTGTTTAATTCTTGCGAGCAAATAAAAGGGTTTGTGTTGATATATTGGAGGGAGTAAAGATCAATATTTTGCAGTTTAGTTCTCATACAAGCCAATTACCATTTTATTGATGTACTGCTATCCTAACACATGCAAAAAAAAAAGTGGTATCACATACAAATAACAGGGTTTGAGATTATATTGCTTGATACTTTTGTGCAAAAAACATTTATTTGGTTTTTAAGAACTACAAATGTAGTTTTCAGACAAACCTGATGTGCTGAAACATTTCTAATGCATGCAAATAATTGGGTATAACATGCAAATAATATGGTTTAAAATTGTTTCTGGTATGAAATGGTTATTATTTGAGGGCAACGTTTGATTTATTTTATTTTTAGAAGCTGGACAGACCCATTATCATTATGCCATTGTTGTGTAAATACTGCAATTCTAAAATTCAAATAATTGTGTATTGCATGCAAACGATGGGGTGTGAGAATATATTTAGATACTAGAATTAATATAAGTGATTATTTAGGAAAAAAATTATTTGTATTTTTATGAGGTATACACTGTCTGGCTTTGTTCTTGCAGAACATGGCGCCTGTGCTGAATCCACTGCCAACTTTTAAACCAATTATAAAGTTACAGTTACGATATTTACCACTTTTAAAACAAAATGCATGCACATTACTCACCAGTTTTCTCTTTAATTTCGCACAGGACGCTGAATAAAGCCGGTTTCATCCGATGACAGTTTAAAGCGTGTTTTCTGTCACAAAACAACAAACAAAAGTCAGTTAGCTAACATTAGCATGCTACCTTTGTGAAAATAAGACTCGCATTAAATATATAACCGTTGAAATGGTGTCGCTACAGAAAATAAAATACTTCACAACCCCACTTTTATATAAATAAGATCTTTTTATTGTATTAAATACTCGTTAACCATGCCGATTCTCCTGGCACATTAGCATTTTAGCTTCAGGCAGTGATTTGTGCTTTTGTGGAATGAATAAAAATAAAGTTACTTTAGTAATAAAATAAATGTAAGTGATTCGATTTTAGCACATCTAACCGCGAATCATTATTTTGGGACACATGTATCGCAAAACTAAAGATAAAGAGTTTGTTTCAAGTCAAGAAAAACGTAAACAATAGCGGCTAAGACCGTGAACTTCAGCACACATTCTATTAACTGTTTAACTTTTTTTATATATTAAGTCTTCTTAAATATCAAATAAAAGTGAATTTGTGTAAATTACCGTGTGTGATGTCATTTAAAAATGTTAGATTATAGATTACTATCTGGTTTTAGCATACCCTTGTCTCACGCGACCGTTAGCGCAATGCTAAACTTGTAAGTTTTTTAAATAATTTTAAATAACTCACTTTGCTTGAGCTTCGTCTAAACTTTGGTCGGTGATCGTCATGATCTGTTGCAGTATATCTCCAATGTCTCGGCGGTTGTCGTGTCCATTTTCGGTGGCTTCGAGGCCCGCGGGGTCTCCATCGGGGCGGTGTTGAGAGGGCGGGTGCACCGGGTTAAGGGGATGCATTCCCGGGTGAACGCTCAACCCGAGACCGCGGCTTGCGCTGGGCCCGTTGCCTGTGATGGGCTGCTGCGGTTGCAACATCCTGAGCAGTACATTAATCTAGTTGCGTGTGTGTGTGTGTGACTGACTGACTGAGTGAGTGTGTGTCCAATGCATCACCACGCTGGAGTCCCCTAGCGATTGACAGACAAAAAACGTGCCCTTGCATGGAAACAGACATTCTGCAAATACAGAAGTCAAGATAAGAGCACATTGTGACACGGAGTCTTATTGCATGGGTCATATACAGTATGAATAAACAGAGAGGGTAAAATAAATAAACCTCATCCTCATAAATAAACAGGAAAATGCAAATGCACAACTATGATAAAGTTCATTTGAGGTCTTTGTGAATGAATCTCCTGTCAATTTCATCCCAAAATCAAAAGTAAAATTTCAAAGGAAATGTAAATCCAATAATGCTTTAATTTATGCTGATCTAAATAATAAAATATATTATTAGGGGTTCAAGTGTGTTGCATTCTCCCCTAAAATTGATCGAGCAGACCAAACCGTAAGTCGTAGAGACTTGAAACTTTGAGGGCTGGTAGTATTCATACTGTCTACAACGACACCAAGGCTCGAACCAATCGGCCTGAAGGGGGCGCTACAGCGGTCAAAAGTACGAAATTCGCTCAGATTCGCACGTCGAAATGTTTGGATTTTTTTGAAAAACTTACTTTTGCGAACTAGTCCTAGGTTTTTGACCCAATCGGAACCAAACCAGTGCAGCAAGATTCTCCGGAGTCTGATTGTCAATCGTTATCAAAAAAAAAAAAGTTGAAATTACAATTCACGGTCTCTAAGGGCCGCCAAAACATTCGAAGTGGGCGGAGCCACTTTTACTAAAATAGCTATAACTCGTGAATGGAATGAGATATTTTTTACCAGATTTGGCACACATATGCAAGAGCTCATTCTGTGGTCGTGTGAAAAAGGACGCGACGACTGGCCACTTGGTGGCGCTATAACAGGGAAAAAAACATGAAAATAGCTATAACTACTTCACTGTTAGTCCGATCGACTTGAAAATTGGCGTGCAGTGTCTTTGTCCGAGGGGCCACGACTGTCTATGAGGACATTGACGCATCTCGAAAAACATGTCTGCCGTCAGCCAATGAACTTTGAGTACCTAAGGTTAACAGAGGCCGATCAGAATGAAACTTGCTGGGCCTGTTTGACTCACGGCCCTACAGCCCTGTGAGAAATTCGAAAGAAATCGGCCACCAGGGGGGGCCTTCGTGTTTTTCACGTAAAGGATTGCGCGATTTTTCGCGCACAACATTCACACCACATGGTAGAACTCCTCATTCTGAGCAACTTTGCCACTAAGACCGCCGCTGTCCATCGAATCGTTCGTTAAATATTGGAGATTATTTCAAAAAACAACTTTGGTGAACTAGTCCTAGGTTTTTGGCTCAACATTGATAACTGTTAAAAAGCTTTAAAAAACATATTTTCTGTGGTAAATTGCCTGTATTGGCTGTAAATGGTCTTTTCCATCTATGATCAAGGCTTGCTAATTAAAACATTATACCTTTTTGCGCATGTGCTTAAAGGCCTTAAAAAGCTTGAACCCCGATAATTGCTGCTCGCAGCTATATTATCACACTAATAATGATACGATCAAGAATGTGAATCGAGTAGCTATAAGGGGAATTTAAAAAAAAAAAAAGTAAAACGTCCAGATGATTTGTGGAAGAAATGTTTAAATAAAACACAAATATTTAATAAAAATATTATTATTTCTTTCTTTATTTGATTTTAGTGTGAAATGTGACCTCCAAACCTGTTCTTGTTTTCATGAGATGCATTAAAGCACTCTTCCTCATGAAATATGATATTCTTGCATTCATTGTGTTGCTCAGCATACACAAGATTCCTTTTCTGCAAATGCATAGCTTACATGCCATCATGTTATGGCCCGGAGGATTTAGGTCTGAGCGCTGATCAACAGGGGGAGAAACAGGACTTTCTTGGTGCTAAACGAGTCTTCTTTTAAATGCTACAGATACTGAATTCATTTCTCCTCTTTGCTCGTGTCTTAACTTCTCCTTTTGCTGGCAGTCAACAGGAAATCTGCAAAACCACAGACTGTTAAACAAACAGGCCGCCGGTTTCAACACGCAAGACTGTCAGAGAGCGTCAGCACACATTTCCCGTACTTATTATTACTACTATTATTATTAATATTATTAATAAAAAAGCTCAGCATTTAAACTAAAGTTTGTATCAGAGTGTATAATTTCTATGTACATCAACTCATTCAACTTGTTCAACTGAAACGGGCCAAATAAATAGGGGTGGATCAGGGCTAAAAGAGAGGAACAGGAAGAGACAGAACAAGCATACTTGTGAGACAGTGAAGTTGTCGAGGCATCGTGTCAGCTTTTAGCTCTTTTTCAGATTCGTTTGTGCGAAGCGCTCGTATAGTTTGGCTGAGATATGTGGGAGTTAATGCATGTTCGTACACGGAGGTGAGATGCATGTGGGCTATACTTGACATTCCGCTCAGAGGACTTCATTTTAACTCTTCTAAGGTTGAGAAGGTAAGCAAGGCCGTAAAATGTCACCCACCATCTAAAGTTAGTCGAGTGAAATAAGTACAGATGTTATTATGATTGTTGTGCGTTGAAAACATATCATATTTAAATGCTTTAATGTCAAGATGAACAAAGTCTCTGCATTTTTATAGGCTTCTTCAATGGAGAGCTGTGTAGAAGTTATGATGGACTGCCCCAAGGTCAAAGTTGAAACCTCAGCGGACAACAAGCATTTGGAGCCCCTTCTCATTCTCGAGGAGGGAGACGAACCTTCGGATGTGATAAACAGCGGAGAGAGAGGAAGGGCCGTACTGAGAGTTTGGACGGCTGATGAAAACACAGAAGATGAAGCCGCAGAGGGAAGCTCACATGATCACAACAATGTCCGAGTAGATGAAAGTGAGAGTGAAGCGGTGGAAATGAACGAGGAGAGGAACGCAACTCTAGAACGGCAGGTGGACGATACAAAAACCGATGAGGGATTGTCAGAGGAAAAACCGACGGCTCAAGCAGAAGTGAAGCTGCGGCCCAAAGACACACTGAGCCCTCATGATGCAAAGCCTATGGTAAAGATTTATAATAATTGCATTCAGAAAGATGCTTGACGAATGCAATTTTCTTTCCTGTGTTGACATGTTTCCTATTGAAGCGCGAAGTTGGGGTGGGACGTTTTGAAGGGCTTGCCTCTTCTAATGTTAAGCTGTGAACTGTGCTCAGATAATGCTAGTTAATTAATTAGATATTTTATTATTTAACATATATTTTTGAATGCACACACTGGGGTCTTTTTTTGAAAGTCTCTTCTGCTCACCAAGGCTGCATTTATTTGATCAAAAATACAGGAAAAAATGTGAAATATTATTACAATTTAAAATAATGGTTTTCTATTTTAATATACTTTAAAATATTATTTATTTCTGTGATGAAAAGCTGAATTTTCAGCATCATTACTCCAGTCTTTGGTGTCACATGATCCTTCTGATTAATTTCAATGTTGAAAACAATTATTTATTTTTTTTATTATTAAAATATTAGTTCAAAAGAACAGCATTTATTTTAACTTTTGTAACATTATTTTTTACTGGATTTTTACATATTTTTCAGGATTCTTTGATGAATAGAAAGTTCAAAAGAACAGCATTTATTTGATATTTATTTTTTTATAACACCATAAATGCCTTTAATGTCCTTTTTTTTTTATAAATCTAATGTGTCCTTGCTGAATAAAATTAATTTCTTTAAAATAAATCAATAAATCTTACTGAGCCTAAACACTGATTGTAAATATCAGATGTTTGGGGATTAGAAATGATTAGTTTTCCAAGTATTTGGAAATTTGCAAAGGTTTTTTAGAAGGAATTTACAAAAATACAAAAAAGTTCAGTCATGAAATTATCATATATTTGTAAATGGAAGCATCTAATTTTTAATCAGGTAATTATACTATGAATTTTACTTTCGTAATCTGACATATTTATGAGTGAACAACTATATTGAGCAAGAACATATATATATATACATAGTACTGGTCAAAAGTTTGGAAACATTACTATTTTTAAGGTTTTTGAAACAAGTCTCTTCTGCTCACCAAGGCTGCATTTATTTGATCAAAAATACAGTAAAAATTATGAAATATTATTACAATTTAAAATAATGGTTTTCTATTTTAATATACTTTAAAATATAATTTATTTCTGTGATGAAAAGCTGAATTTTCAGCATCATTACTCCAGTCTTCAGTGTCACATGATCCTTCAGAAATCATTTTAATATGCTGAATTATCAATGTTAAAAAAAGAAAAAAAGTTAAAAAAAAAAAAAAAAGAACAGCATTTATTTAAAATAGAAATCTTTTGTAACAATATACACTTCCGTTCAAAAGTTTGAGGTCAGTCATTTTTTACTTTCTTTTTTTTTTGAAAGAAATTAATACTTTTATTCAGCAAGGATGTGTTAACCTGATAAAAAGTGACAGTAAAGATTTCCATAGTTAGAAAAGATTTTTTATTTTGAATAAATGCTGTTCTTTTTAACTTTTTATTCATCAAAGAGTCCTGAAAAAAAAGTATCACATGTTCCAAAACAATATTAAGCACTTAAGACTGGAGTAATGATGCTAAAAATTCAGCTTTTAATCACATAAATAAATTATATTTTACAGTACATTAAAATAGAAAACCATTATTTTAAATTATAATAATTTTTCACAATTTTTACTGTATTTTTTGATCAAATAAATGCAGCCTTGGTGAGCAGAAGAGACTTTCAAAAACATTAAAAATAGTAATGTGTCCAAACTGTTGACTGGTACTATATATACAGTATATATGGATAGATGTAATGTGTGTATATATATATATATATATATATACTTGTACTACTTTGCTAAGCAGTCTGAAATGAAGCCATATC
This sequence comes from Mylopharyngodon piceus, assembly GCA_039654765.1. Classification (NCBI taxonomy): domain Eukaryota; kingdom Metazoa; phylum Chordata; class Actinopteri; order Cypriniformes; family Xenocyprididae; genus Mylopharyngodon; species Mylopharyngodon piceus. Next base: position 19,064,569 of record CM077445.1, read on the forward strand.
TAGAGACTTGTGGATGTGCAGTTTTGACTAGATGTTACACGATTGTTTGTTGGTCATGTGCTCAGGTTCACAGGTTATCTCCAGATTTCCCTGACGCTCTGTGTGAGCTGCTGTTCGCGTTACAGGAGGGCCGACGGCTCAACGACCAGCGCTGCTCATTCCGTCTGGAGCACCGCAGGAGATGCTACTCTGAGCCCAGCACGCCTCGCCACAGTCAGAGAGGTGAACAAACAGCTTTCATACGTTTCTTCATAATAATTATAGGGAATATCAGTCAGCAGGGCTCTCATGGGTGGTATGGTTCCCAACAGTGGTGTTCTCCTCCATGACGTCCCTGCAGAAGGAGGAGTTCTTCGACTTGTTGGCGACCTCACAGGCTCGTCGGCTGGATGACCAGCGCGCAGAACTCCAGAACGCTCCCCCCGCCCCCCCACCGCCCCTGACCAAAGCCAAACAGAGGAAGAGCAGCTGTAAGGTCACAGAGGTCACCCGAGCGGTTCCCACACAAACACCCAAAGAGGACTTATACAACATGATCGTCAACTCACAAGTGAGCGCTTCTGAGATTTTCTTTTCATATTGCTAAGTTCACTTAACACAGCGGTTCGCAAACTTTTTGATGCCAAAAATATAACGTAGGCAGCTGTATATATTCATATATTTATAAAGACACATTTAGTTAGTTAGTTTTAGTTTTTTTTTTTTGAGATAGTTTTTTTTTTTTACTATATGAAGATTTGTTTTTATTTCTCACTATATGATATCAATGATCATGATAAATCTCATAATTTCAAGTCAGTAATGTAAAATCAGTACACACTAATAATAAAAGTAATAAAAAAAACGAAATAATGAAAAATTAATAATATATATATATATATATATTATTAATTTTTCATTTAAAAAAAATGTAAAAAGTTTTATTAAAACTTTTTTATATTATATTATTATGAAAAATTATTATTATTTTTAACTAGGCCCACATATATTAATTATTATTATTCAAGTTTTTCAATAATATTATTATTTTTATTATGAAATAAAGCTGATCATAATTTAAAAATAGTTTTTCCCCCAGACCCATATATAGTATATATATATATATATATATATATATATTTTATTTTTTTTTAAATAAATTATTAAAGTTTTTCATATTATTATTGTTACTATTTTTATTATTATTATGAAAAAGTTAATAATAATAATAATAATAATACTTTAAACCATTATTATTTTTTTATCCAGGCCCACATATATAGGCCTACATAAATATTATTAAAGTTTTTTTATATTATTATTATGAAAAAAGCTGATCATAATTAAAAAAAGAAAAAATATTATTTATTTATTTTTACTAGGACTATATATATTTAATTTTAAAATCATTATTAATGTGTTTCATATTATTATTATTATTATTCAAAACATTATAATTTATTTTTTACCAGACCCCATAATAAATTATTATAAATTATTATTAAAGTTTTTCATAACTTTAGTATTATTATTATTATTATTACAAAGTTAATAAAAATAATATTTTTAAAAATTATTCTTCTTATTAAAGTTTTTTATATTATTATGAAAAAGTTAATAATAATCATTTAAACAATTATTATTATTATTATTATTATTATTATTACAGTTTTATCATATTATTATTATTATGAAATAAGCTTATCATTATTTTAAAAAATATGATTTATTTTTACTAGGACCATGTATATTTAATTTTAAAATCATTATTATTAACGCTTTTCATATTATTTTTATTATTTGAAACATTATGATTTATTTTAAATATTATATATGATTTATTTTATATATATATATATATATACATATTTTTTTTTTTTTTGCCAGACCGATATATATATATAAATTATTATTAAAGTTTTTCATAACTTTAGTATTATTATTATTTTTACAAAGTTAATAAAAATAATATTTTTAGAAATTATTCTTCTTATTAAAGTTTTTTATATTATTATGAAAAAGTTAATAATAATAATAATCATTTAAACAATTATTATTTTTTTTCATTATTATTATTACAGTTTTATCATATTATTATTATGAAAGAAGCTTATCATTATTTTAAAAAATATGATTTATTTTTACTAGGACCATGTATATTTAATTTTAAAATCATTATTATTAACGCTTTTCATATTATTTTTATTATTTGAAACATTATGATTTTTATATTTTATATATTATATATGATTTATTTTACATATTTTTTTTTTTTACCAGACCCATATATATATACTTTAATAAATTATTATTAAAGTTTTTCATAACTTTAATATTATTATTATTATTATCTAAAAGTTCATAATAATAATTTTTTTTATGAATTATTCTTATTATTGTTGTTTCCCCCAGGCCCAGGGCCGGCTGGAGGAGCAGCGCAGTGCAGCTCCAGGACCGATGGACGATGAGGATTTCTTCTCTTTGTTGCTGAAGGTTCAGGGCGGGAGAATGGATGAACAGAGAACGGAGCTCAAGCCTGTTCATTAATAGATGCGATGAAGCTGAGAATCAAACGAGAGGTTCCTGCTTTACTGGGCCTGTCACGGTGTGAGTTTATGATGTCAGACCCTTTCCTGTCCACAGATGAATAAATACAAATTCAGACTACCAATATAAGAACACTTGCACTACTTCTCAACATTCCTACATGTGTTGCGCTTCACAGCTCTATAGCGATAATGAATGGGAGAAAAACAGAAAATATCTGCTTTAAATATTTAGGGTAATTTGAAGGATCTTTGCCTCTTTCTGTTATGTATATGCTACAGTATTGAAATTAAAATAAATGTTTGAATGTTAATTATAATGTTTACTGGTTTTATATAACAAATGTGAACTCAAGAGCACGAGTTAAAACATGTTTAATGTTTTAATGAGAATTTCCACTGTGCAACTTCCCTGATTTAGCCACTAGGTGGCGACAGAGACTGATCATTTTAATGTCACTTGAGAGGGATGAAGGTGGATGAACTCCTGTTTATCTGCTCGTTAATACAAATATCTAATCAGCCAATCACATGGCAGCAACTTAAGGCATGTAGACATGATAAAGAGGATCTGCTGAAGTTCAAACTGAGCATCAGAATGAGGAAGAAATGTGATTTAAAGGCCCATTGAAGTGCCTTGGAACGTGGAGCATTATTCAGTGTGTTGACGTAATTTCAGCTGAAACGCGAAGACGGGGCGGGACATATGAACAGCTCCTCCCCTTTTTTAAAACAGCCAATAGCGTTTTGTTTATATCACAGCTCAACCGGAGCCAATGTAAAGCCTACGAATCTCTAACTGTTTCTCCTCCATATCGCTTTAAAGCGGTCATGAATTGAGAAATCAACTTTTCCTTGAGCTTTTGATATATAGGACGTCAAATACTAAAAAAATATAAATACTTTAATTGACACCAGGCCCAGTGAACGACTCGTTCTGGAATAGATAGGTGAAACTCCGCCTCCGCAGACGAAATCAACGCCTACTTCATCATTGCAACGTTAGCCCCGCCCACTGGTGTGTTAGTGAGATGAGGAGGAGAGAAGAGCGATACAGGACTAAAATAACATTACCTTTCAAAGGATCCTAATGCTAGGAATATGGTTATTTATTTTTAACAGTGTGAATGTCTCAGTTGAGCTTTATTTATTTGTATTCGGTACATTTCAACGTGGATTCTTTGGTAAATCAATTGCATTTCGGACTTTAGACTTTTACAATATGGACTCGACAGTAATGCAACAACATATAAGTAACTGTGTTAATTCTAATGCCTGATCTGATATTAATGATTCATGTACAGTCAGATGTTCTTTGTCTGTGTGTCAGTAAATCAAACCAGTGACTAAACGCTCAACTTCACGTTGTTTCTCTTAGTAGGATGAAAATAATCTGTTATTTAAACGGTGATTAAATTATATAAAGAAAGCGATCAAAGAACGCTCCCTTTACAGTCGCTGGAGCTGTCAATCAAACAGTGTGAGTTTATCAGTGACTGAGTTCTGGGCTCGCGCCAAAACTCCCGTTTTATTTTATGAAAGCATTCGTTAGTGTGCATAAATTGAGTTGTAATGACGAGATCACTGCGTTCATGCGCTCAACAACATGTCTGTGATCGACTACAATGTTCATCACTGCAACCTTTCATGCCACGATCTAAATATAATGCCATAGATCTCAATGTAATGCTTTTCATGATTAGTTAACCTTGAGAGCTGTAATAGTAAAAACGTGCTAAAAGTTTTCGAGAGAGTAATACTGTTAAATCATTTCTTATTTCTTGGGCTTCACTTTTTTACTTTCTTTGTGTTTTGGGCTTTTTCCATTGTGCGTGCAACATCATGTACCTACCTAGACAAAACAAGAAGTAGTAGTCCTTGGACACACTGACTCTCTCACACGCAACCAGAAGTTGAATACACACACACACACACACACACATACATTTCTTGTTAATATGTTTCTTGAAATGCCATACATGGTAAGGTTTGATTCTTAAGTCATATGATTGGATGCTCAAGCCATCCTGGATATTATTTGACCTATGTCTATAAATATGACCCTTCTTCCTGAATAAATCTGAGAATGCTTTGTACCACACTTGATCTGTGTCTGCTTGGTCATTCTCCCGAGATCTCGCGCTGCCGCTGCCACACATCACAGGGGTTGAGGCGCCTGTTTCTAAACTGATGACTGAGACTACAAATATTCTACCTAAGATTGAGATTTTAATCTAACAAATACTTAGCTATTTCGTATGCATAGATGTCAGCCAATCACAGCAGTGGGCGTTTACACTGAAGTCTCACAGCAGACACGCCCCTTAAAACAGAGCGTTCAAATCAGAGGGATAAAATCGGGGTAGGAAAAATGGATAAATTATGACGATTTTTGATGTAAAAACATACTAACATTATACGTGCACCCCAGGAAACATTATAAAACTATAAAACAATGCAGTTCATGACCCGTTAAAAATATAACATTCTGTGCAGAATTCAAATGGGTCTGATACGTTATGTGGTCTGCGGCGACTCTCCTGCATATGATCCGCTCTGTGCTCTCGTGTCTCTGAACCGGAGCAGACTGTGCTCGCGTTGCCGCAGTTCACGTGACATTAACGAGAAAACAGACTCTGACAAGCGGGGCGGGGCAAGAGCCGTGAGGGAACGGCGCGAGGCCGGTGGTGTGATTGCTAAAGAGCGTCACCTGCGCTTGGCACCGGTCTCGTTCGTATCTCTCACGGAGGAGCTCCGGAAGCATAAAAGGAGGAGCGAAGACAGTAATGGACGAGAGAGGACCAGGCCTGGACTTTATGTTTGTGTGGCCGGCAGTTGGCCGTGAGGGACTGTCTGTATTTTACTTTCGTTTTGTTGTTTGTTTATTTTATATTAAAGTCTGTTGAACGTTCGCCGGTTCCCGCCTCCTTCTTCCCGTATTTACTAACCTCGTTACACGGACTTCATTCGCGTCAATGGAAAGCATATTTACACTGTCTTAATCGTTCCCTGTCCCCTATATAGTGCACTATGTGCCATTCACCATGTAGAAAATAGTCAATGTGAGAACAAGTGACTGATTTCAGCCGCAGCTTCAGCGTCTATTATAATGTAGGGGGCGGGGCTTCAGATTCTAGAGAGCATTTGATTGGACAGAAGATCTGATGAGAAGCTGGTGATGTCATGAAAATCCGTGATCCATTTTAGCGGAAGTAAGAGACTCTTATATTTGTAGTTTTCATGTTAATTTTAGTTTCTCTTTAAAATATAGCAATAAAAATATTGATATTTAGGTTTATTTGAGTTTTAAATTTTTATTTATTTCCAGTTAATAATTTTAGTGCTTCAACTTAAACTTATTTCAGTTTATTGCCAAGGCAACATTTATAATTTTCGTTTAGTTTTAAGTTTTTCAACAAACATTTATATTTTATTTTATTTAGCTTTATTTCAATTAACGGAAATGTTTTTTGTAGTTTTAGTTAACGATGATAACCCTGGTTTCAAATCCTAAAAAACAACATACAGTGTTTAAAGACAAAAACTGAGGCTGCGTCTGAAATTGCATACTTCCCTACTATATAGTAGGCGAAAAACAGTATGTGGCAAAAGAAGTATGTCCGAATTCACAGCACTCATAAAAGAGTTGGCAAAAAATGACCTACTTCTTCTGGCAAGATTCTGAAGTGTGCATATGATGGACACTTTACTATCCCATGAGGCCACGGGAGAGGATTTGTGAATGGCAGTGAAGCGACGCAACTGACTCTGTCATGATGACGACAACAACATGACGAATGTGGTATGTCTGGATTACATTCATACTATAAAGAGAGTATGTGATTTGACCAACATGAGGGAAGCACAGGCCTCTTATGTAATGCTGTGTTCATGTTGTAATTACCGCAATTTCGTGAGAACAACATGTGACGTTCGGATTATGCATTTTTATCAACAAATCAATCTGCAGCGGTCAGGTGGTACAAGTGGGAGCTCTCCGGAAATTCACAGGTTACAAGTTGTAATTACGAGTTTTTTAACGCTTTTTACAAGTTGGAATTGTGGAATTACGGTAATTACGAATGCACCTTTGGCAGTGTTGCCAAGTCTGTGTTTTTCCCTGCAGAACTGGGCTACTTTAACAGTGTTCCCGCGGGTTGTTTTTCATGTTCGTGGTTTGAAGCGACCCCAATAACGTGATATTTAGCCCGTGGAATGCTAATTCTACCTGGGGAACCCCGCCAAAAAACGCAGATTTTACCCCATGGGACACGATTTTTACCGGGGGACGCTATTGGGCTAATTTTGGGCTTGTTTTGAGTAGCAACTGGCGCCATTACCGTAACTATTCTGACTTGTAAAAGGCATGATTCACGTGATCGAAAAACTCGAGAGCTACGACTTATACCACGCAACCAACGCTTTTTTTATTTTGGAGTTAATAGTGCAAGAGAAATGTATATGTCCGAATCCGAGGACGTGAACAGCTCCAAGTATTTACGGTAATTACGACATGGTGTCAACACGGCATTTATTCTCTTCTTTCGGATTGGTGACATAGGTGAGCAGTCGTGAGGCTAATGAGAGCACGAGACACGCGGCTCTGACTTTAAACTAAGGTTCACTGCGCAGGATGTGTTTTAACACACGCTGAAGGTCACACATGATGTTCACACTCCTGCTTAATGAGGCGCTTCACTGAGGGACAGACGCTAGAGACCGAGCTACTCGTCAGGTGTTGTTCACAAATCACCAGCTATACTGTTAGCATTGGTAATTAGCATTTGTCATGCCTGGTTTTAAAGAGCACCCCCTGCGGGGATCAGGTTTATGAACGTGACGCTGCCTGAACAGGACCGGCCATTTGTACTCAATTACAAGATCATGAGGCAGAAAATGTTTGCATGCATGCAAATAAAGAATAAAAAATAACTGCAGTAATGAACACAATGTCGATATGCACAGGTTCTGAAATGTAATGCTCTACTCTGAGGAAGTTAAGTAATTTAGGCCAGAAACATGCAGCATTTTAACAAAGATCTCATGTATTGTTTTCGAAGGCTGTATTTTCAACATATTTATAAATGATTATTAATGGAAATAAATATACATAAATGAAATGTCAAAGATATAAATACGAATTAATTTCAGAAACATACCTGTATTTGCTAGGTAAAATATATTAATGAAAATACGTGTCCTTTAGTGTGGATTGTAAATAAATAAATAAGGTGAATAACATTTATTATAATGGGTTTATGTGAAGATTGTTTATAAGTTCACTTATATTAAAGTATATATTTTAGAGCCTATTAAGTGATTTTGCTTGTTAAAATTTTTAATGAAAACATTAATATATAAATATAGATTAATAAATATATAAATTAACTGTCAAAGATATACATGCAAATACATTTCAGAAACAACGAATTTGCTCGGTATAAAAATATGAATGAAAATATGTCCTTTAATGTGGACATTTGTGTTATTTAATTATTTATTATCATTTTATATATTATATTATTTCATACTAAGTAATAATACATTATATATATATATATATATATATTGCGGTCAATCAATTAAAAAAAATTAACCAATTAATCGCACATTTTCTGTAATTAATCACTATTAATCACATCCTAACATTAAAGTTTTTATTATATTTTTATATTGTAATAATTTCACTGTTAATCTCCAAAGTAATAGACAGTATATTTTAAATATTTGATCAAACAGGTAGGTAACATACAGAAGTAAAGTTATTAATTAAGTTATCAAACACTTCAGTCTTCACTGTATAAATTATAAAATAAATCTAGATGAATCCTTATTAAAGATACAAAAGTGATTCAGTCAAGAGCAGCGAGTGATTTTCTGTCTTTTGTTCTTTGATTAACATTAATGACAGCAGCAGTTTTATTAGGCTGCTGTCACTTTAAGAGCTGACGCACATTCGATATCCTCACAACTCTTTATGGTCATTTAAGACTTCATTTAACTTATTTAAGACTGTGCTTAGGAGGATACCCGACAAAGCGTGCATTTTGACATACATTTGTGTGTTTTTGTCCGTTCAAGAGCGAAAGAGAACTCAATGTATCTTCAACTTCTCTCTAGGCTTGTTCGAGATTCATCGGCGCTGCACAGACCGATCGGCGTATGACATCAAAGTACCGCGAGAGCGATTGGAGAGCATACGACCTATTATGCTTTCGAATCGCTCTCACGGTACTTTGATGTCATATGCCGATCGATCTGCGCAGCGCCGATGAATCTCGAACAAGCCTTGTATTTACTGATATGACCGTAAAAAAAAAGAAAAAGATGGACGACGCACCTTCACTCTCGTCCATTGTAGTAGTGAAGCCGCCAGTGTGCCAATATGGCGCTGACCAGAGCCGTTGAAAAACGGCTCTGGCGCTGACATCTTGAGTCAGTGAGCGCGAAGTGGAGCCGCGATATCAAAGCCCCGCCCACACTCACGCAGAATCGGTAAATAAAGCATAACAACTCATTATGTCGGTATGAAATAACCAGTTCTGTAGAAATTAAAGTTAAAGCTTCAATCTCCTCCGGAAGATCCAGAAAAATCCGTTGGTGCTTCAGTGACTACTTCCCTCTGTCAATCTCATCTGTCAATCGTGACGTCAAAACCCGCGTTTTTATAGCAAACTAAAAACAAACGTATTTAAGTAACGAACACTTTAACATCAGCGTGATAAAAACGGCCTAAAATGACAGAAACCATCTTTGGAAAAAAAAATATATTTTACTGTTTAGTTTGTCTCACGTTCCCATTACATTTCATGGAGAGGGCGGGGTTTATGACCTATACTGCATCCAGCCACCTGGGGGCGATCGAGACGCTTTGGCTTCAATTTTCAGAACTTGTGAGGCACGCTTTTTTTTAATAAACCTTTTCTTTCTTTTTTATTATTTGTTTTCAGATTAAACTCGTGAGGCACGCTTGGACGAGACACACATGGGCGAGTGACGTATGTACGCAATTTCCCGCGAAAACCATATACAATATAAACATATTAAACTTATAATAGGAAGGAGTATGTATGTATATTGACTTAAATTTTGAACAAAAACAAAGTTACATAGTGTACCTTGACTAAAGTATTAAATTAATTTCATCTTCGAGTTAGCTTATGAGATACAGTAGAACAAAAGCGTAACAATCAGCCAAATTTAATATTATGATCATTGGTTCTTGTACAAAAAGATTGTATGTATTTTAGCAGATTTGTAAAAGAACTCTAGATGACCTCAACCTGTTTCATCACAAGTTTATTAAGAGACTGTACAATACAAATGAAAAATAAAATTAAAAATACATAGATGGGGAACATAAGAAAAACAAGTTTTGGACTGGTTCTGTCCTATAACAGCTGGAAATACTGTACAGCAGACAAACATGCTGAAACCAGTCGACCGTTCAAGAGTAATAAAGACCGTCCATGTATTAAGACACCAGTCTGCGGAGTACTCTAATAAACATACAAAAAAATATTACGTTAGCTGTCTTGGTGTACGTATACATATTTATATATAATATATAAAAAAATAACTGAAATAACATTAATGAAGTTATAGGAGGTGGTCAAAGGATATTGACGAAACAGACACTATACTTTGGAAACACTTCTGCAGTAAGAGAAAAACTAAATCATAAGCCAAAAGGAGCAAATAATACGTTTGCCCATCCCCTCCGGACGCCATTTGTGCATTTACAATTGTTTAATTTGGCCACGTTACATGGGATTCTTTAGGTTTACACGTTTTCAATGGGGGAAAAATAGAGCACAGTCATATTCTGTTATGGAGGTTCGTGTTATTTGGTTGATGAGTATCACTAAATTTGGAATATAACAGCAGACATCAGCTGGTAAGTGAATTTGTTTTAAATCGGTAAGGGTTTGGCTTGACGCTCATGAAGGTCCACGAACAGCTCCGAGTCTGAAGGCGACGCGGGTGTCGGGTCGGGGAGGATTGGCCAATGAGAACAACCTGGTCATCATCGAAATCATCTTAAAAGATCTTCCCTTTCTTCTTGTTCTTTTCCAAAGTCCTGTGGGGGAAAAAAACAGAATAATGATTTCAGAAACTCTTTCAGCGGCAGATTTTGTCATTAATTTCTCCGAAAAAAGTCTTTAAGTTTACAAGTATTTTTAGAGCATCATTCGCAGTGCTTCATGGAAGTGGGCGGGGATAAAGAGCTTTTTTTTTTGCTTATCGTGAGCATTATGGGTAATGTAGTTTTTCCACCACAAATTCCCCTGTTAAAAGGCTAGTTCACCCAAAAATGAAATTTGTGTCATTAATTACTCGTATTCTCGTCGCTTCATAACATTAAGGTTGAACCACTGCAGTCACGTTGACTGTTTTAATGATGTTTTTACTACTTTTCTGGACCTTGAATGTGGTAATTTTGTTGCTTTCTATTGAAGATAAAAAAAACCCTCTTGGATTTCATCAAAAATATCTTAATTTGTGTTCTGAAGACGAACGAAGGTCTTACGGGTGTGGAACGACATGAGGGTGAGTAATTAATGACAGAATTTACATTTTTGGGTGAACTAACCCTTTAAACAATTATTTTAAAAATAAGTTGAAATAATGCAGGTTGACGGCTTGTCATGTTACCATGTTATTACTACATTTACAACCTTTTTAATTAAAAAATTAAGAATTCTTTGAAATATAAAATTTTACAATGACTACAGCAAAAACCAGGGTGATGCAAGAAAATATATAATTTTTTATTAATACTTATGAGAAATTTTATTTGAATTTATTATTATATTAAATTTATAAGAACATATAATATAAGAATTACCATGAAGTCCATTGACTTTAAATTCCTTTGAACTTATAGCTCATGATGAATGCTCAAAACAGTCTAAATTTATGAAACCTACATATTCTTTTTCTAACAAAACAATATCAGTATTACTCTGAAATGTTTTAAACTAAATATATTCATTTTACTTGTATAAGATGAAAAAAGATGATAAACAGGCTGAATCTCGTGTTCATGCTGCAGTGGTTCATCAGTAGGGGGCAGCAGAGGGAAATGGGCACTTATTTTTCAAACCCTATTTTTGGTTTATTTTAATTTCAGAATTATCATGTGTTTGCATGTTTGAGCATGTTTGTAAACAAAAAAGTGTGTGTGAGTATAATAAAGAGGATAAATGTATTTTACAGAAGTCATTTGAGACGAATCTTACTAATAGATGTATTAAAAAAAAAAAAAAAAAAAGGAGTATAATTTAAAGTGTAAAAGCACAGTTCACTTTCAGGTCAAAACGGACCAGAACGCAAAAGGTGTAACAATTTAGTTTAAATGGTTATATCTCTTACATTTTTTATTTTAAAAATATCTGAAAAAAATAAATGATGTGTATTTTGACAGTCTTAAAAAAAACAAAACAAAACCTCCATAGTTTTTAGTACAAAAATGAAACTCTGGATGTGTGTCATGTACCTCTTCTGGGTCAAAACAGACCCGAATGCAATAGAAAGAAGATGTAAAAGCACTGTTGTGATCACGTACATTTTCTGCTGCTCCAGGATTCTCTGCTGGGTCTCCCAGGTCGATCTCTCCTCCTCAAACTGACGCCGTCTCTCCTCCAGCTCCTTATGCTGAGCCTCCAGGTTCTTCTTCATCTGCTCATGACGCCGCTGCAGCTGCACACATCACACAGACACACACCAAATCAAATCAAACACACAGAGAATACAGAATTACACTGAAGTGTAAGAGAGAAAAGCATATCGCAAGTGTTATCTTAGTATCATTAAGAAACTATTATCGTTTTTTTATTTCGCCATTATTATACTAGTTATACATTATATTTTCATTATTTCGTTTTTAAAGTTTCAATAAATGATTTTTTTTTTTTTCATTTTTATTACTTTTATTTAAAATGTCTAGTTATTAATTTTTAATTCAGTTTTGGTTATTTTAGTACATCAATTTAAACTAATTAAATCAAAATGACAATTGCTGAAATAAGTTTTTTATAATTTATTTTAAAGGGTTCACCAAAAAATGAAATTTCTGTCATTTATTACTCACCCTCATGTCGTTCCACACTCGTAAGACCTTCGTTCGTCTTCAGAACACAAATTAAGATATTTTTGATGAAATCCAAGAGGTTTTTTTTATCCTCAATAGAAAGCAACAAAATTGCCACATTCAAGGTCCGGGAAAGTAGTAAAAACATCGTTAAAATACTCAACGTGACTGCAGCGGTTTAACCTTAATATTACGAAGAGACGAGAATACTTTTTGTGTGCAAAAACAAAACAAAAATAACGACTTTATTCACCAAATTCGCCTCTCCCCTGTCAGTCTGTTATGCTTTTTACGTTCAGCGCTTCCAGGTTCTACGTCAGAACGCAGACTCTTGAGTACTCCTGATCACGTTACCAGCATGACGCATGCGTGTGATGCTGACACAGGAGCCGGCCAATAATGAGTCGACGTTTGGACGTAAACATGGAAGCGCTGAACTGCGTCAACTGCATACGAGTCTGACAAGGGACAGACGAATTTGTTGAATAAAGTCGTTATTTTTGTTTTGTTTTTGCACACAAAAAGTATTCTCGTCTCTTCATAACATTAAGGTTGAACCACTGCAGTCACATGACTGTTTTAACGATGTTTTTAGTACCTTTCTGGACCTTGAATGTGGTAATTTCATTACTTTCTACTGAGGATAAAAAAACCTCTTGGATTTCATGAAAAATATCTTAATTTGTGTTCTGAAGATGAACAAAAGTCTTACAGGTGTGGAACGACATGAGGGTGAGTAATTAATGACAGAAATTTTCATTTCTGGGTGAACTAACCCTTTAAAATTTAAGTTTTAGTAGCTTAAATACAGTGCGTAAACATGACTTGATTATTTTTATCTATATTTTTACTGTTTTATTTGCATTTTTATTGTACAATGGCAATGTGGATCAAACTATGGTTCCTTCTAAAATAGTCTAAAATAAAGTAAAACAAAATACAAGTTTATATTATACTATGAAAATATAATATACTGAAAAATATAGGAGCATAATTCTTTCAGTTTTATCATCCAATCGATGTATTAGTGTTAGTACCTCCGCCTCTGAATCTTTCAGCTTCTGGATCTTCTCCTTGACTTTCATCTCAAAGACCTGCTCCATCTCCATCTCCATCTTCTTCATCTTGGTCACATGCTCCCTTCTCTCCTCCTCCATCTGGGCGAGGGGACTCCTAGGATTGACACATGCAATTAACAATCACGTCCCACAGACAGTTCCCTCAGAGCGATGCATCGCTGTGCATCTTCAGAAGACAAGAAGAGACGGAAGGGTGAACCAACAAAGCCCTCGATGCCCTCTCTGTGCGAGACACCCGTGACCAACCGCTCCCGCAAAACATCTCTGCGCTTCAGTCTTGCCCAGGCAGACAGACAAACAAACAAACAAACATCCTGGTTTAGCTGTTAAAGGCCAAAGCATTAGTGAGCGCTGCAGGAAAGCTGCGAAGAGGAACATATGCCAGATGGAAAAAATGAACAGGAATCTTTAGATTTGATTTTGAACTCTCTAAATGATTCATCGATGATGCATCTCAATTTTTGCCACTCAAAACAATTAATAGATCTTATTCATGATAAGATATGAGCAGAATGAATCTCGTGCGCGTTTTTTGTGAATCAAAGTGCGAGAAAGAATTGTGATGCATCAGTGAATCAATTGGACCAGAGACACAACTAGTCCTGGAGCACATTTCACATCAGGAACATAAGGAAGGGCTTGTCTTCCGCTGATCTAATCAATACAACAGGGTCACAAGGTTGATTACTCCCCGGAAAAATTGGTGGAAAAGGAGGGATGATGACAGACACTGTTCCCAGAGGAAGAGAGGATCCGTACTACACAGGGATTTGGAAAAATGTAAATGACCACTTACATGCCTTCAACCGTGTCACCTCTAAAAAACAAAAACACACACATACTTAGCATGCTGCAGATCATACACTAAAGAGCAAAATAATGTGTGAACAGAAGCAGATAAGACAAAAACGCTAGTCTGGATTATAACACTTTTAATGTGGTTTCCTGCAAAGCGATAATTTAGGTTAGAGGTAACTGACTCGTTGGAAGCTGCACGGCGTGATCTGTGAGCATGTGTTCATGCATATTCGTGCTTGTGTTAAGAGTTTGGCTTCTTAAATTAGGGGTTAGCGGCCAGAGCAAACTGTGAAGCGAACTCTTATTATAAACCAAGACAAATGTCATTTTTCAAGCTATTTAACCCCTTAACTGTCACCGTCTTGGTGCTCTTTTTATTTAGCGCACATACTTTAGTAATCATCATAAATTAGGTATAATTCGAAATCTTACAAACTCAAAATTCATCCTGTGAAAACAGTTTTAAAATCGGACGTTGCATTACCATGAAAAACATACTCTAAATCCTTTTAGCGAGCTCCTCCCCTAGTGGGCGGTGTCAGGTTTCATATTACAAATTTTATTTTAACTACTACATTTAAAACATTTTCTAATCTTGACAAAACATGACGTCGGAAAGTCTCAAGGTTCCATATTTGGTGATTGTTTTATGATAGAAATGATATTTGGATAGAAATTTATAAGGAGAGTGCGTCAAAAAAATTTCAATGAAATGTGAGTGACACCCAGTGGATATTTTTGGTACAGCGCCTAAACAATATTTCATGGGAACTTTAATTTTTATGATATCAACTTCAAATTTGGAACTCAGCTTGTTTAGACATATGGCTTTGATTTGATGGCAATTTTATAGTAAATTTTTTTTTTGATAAAATACATATTTTATATAAAATAAAAATGTTTAGTATAGTACAATTGATTTACAGTAAATATTAACTTCCATAACTTTTTCACTTTTATTTTTTGATGTGCTTTCTTTAGTAATATTTTAGTAATCATAATAATTTACGTATAATTCGAAAGCTTACGAACTCAAAATTCATCCTGTGAAAACCGTTTTAAAATTGGATGTTGCGTTACCATGAAAAACACTATAAATTCTTTTAGCGAGCTCCTCCCTTAGTGGGCGGTGTCAGGTTTCGTTTACAAATTTTATTTTAACTACTTTATATTTACAAAACATGTCGTCGGAAAGTCTCAAGGTTCCATATTTGGTGATTGTTTTGTGATAGAAATGATATTTGGATAGAAATTTATAAGGAGAGTGCGTCAAAAAAAATTTCAATGGAATGTGGGTGACACCCAGTGGATATTTTTGGTACAGCGCCTAAACAAAATTTCATGGGAACTTTAATTTTTATGATATTAACTTCAAATTTGATTAGACATATGGGTTTCATTAGATAGCAATTTTAGAGTAAAAAATATTTGATAAAATATACATTTTATTTAAAATAAAAAATGTTTAGTACAGTACATTTGATTTACAGTAAATTTAAACTTCCATAACTTTTTCAGACTTTTATTTTGATGAGCTTTCACTCCAGGAATAATAACCAACTTATGTCTTTATTCCAAAGCATTCTTGAATTACATCCATTTAGGTTTGGATAGTGCATTTTCATGTCTATGCTCAAAACAGTTAAGGGGTTAAGCGATCTTGAAATTAAAAGTCAACATGGAATCAAAACAGACCTCATTTACTTTGTCAATTTTTTTTTTAAATTATATATTAAATTACATATTTGAGTATTCATTATATTTTTCAATCACACTTTTTAACTGCCACTTCTCATGATCCAATCACTCTAATGGATAAAATAAAGTCCTGCCCTACATTTTCCCCTCAATGAATATCCTGTTTAACTTGTAAACTGTATTTCATGTTGATTTAAAAAACAGAAGTGGGCCGGCCACAACTGTAAGTATGGTGGTTTAAAGTGTGCTCACCATTTTACCAAAGAACAGGAAATGATGCAACAAAATTTAACAATGCTGTTTGACAACTGAGCATTACTTAAATAAATTGATCTTAAACCTCAAAAAAAATACAGAAATTCAGGGAAATGAGCATTTTTCTCCAACTGACAGAAATGCTTTAATTTATTTGAATACAATAAACTTTTTTTTTTTTTTTTATCTACTTCAAAGTGTATTTATGTAATAATTATGGAATTATGTATATTCTAATCATTGAATTAAATGGCAGATAAAGTTTATTTTGTAACAAAATAACAGAACAAAAAAATGTTCTGTTTAATGCTTTTAATTATAAACAAGTCTAAAATACACTGGGACTCTTATTTTGAAATGTCTTTACTGCTTCCAGCTGCTCATTCACACATATGAGGGAGCTGCTCTGAAACGGCTGTGTTTTGACTTTAAACATGCTCATATTTATTTAATTAAATCATCGTCAATAGTTGAGCAAGTGTCTGAAATGGATTAGTATTGAACGTAACCACACATATAATGGATGCTATCTGTCGCTTTACGTTATTCCAAGCATTTCCGCTCACACTTATAAACATCTTGAATCTGCATGTTGAAGTGCATGTTCTTGGATCAAACAGATATTGAGAATTGCTTAATATTAGTGATATAATGTTCCTAAACAACTTACTTGGTGAGCTGGCCTTTGGTTTTGTTGTTGTCGATTCCGTTACAGGTGACGGCTGCAAGCTTCCTGCTTCTGTAGTTCTCATAATGGACGTTATTCGTCACGTCCTTGAGGTCTTGCATGTGGGTTCTGACACAAAACACCTCATACTTAAAAACAGTTACATTTTTATACAAGGAAGCCACAAAGTATAAAGACAGTACAGCCATAATTAAAGTATGCATGTCATTATATTAGATACATAAAACATCAAACCAAATGACCGTTTATGGGCACTGAAAATGGCAAAAGAACACTTCCTAAGCAACGCATTTCACTTTCACTCTCCAAAAGCTATTGCTGTTGTGTTTCCACAAAACACTGGATGTTTTTACCTGATGAGCATATTCCTTAAGAGTGTGAAATCACAGTGGTCTCCATTCTCAACTGAGGAGAAAGAAAAGAGAATCAGGTTTTAAACACATCAAGATATTATTCAAATGCCATTTATAGTTGTTGCTGGACAAATATTGACCTCAAAAACAGCAATTTCTAGCTGATGGAATTAGAGCATCAGCTAAAAAAAAAAAGTTTATTTGATTAAAAATACACTAAAATCAGAAATATTGTGAAAAACTATTATAATTTAAAACAGCTGTTTTCTATGTGAATATATAGTAAAGTGTAATTTATTTCTGTAATCAAAGCTGCATTTTCAGCATCATTACTCCAGTCTTCAGTGTCACATGATCCTTCAGAAATCATTCTAATATGATGATTTGCTGTTTAATTAAATATTAATTATTCTCAAATTAACTGATTCTTTACAAAAAGTAAATTACCATCCATAGTTTTTAATGTTACCTTCTTAACAAAAACGATCACACATTTGAGATTAAAACTGTAACTCTAAAAATTGTGCATCTACCTTCTGCCACTCCCCACGGGTACTGCCTTCCTCTAACCTTCTTGCCGTTCGCCTCGATGATAGTGTTGCTTCCGACCACAGCCAGGGGCAACCGATCCTTGAGAGAGAGAGAGCGAGAGAGAGAGACTCATGGATGGCTGTGTACAAGGAATCCGTCTGCTAAAGCAACATGCAAAGCTTGGCAGCCATTCAATGTGCAGCAGCCACCTGTGAACCGCATGTACTGTCCACCGCCAGATTCAGACTCATTAGAGGAAAGACTTCATTCTACTATATGAACAGCATTTAAAGGGGACACATCACAGAAAACTGAATATTTCTTACTTTTTCTTTTGAAATAAAGTACAACACAAGGCTCCTCCTTCAGAACATTTAATGAAACTAAGCCATAAAACAACTTGTTTAGAAATTGTCTTGTTCATGATATCACAACCTTGAGCTCATTAACCAGGGCTTGACGCTTACTTTCCCCCCCAAGGAGCACGTGCTCTTAATTTTCTTATATATGCTGTCAAAATTAGTGTGTTAATTTTTTTTTCAGTTTAACGTGTTAATATTTAACGCAGCATTCATTTTTTCCGTCATAATTTGGCTAGCGTTACTTTATATGATCACGCTCTTATTCACGCAAATGCTTTAAACCATTCAAGCGCCACAAGACAAACAAGAACGAGCTGTCTGTGAATGTCGTGTCATGTGACACACACACACGACTCGTGAGCACAGAAAGATGCGCGCCAGTATCGAGTTCTCTTTCACGCTTGAACAAACAATAACACATTATTATGCCAAAATGCCCATTTTGTCAAGTATCCTCATAAGAGCAGTCTTAAATGAGTTTAATAACGTCTTAAATGAACTTAAAGAGTTGTGAGAAGATGAGATGCACGTCAGATCTGCGTCATGTTCGGCAGTGGCAGTTCTTAAAGTGACAGCAGCCTAATAAACCAGTTGCTGTGATGTCTGTCATTAATGTTCATCAAAGAACAAAGATAACAGAGAAAACTGTAGCTTTAATAAGGATTAATCTATATTCAATTTATAAATTATGCTGTAAAGTGTTTGATAACTTTATTCAATTTCTGTACATTTCCTACCTGTTAGACAGGTAAATATGACATTTATTATAATGGGTTTATGTGAAGATTGTTTTAAGTGCACTTAAATTAAGAGTTTTTTTTAAAGTCTAATAAATGTTGAAATGAATCGTTTTAGTTATACTGTAATGTTTAATGTCTATAATTAATGTTTTAAAAAAATCAGTTTCATAGAGACATCAGTACAGTATTAGTATCAGTGATACTGGCCTTCATTCATAAAAAGATGCCTTTGAACAAATATTTAAAATATACTGTCTTTAAGTTGTTTCTACATTCATTTGGAGAGTAACTGTAAAATTATTTCAATACAAAAATATTAAAAACGCCAGTTTTTTTAATTGTGATTTATAGTGATTAATTACAGAACAAATGTGTGATTAATTAGGTTTTTTTTTTTTTAAATCGATTGACAGCACTAATTTTATATTATATATATATATATATATATATATAAATTCTCAATAAAGGGATATAAAGAGATATTTACAAGTAAAATTATTTAATTTATTTGAATACAAAAACGACATGGTTTTTAAATATTTTTGCATCAATTTATATTTGTAATTATTTTTGAACGATGTATATTCTAAACATTCAATTAAATGCCAGATAAAGTTTATTTTGAAACAATAATAACCAAGAAAAAAAAAAGTTCTGCTTAATGCAAGACTTTTAATTATAAACAAGCCCAAAACACACTGGGACTCTTATTTTGAAATGTCTTTACTGCTTCTAGCTGCTCATTCACACATATGAGGGAGCTAAAATATGCACCCTTACAACCATCTAAAACATATTACAATACAAACACCATAAACATTGTCATAATTCATCAACAGTGGATCATTAACAATATATTAGCATAAATGCACAGTATTTATTGATTGTGAACTGCTCTGAAACTGCAAGCCTGTAGACTTTGAATGTGCAGCACTCATATTTATTTTATAAAATCATCACCTATAATCACATTAAGCTGTAACGTATAATATATATGATTTATATATTATTATATAAGTCACAAGTCATTATATAAATGGATATTATACCGTTTAAAATATTTAAGACTTAATGACCTTACTTTATATATAAAAAAAATAAATAAATAAAAAAAACCTGAATTTAAGACTTTCAAAAGTACTTTTTATGTATTTTACAGTTCACACACATCTATTTTTAGTCGCAAATGCTGTCAAGTCCTGATAACGTTGTCAAAAAACATTTTGGGGGGGTAAAAAAAAAAAAAATGTTACACAAATGTGGAACTCTTACTTTGATTTTCTTCACGATCTTGTTTTCTTCCTCATCATCCGTCTCTGGAAACTCGTAGATTTTGATCTTGTGCTCCAGGATTTCTCGCATAATCTAGAAAAACATAAAAACGTCACACAAACCCCATGCGATTCCGTCGGGCCAGCACACAACCTCCAGAGGATCACCAAGAACGATTGTTTAGGGTTGAGGAACATCCTCTGTTTATTTATTTGTGCATGTGCTCAAATCTTTTCAGCTGATCTTTCCTGTCTGGGCGGTAATGCCGCGCTCCTGCTCCTGGTTCCTGCAGAGATAATACTCTGACAGATGGTGAAATGCTCAAGACACACATGGTGCCGGAGGCTTGAACTCCTGCCGCCTCTTCTTGCCTTCTTCTTAATCAGGAGTTTAAAAAGACATGACTTAGAGGCCGACTGACCTGTTTCTTGAACTGTTGGCACTCTTCGGGGGTCAGGGTATCTGCTTTGGCAATCAGCGGGATGATGTTGACCTTCTCATGCAACCGTTTCATAAACTCGATGTCCAAAGGTTTCAGTCTGGTGGAAAAATACACAACACAACACCATGATAAAGATGCAATGATTACACGGTTCTCTCAGTCACTGTAATGGATAATGCAAGAATCACTGAAACTACAGTAGTGGGCAAACATCTTCATTCAGTCAAATATTATAATATTACAGCTTTGACAAGTACGAATGTTCAAATCTGCGTTCTGAGCCAGAGAGATCAGCTGTCATGTATAATAATTCAGATTATCACAGATGTACTGAGATCAAAGTTTATAGTTCAGATAGAAACACTGATGTCTATGATTGTGATCAAAATAGAGTAAATCACCTTTTGAAAGCAGCTTGACACTTCAAATAAAGATTTGTTACACCAGTAGGTGGCGACAAGTGACTTGTATTTGTCATTGAATCATTCATTCAAAAGATTCGTTCAAAAACGCTGATTCATCCAGTAAAGAAACAATAGATTTATGAGATTATACATTTTAATCTAATTAATTACATGATGTGCTGATTAATTAATCGCAATTTAATCACACATCAAATTTGGCTGAGAAATTACCCCCAAAAGATAATTTAAAGTCATTACACCATGTCCTAACCAAAAAATTCCAGCGACAAACAATTTGTCTGTCCACACCAGACGCGACACAACTATGAGACACGATAAAGTCAATCAAAAACCACAGCCAATCAGAAGAGCGCGTGGGCGGGCTCTCTCGGCAAGCTCCTGGCACTCGCAACAAAATGTAGTACATAATCAAATTCATGAATATTACACCATTTTAACATTATTAAAAACACATACTGAGTTACTGAAACAATCTTTGTCATAGAATACACTTGTCTGTTCACAACAAGTTGACAGTTTGAACGTTCTTGTTTCCTTTTATTTATTTTGAAGATCTGAGGTGAATTGTCCATTATTGCTTTAAGTACGGCTATAAAAGACACAGAAAATGATATTCAAACTCGCTTTTAAGCTTAAATAAAGCACAAAAACAGTACTTGAGATTATCATTGCCATACTTTGTGTTGTTGCTCCAATCGCGACGTCGCAGAAAAATAGAAACAGTTTCTAAAATAGAATCGTCGTGTGTCGCCATCAGTGCTAGTTAGGACAAAAACTCGTGATTAACATGGAAAAGATACCTTTTATCGCGTGACGCCGTCACGGCTAGTTAGGACAAAAACTTTGATTAACATGGAAAAGATACTTTTTATCTCGTGACGCTGTCGCGACAAAATTTAAATGATTCAAATAGGCCTTTTTTTAAATAGACTGCAGCAATTAACATTTTGTCATAATCTCTAGTAAATTACATGTTATTTTGTTTAGATGTCTATTCAGAATCATGGGAGAATCGTGATCTCCATTTTAAATAAAACATGTCAAATTGTGCCAACATAAAATGTTAGTGGTCATGTGTTATAGTGCTTTAACATCTAAATTGGTTTCCGTTTTGAATCATGGTTAACAACATCCATTAAGCTATTTACTTCCTACCACGCTTCAGTTCTGATAATCATCAGGATTGTGTGGACACAAGACTGAATAGAGCCACACGTTCCTGCATCTTCACTGCAACTGCGCACAGATCAGCTATTGTCTGAGAACAGCTGCTTACAGTAACAGTCATTCTCATGTTTTCACTGACTAAAAGGAAAATTACAGCGACCTCAGCTCCAGTTTGTAAATGAAATCCATTATAAGAGCTCTTAGAGGAAAAAAACCTGACAAACATAAGCGGAAAAAATGGATAAACTGAAGTATGCCACACACAAAGAGGAGGATTAAAAAAAAAATCTCAGATTTGCATACAAATACACTAATATAGTTTTGTTGTATGCAAACCTGAGAATCCCAAACACGCTCAATCACAACACACTTGCCCAGCCGACCAATCAGAGCACATTATCCTTTTCAGAAGGAGGTGCTTCATAGAGACAGGAACTAAACAGAGCGTTACTGACAGACTGGGAAGAGAGGGGCTGCAACAATGGAGAATATGAGGAAAATGTGTTTTTGAACACTCAAGCATGAAAACATATTCTAGTAAACCTTGTAAAAGGGCATAATAGGTCTTCTTTAAGAATAATAAGGTGCAAGAGAGCAGAAGGACTCACCCATGTCCTGAGGGAGCGATGAAATACAGGCAGCAGTGCACTCTGCTGTCCGGCATCTGCCGTCTGTTCACACGGGACTCGGCGTTCAGATAATCCTCAAACTTACTGTCGATGTGATCAATGACCGGCTGCCAGCTGGAGCAGAACACACGGGAGATTCAGGTCACGCTTTTGGTTCACATACACATCCAATTACATCAAGCAACCTAATATTAAACCATGCTGTGATAATTATATCTGGCACTCTACCAAAATCCTTCTCACCAGTTGCTGTTGTCCACAGCGTCTCCAAATCCCGGCGTGTCCACTATCGTGAGAAGAAGCTGGACGCCCCCCTCCTTCATCAACACTTTAGATTGCTCCACCTGCGGTTAACAGACCAGCTGAATGACCATTTCTACAACATATGCTCCAGTAAACATTAAACATGGCTGGTGTAAACGCTAGTCTGCTTGGTCACTTTTGGTGTCTTATACACACCCTTTACGTAACACTGGGTAATAGTGGCGTGTGATGCAAAAACAATTATCATATAGCTGAAATGTAGTGTGAAGCTTTGGACTCACAGTCACTGTAAAAGCTACAAGTACAAACTTGCAGGACATAGCATAGCTATTAGTGAAGTATTACTTAAGTATGCTGGAGAAGCCAGAAGTATAGTGGCATAGGAAGTTCTGATCCCATCAAGGCCTTCTAAAAACCTTTATAAAGCAATTTTCCTGGTGCATGACTTATACAAAACAAGCAGCATCTATTGACATTTAGGAAACAGAACTTCACGCTTTATACCTGAACTGTTTTCTTGATTCTGTGCGAAGGCCCGGGGTATTCTCCAGAGTACAGATCCGTCAGGAACAGAGAGTTTATCAGCGTGGACTTTCCCAACCCTGACTCTCCTGAAAAAAGGACAGAAAACACAGAGAAACGTGAGGTTCAAATGAGACCTGAATTCAGCACAACATCCTATAAAAAATAGATTTACTGAGGGAAATACCAGTGCTTTCAACAGAGCAAATGAATAGTGTTTTAGGAGTTTTAGATGAGCTTAGGTTTTATATACGCTACCATTTAAAAGTTTGGGGTCAGTATGATTTTTTTTTTATTTGAAAGTAACATTTATAATGTTACAAAAGATTTCTCTTTCAAACGTTCAATTCATCAAAGAATCCTGAAAAATAAAATGTATCATGGTTTTCACAAAAATATGAACTGTTTTTAACATTGATAATAATCAGAAATGTTTCTTGAGTAGTAAATCATATCAGAATGATTTCTGAAGGATCATGTGACACTGAAGACTGGAGTAATGATGCTGAAAATTCAGCTTTGATCACAGGAATAAATTACACTTTACTATATATTCACATAGAAAACAGCCATTTTGAATTGTAAAAATATTTCACAAATATTCATCATATTTTGATCAAATATATGCAGCCCTGGTGAGCAGAAGAGACTTTTTTCAAAAGCATCGTACCGATTAAAAAAACCTCACCGAACCCAAACTTTTGAATGGTACTGTATAAAATCAGACTAGACAGCACTAGACCAACATAACTGGCTAATAATCGTATCCACTTAGTTAGCAATTGGGTAAAACGGCTATAGATGGGTAAAATAAAATATTATAACAACATTATTATGTTGGTTCTCTAGGGCCCTGGTATTAAGATGTGTTTTGGTCGATCAGATCACAAGTGAATGACACTAAATACATGTAAACAGGGTCTAAAACATTTTGAGCTTGTTCACTTTCGACCACTTCTAGAGGTAGTCAACACATAACAGGGGAAAATGCAGCACTTAATAATCTCAAATGGCCATTTAATGGCAGATTTATGTGTTCCACTATAATTACAAGTCTTAAAATGTGACAGTCATGGCATTAGACATAAAAATAATAGTGCAGATGGAATGCAAGGACATGCCCCATGTGAACTGCCCCTAAACGTATTACGTCAATGCTGGAGGGAACAGCTTTTTTTGCATCCAATTGGAATGACTGTCTAAGAACCACATGGAAGAAGAATGGAATTAACCTCACAAGCAGCTTCTTTAATAAATCCGTTAATGGCCAAGATGTGATTAAGTGCAGCTTCATTCTGTCTAAATATTACCGCTAATTTAGAGCTGCATAATTAAAAGATTTAGTCGAGATCACAAATACCCACTAAATGACAGTGATTCGGCAATGTCTATTAAAGTTCGATCTCAGCAAACATTCAGATCTGAGTTCTGACCCAGAGAGAGTAGTTGTCATGTTATTTCTGTCTTATAATCATTCAAATTATCACATTATCTCTGGGATAAAAGTTTATAGTTCAGATATAAACACTGATGTCTATGGTAGAGATCAAAATAGAGCAGCAAATCACCTTTTGAAAGTAATTTGATGCGTCAAATAAAATTTGTATCAGTTACATCGTTACACCAGTAGGTGGCAACAAGTGGCTGTTAACAAATACCACTGAATCATTCAAGAGATTTGTATGGAACTTGTTTCCGCCACTAAATAAAAAAATAAAAATGGTAATTGTGAATTTTTATCTCAAAATTCTGACTTTTTTCTCAGAATTGCGAGATTTAAACTCCCAATTGCGAGTTATAAAGTCAGAATTGCGTGTTATAAAGTCAGAATTGAGAGATATAAAGTCACAATTCTGCCTTTTTTCCCTCACAATTCTGACTTTTTTTCTCAGAATTGCGTGATATAAACTCGCAATTGCGTCTTATAGGGTCAGAACTGCAAGATATAAACTCACAATTCTGACTTTTTTTCTCTCGCAACTGCGAGTTATAAAGTCAGAACTGTTAGATATGAACTCGCAATTCTGAGAAGAAACGTCAGTATTTTTTCCCCTCACAATTGCACATTATAACACGCAATTAAGATAAAAAGTCGCAGTTACCCCTCATGGCAGAAACAAGCTTCCATAGATTTGCTCAAAAAAAACATCCAATGACGAAACAAGTGAAGTCTTTATGAGTGAGTCATTGAATCATTCACTCAACCAATTAAATGAGTAAATATTTAAATAGACTAAAGCAATGAACCTTTTGTCAGAACCTCTAGTAAATTTTATTATTTTGTTTAGTTAGTTTAGTAGTAGTCTAATATTTTTCTTCAGAATCGTGAGATATAAAGAGATATATAAATAAATCATGAGACATAGAGATAGAAAATCGTGATGCCCATTTTTCCAGAATTGCGCATCTCTACGCTAATTGTTTTCGAAAAGTCAAACATGACTGACTCGATATGATGATGATGCTTCATTATTACGTATTCAGCATTAAAGTGTGAACGCAGAGCATAAGCAGCGGGACTAAACCAGAGTGAACGGATGAGCGCTGGATGAAGGCTAGAACTAATCGAGCGCAGCATTCATCTGCACGCTCTCACGCAGTGAGGTCAGCACACTAACTAGAGTAAATTGCTTCTGGCAGGGCGAGTGGCTGGCACCACTGCAGACTTGGCCGTTTTCCATACCCAAACACTAATGCAAGAACAACTGGGTAAAGTCCACCTGCACAGCCAATTTGTATTACAGAACAGCAACAGAGAGCACTCTAAAACTTCATTAATGACAGACAATCTGTAAAATATTGGGATATTATGGGATGAAAGACACTTATAAAAATATTTTGCCGCTATGAAGACCACAAATAATGCCTTTCTCTTGTGAAAATAACTCAAGCACGCACAACCATGAGTCCTCGGGTCAGAGTCATAAATGCAGGGGACGTCGTCTACAAAAACCGCAGCTCGCACGCAAAGCCAAAGCAAACAGACCAATTCTAGTAAAAACAGGACAGACCCCGTATCAC
This sequence comes from Mylopharyngodon piceus, assembly GCA_039654765.1. Lineage (NCBI taxonomy): Eukaryota > Metazoa > Chordata > Actinopteri > Cypriniformes > Xenocyprididae > Mylopharyngodon > Mylopharyngodon piceus. The sequence goes on from CM077445.1 coordinate 19,091,433, forward strand.
TTGCTTAATTGTAAAAGAATCAATTTCAAAGCTAAGCTTTCTAAAATGTCAGCCATTTAAGGTGCTCTTCACTGCAAAGTCCTTGCATTTTTCAAGATGAACAGGATGTGAAATCACTGCCATTCAACCCCAGCTTCCTGTGTGGTTATCCAAACAGCATTTAGACCAAATGTCAAGAATGTAGTCTCAAACTGGCAAATGTTCAAAACTAGACAGGAAGCTTCTCAAGTGGTCATTACGACCGTGGCGCACACTGAATCCATCACGAGCAATGTGTCGCTAACTTCATTACACGTCAAGTGTAGTTTTGTAGTTGCAAGCTGCATATAAAGTAGATCAATGTTTCCTTACCCACAACCATCAGAGTGAACTCAAAGCCCCGCTTCACTGACTTTCTGTACACTTGGTTGGGGAGGCTTGCAAAGCCCACGTATCCCTCCAGATTCTTCTGCTGCTGAAAACAGACAAACACGTTTGATCAGGGAGACTTGCTGGGAAAAGCTCCACCGTAAATAATACAATCTTCACTCTTGAATAAGCCAAGAGAAGGCGTTTACAGTGCTGGTCATACTTACTGCTGTGTATTTGAATCCCAGAAGTGCATGTTATTAGTTGAAGATGTTTTGCACGTCCGTAAGTCCAGCATTTTGGGATAAGAAGGGAGAGGGAAAAAAAAGAGAAATTTATGACATGCACACAGTCATAACTATATAAACATGCACCAAAATTGAATGCCAAATGCCTAAAATTGGCTTTGGCAAGTAAACAGAAACAGAGATTAGCTGGTAACTTTAATAGGAACGGAAACACAGTGGTTTTCAAAGTGGGGTCCGTGGAAGAGTTTAGAGAAAAACAGTGTAAAGATGTACAACTAAATGAGATTAAGGGTGACATATCAAAAAAATCTGACTTTTTCTGTGTTTAAGTGCTATAATCGGGTCCCCGGTGCATCTACCAACCCAGAAAACGTGAAAAAGGACAACCCAGTAACTTTGTTTTGGCAAGCCTTTCTCTGCAAGCATGTGAAAAAACGAGCCGCTCAGATTTCGCTCCGCTTGTGACGTAGGAAGGGGATCTTCTTATAATATTACCACCCCTTAATCTGCACTTTCCACCCACGGAGCCACCATTTTGTTTTTGCAAGCGAAAACGGTGTACCAGTTCTAACGCCATGGCAAAGGTTCGAGCAAAGCATGCTAACTGTTCTGTCGTTGGCTGCACAGACGAACACTATTTTGAGTCATTGTTAACTTGGATAGCCAGCAAGTTGACCCTGGCAAGCTCGATTGCTAAAGGAGCGTTTCTGTCCGAGCGATATTTTGGAAAAAATATTATACCATTCACAGCATTTGATAGCAATCATAAACGTTAGTGTCCATGCCCGACTCCGGTTTGAACAATGTAAGGCTGAACACCGTTACTGACAATCCTCATTTTGGCTGCGTGAGATTCTCCAGCTTTGTTGTTGTTGAGAGCTGTGAGAACTCCGCCCTCTTCTGGAAAGGGGGCCGGGAGCAGCAGCTCATTTGCATTTAAAGGGACACACACAAAAACGGCGTGTTTTTGCTCAAACCCAAATAGGGGCAAATTTGACAAGCTATAATAAATGATCTGTGGGGGATTTTGAGCTGAAACTTCACAGACACATTCTGGGGACACCAGAGACTTATATTACATCTTGTGACAGGGGGATTATAGGTCCACTTTAACTAAATTAAATTTGATTAAAATAAAAAAAGTATTTAAATACATAAATACATTTAAGAGTGTGTTTCTATTTCAAGTTACGAATTCAACTTGTGAGCAAAATTGGAATATGGCATAAAACGTTAATAAAGCAGCATTTCCATCACATGTGTTCAAGAGAACAAAATCGTCACTTCCTAGGAAATTAGTGCAAAATATCAGTACTAAAAATGTAAGTTGCTGCAATCGAGCTCTTTTTTCCTCCATCATAAACGAGTTGGTCTCAGAGCGTCAGACGAAACACAATAAACGCTGTCATGTGATCTTGCGTTCGGATGCTGGTGTTTGGAAACACAATCATGTGAGACGCTTCTGGAGGAAATTAAACCAAATCATTCTGATGACAGACTTTGACTCAAACCAACATTTGAGATGCTGCGATGCGATTAGTCCGCTGGTTAGTCCAGTTATCCAATCACAGCATCTGCAAAGTCACATGAGTTTTTGAGGGATTTATTCTGTAAATGTGTTTCCATCGTAGTTTATGCGCATGTCTTCTTATCGGATAAAAAAAAAAAAAAACGTATCCATCTCAATTGAGCGCATGTATGTTTTTTTATGTGCATTTTCATAATTTATGTGCCGTTTCCATTCAGCGTTATCCCAAAATGCGCATAAAATAGGTGGATGGAAACTCATTTATGACGCTGCAAGTGACAATCAATTGCATTTACATTTCTCGTGATACTAAGACTTATGCTTACATGCTTGAAATATGTTTGTGCCTGCATATGAATTATATTATTTATAAAATCTAGACATGGCTACTTCAAAGAAGCTCAAATAGCTTTGATTTGAGAGCAAAATGTAGGCTTAATTCTCTTTCATTTTGTTACAATTACTAGAAAGTCAAATGAGAGCATTATTTTGTTAAGATGGCTTTAAAACGTGCAACCGTACTGTCGGAAGCACAATCAGAGGTCACTTAAATGTCACAGCATCATTTATTCTGCACGATAACTTAAATTCTTTTAGCAATAAATTTCATGATCGCCCTTTACAGTATTGCTTTAATTAGTCTCTGAAGTACCCGAGGCACTCAAATATGCAATAAGAAGCCAACACTAAAGTCACACATTTCAAACTAAACCATACAAACCTGGTGTCAGACTAGGTGAAGCACTGAATTATTTAAAACAGATCTGTGTACAGGATGTGAGAGCCTGACCGCAGTCTGAATGACAGCAGCATCTGCTTTGATGTGAAGGAGTTAACTGAGGAAAATAACATTTAATGGCAGAGTTTGTCTGCTTATATTCACCAAATCACTAACAAATTGCTGGGGGAATAAATAAATAAATAAATAAACATTCTTTGAGCTTTTGCAGAGCTTTAGCTGTCCCTCAATCACTACATGAGTAGGTATAGAAGTCATTTGGAGTGAGCCATTTAATGGAAGCAGCTTTTAAATTAGATTATTACGGAATAATAATGCAAAACAACATTGAATTTTCAGTTTTCAAACTTGTTCGCAGGTCTTTTTTTCTGTCTAGTATCCACCTAAACAACATCTCTGCACGACATGCTTACATTAAACTCCAAAAAAGAAAAAAACGTCTGTTTAATAAGTAACGTTAAATATAACGCAGAAATTAAACAGCTGCGTTAATTTAGCAGTTGTGTGATTAGCTGCTAACCTACATTAGCTTGCTTATGTTCTAAAAATAAGTATTTCCGCATATGATGTGCGTGTGATATTTAAGAATGATGAAAAACTTTGGAAACTTTATGTATTTGGTTAATTTTGATTAAATCGTAACGAACGTAACCCGTTTTTCGCTCTTGAATGACTCGCGAGAGGAAAAAAACTGACAGGAAATGCCTCGCGCGCTATCACTAACCTAAATTACAGTAAAAGCACTCGCGCAAGTCGCGAACGTCGATTTAAACCACCGAAACGCATCCGATGCTACCAGTAAACGTTACCGATGCTCAAACGGCGGTGTTTTGGTAGATGGTATATAGTTAAAGTGAGCGGAACTTACCCATGATGTTGATGTTCAAATGCCGCTTTAGAAACCGATCGTTCTTTGGCAGCCCTACATTCCCCTTGTTACCACTTCCGCAAAACTCTGCTACTCCAACGGCGTAGAGACCATTCATATGAATGGAGTATGATTACGCAAAGTACGTGCCTCCACTTTGGTGAATAGCCAGGCAAATCAATAAATCTCGCGATATTAAGTGCGCACGCACACCTCCCAGAGGCAGATCAGAGAGAGAGAGAGGGAGAGAGAGAGAGAGAGAGAGAGAGAGAGAGAGAGAGAGAGAGAGAGAGAGAGAGTGAGAGTTTAGGAAAAAGAAAATAATCTTCCCCCTTATGACCTACATACTTGTATTACAAGCATGCAATCATTAAATATTTATTATAATTTATTACTTTTTACTATTTGGTATTTTAAAAGTTATCATACTTTTAGTTATCTTTTTGTATTATATCACATGTAAATAATATAAAAAGATGGACTAGACTTAACTAAATGTCTTTTAAACGTCACCAAAACAATGTTTTATCTTTATAGCGAAGTTTTACAAAAGTTCACAAAAGTAAAAAAAAAAAAAAAAAAAAAAAAAAAAAAATGTGGTTGTTTTACTGATAGAATAAAGTAAATATACATACATTTATTATATCATTATTTATTAAGACATGTAAATTTGATGCTTTGCGTAATTGTATTTAGCTTTAAATTGAGAGAATTTAAAATAAATAAAATCTCCTACAAAATCTCGTATAAAAATAATAAATCTTCTATTCACAATACATTTTAAAATTAATGGCTCCTAATGTAACTCAGAGGACAACAGCATTAAAAGAAAAAATATTATTATAAGAAAAAAACAATAAAAGAAAAATAATACACAAAATATGGTACATAATTCAGCTGTTATTATATGTGTGATTAGTAAAAAAATTATATATATATATAATATTTTAATATTATTATTTTCTTGTTTCCGCAACAGTACGTTCTCGTCAAAGACTCTTGTTTTGACATTCAATGTTGCGCATGCGCAACAGTTGTTGTGTGAAGCGCCATGTTCCAGTTTCAGCATGTTTCCGGATCATCGCTGCTGTCACTGTACATGATCTGACGTTTACCGGTAAGGTCATGGACATCGTTTATTTTTACTGAAACTTTGGCTTTTACTAGCTGTGATAGCAAATCCCATAAAGTTCTTTACAAGTAGAACTGGTGTAAAACGATTGAGGAATGTGTTGAAGTTAAAGTGGGTGATTTTGTGTGTTGAACCACAGCACGGGAGCTGTCATGAGCCCCAGTCCCAGCCCGGGCTCTCCTGTCCCGCTGACCCTCTCCCTGCAGAGGCTCTTCAGCCACGTGAAGATCGAGAATCTAATAGCAGGGCTCAGTGGAGGGGTGGCGTCCACACTGGTGCTGCATCCCCTGGATCTGGTCAAAATTAGGTTTGCAGGTATGTTTTCAAAACCAAAACCAGTATGTAATTAACTTTTTATTTTATTAAAACAGGTCCATATGTTAACATTATTTAAAGCTGCTATCCGTAACTTTTTTGTGTTCAAAATGTACAAAAATTATATAATTAGCGAGTACATCATGAATCCGTTTTCCAAACCGTGTTTTTGTCTTCTCCTGAATCACTACGGTAGGCCAATAATAAGTGTTTATATTCGGACTATTTTAGACTGGTTCGGGTCGTACCACAGTACATGCGTAACTCGTCATAGACGTAAACAGTGAGAAGTAGCTCCGGCTGCAATGTTCTTCCTCAAGACGCATTAAGTTCTGTTTATTAACCGCGAGAGCGCCAAAAGTTACAGACTACAGCTTTAATAAATCATTTAGTTTTGCTCCATATAATGGTAATTTTTGCTCTATCCCAGAATGCAGTGCTAAAATGTGTGGTGTGAGTAATGCTGCCTTCATGTGCTATCGGAATTATCATAAATATGAGTTTCCTAGTCATAAATTGGACATGAACTCAAGTCTTATTTACTACTGGGAAACTCCGAGATCATTTTGATTCTTTATTAGTTTTTCCACAACAGCTACATCGCCTTGTTTTGATGTTAAAGTAGTGCATATTTTACATATATGAATAATCATTTGAAGCGTATTGTATGTTTTATACTCAAAAATAGCCTGAATAAGACCGGCTGCTTTCCGCTCAAGCGTTTCACTCTTTCCTGTATTGCAGTGAGTGATGGGCTGGACGTGAGACCGAAATACAACGGCATTCTGCACTGCATGAAGAGCATCTGGCACCAGGAGGGTCTCCGGGGCCTTTATCAAGGCGTCACCCCCAATATTTGGGGTGCTGGAGCATCATGGGGGCTTTACTTTTTCTTGTATGTATTTATCTTGTGTGTATTTTAAAACATTATTTGTTGTGGCAATTTTTAATGAAAAAAGTAATATTAAGTAGGGTATTTCCAAATCAATTTAAAGGGGTCATGACATGAGAAATCAAATTTGCCTTGATCTTTTGACATATAAGAGGTCTTTGTTCCATTAAAACATCCTGGAAGTGTCGTAGCTTAAAACGTCCTCCTCATTATAAATGAAGCATTTATTTAATCAAGCTCCAAAAACAGCTCGTTTTGATATTGTGAGATCTGTGACATCACACAGGCAAATACATTTGCATATCCCCGCCTCCAGAGCACAACATTGACAAATAGTTATACATCATCAGCCCACTGTAACTGTAAATGACGGTTTGATATGGATAATGTTTTCAAAACACTTATGTGCAATAGTGAGAGGCCAATGATACTGTTTACTATGCAATGACCATAGCCAATCACAACAGGTGTTTCCTGATAAGCCTTAAAGGAGCCACGCCTTAAAAACGGATCATTTCAGACAAAGGCTCAGAATGAGGGTTGAAAATAATTGTTTTTACGCATATATGTTTGTTTTTTTGTGCAAAAAAATTAACATTATAAGTGAACCTCAAGGAATATATTAAAATAATAATAATAAAAATCCATGTCATGACCCCTTTAAATGTATGATGATGTTGAGTAAATCAAATAAATTGGTACATAAATTGATTGGTAACATCACTGAGATACTATTATATTTTTATCAATATTTTGAATTTGAGTTTTTATTTTTATTAGTTAATTTTAGTTAGCAATGTTTTGTCATTTGTATTATTATTGTTTTTAAATCTTTATATAGTTCTTTTTAATTATTATTTCATTTTTTTTTACACTTTAATTATTATTATTATTATTTTAGTTAAAATTTATTTTATTTCAAGTGAGAGGTTTTTTTTTATGGTTTTAGTTTTAGTTCATTATAATAACCCTGGTGGTCTGGTATATATTTTTGCGTACTTTTCAATAATTTAACAGTTCAGAGTCATTTATTCTGCCTACCAAGATAAATCAATATACATATCTCTTAAGTAATATAACTTCTTTTTTTATTCATAGTTACAATGCAATCAAAGCGTACACCAAAGAGGGCCGACAGACGGAGCTGAGCGCTGCTGAACACCTGCTGTCCGCCGCCGGAGCAGGTCAGTGTCGCGACTGACACGCATGATCATCGCAGTGTCATTCTCACCACAAGAAAGAAATATTATTATCAATATATGTGCTTAAATGGTAACACTTTACATATACACATATATTGAATTAAAAACTAAAACTAGCTAAAATAAATTAAAGTTTTCACTAACACAATATCTCAACTTCACTTAAAAGACGAAGAACAAGTACTCAAGTATTCCCTCTGTTTTCCTGTATTGCTCATTGATTTTCTCCCATCAGTCGAAATGATAAAGACGCTGACAAAATGAATTTCAGCACATGCCTTTCTAATCAGTCTGGACAGATAAACTGGAGCATAACGAATGAGGCAGAGCTCAGATATTGATTGGTTGAAAGTCTTCAAGTCTGAAAGACATCTGCTCTCGTGTAAAAATGGGTTGCATGTCTGTTCTAAAGTACAGAGAGCATGAAAATGTAATCAAAATTCAAGAGATTAAATAATTATCAAAAAAAGAAAATCACACTTCTGTTGTTGCTTATGCATTTACAAAATTCCCAGTAAAACTTTATAATAAGATCTTATTTGTTAACATTAGTAAATGCATTTGCAATATATTTTTAAAACCTTTTTTAATCTTTGTTAATGTTAGTAAAAATATAATTGTTCATTGTTTGTTCATGCTAGTTCACAGTGCACTAACTAATGTTAACAAATACATTATTAAAATCAAAAGTGTATTAGTAAGTGTTGATATTAACATTGACTAATAAGAATAAATGCTGTAGAAGTTTTGCTTATAATATCATGGTAACTAGTGTAGTTAACAAATGAAATATTATAAACCATATACACACACACACACACACACATATATATATATATATACTCTATATGCATATATGTATGTATTTATACTTTATATATACAGTATATATGTGTGTGTGTATATATATATATATATTTATACATACATATATACTTACCCACACACACACACACACACATATATATATATATATATAAAGTATATATACATACATTATATATATATACTGTATAAGTATATATATATATATATATGTATGTATATATACTTTATATATATATATATGTGTGTGTGTGTGTGTACATATGTGTTTTTTTTTATGTATATATATATATATATATATATATATATATAGGGTATATGTATATGTATGTATGTGTGTGTGTGTGTGTGTATATATATACATACCCATATATGTCGGGGGCAAAAATCTTATCTCCAATATAGTACAGTAATACAAATACAGTTTAATGACACCAAATTAAATGTTCTCAGAGTTGCTGAAATTAAACGAACCCTTATTTTTATAGCCATGTGATTAGCAGAGCAATCTATCACTAGACCAGCAGTCCTTGCCACATCTTAGATTAAATGACCACCGACTAAGTCACGATTTGTCCATTAATATCATAAAAAGCTTTTTGTGACATTAAACGCGATGCAAATTGATCCGGGGGACGGTCAGTATATAATCTAAACTTCAAGCAAAGAGCTCATGTTGAAGAGTATGTGTCACTGGTTTCTCTAATTGAATTAGGCACATCCTTCATTTAAACGACTCGCCGTGATCCAGTAATGACTCTTTTCATGTGGATCTTGGTTTTACAACAGCTGTCGTTCATTTACTTTATATTCTGTGTCACTGTTAGGGGCGATGACGCTTTGCCTGACCAATCCAATCTGGGTCACCAAAACCCGCCTCGTTCTGCAGTACAGCACCGATCCGTCTGGGAAGCAGTACAGGGGGATGATGGATGCGCTGGTGAAAATCTACCGGCACGAAGGGATCGCGGGACTCTATCGGGTACGACTCTTTTGAAAGGGTTTCTATGGCAGCATGCAGGATAATGAACGCTTGTTTTGTGCAGCTGGTGGGTGGATTGTTTCCTTTAACAGGAAATAGTTCAAGCATGAGATTCCACACTGTGCCACTAGGAGGAGCACTTGCATAAGGAAATTAGAAGCATGCATGGGAATATTTGTGATTGTGCTTCAGTTGCATGCTGTGGGGTTTGTTTGTTTGTTTCATCTAGCTGAGTTAACGGTTGTGATCCCTAGGGGTTTGTTCCGGGTTTGTTTGGAACCTCCCATGGTGCACTGCAGTTCATGGCGTACGAAGAGCTGAAGAGAGAATATAACAAATACAGAAAGATGCAATCGGATGCTAAACTGGTTAGTATAAGCAATGCACACAATAGAAATCTCATTATACAGCAATAAACATTTCAAACTGTAGCTACATTGTTGTCACATGACCTTATTATGCTGCATGTTTAATTTTAAATTGCACCTATTGTGCTTTTTACCATGTTCATCTTTCTTTGGTGTGTAATGTTGCTGTTTGAGCATGAAAAAGCTCTGTAAAGTTCACAAAGTCCCTCCAGCGGGGACTGAATTCTCATTGTAGTCTTGAGATTTCTTCCGGGAACGAACATTTAAATAATTCATACGCAGAATAAAGGGGCGGGGCTTGGTTGAGTTAATTAGTAGTGTGTTGAAACTGGCGGTTATGGTAAGGGGCGGGACATTTCCCAAACACCAATCACAACACACTGCTCCAGCCGACCAATCAGAGCACATTGTGCTTTTCTGAAGGAGGGGCTTCGTAGAGACAGGAACTAAACAGAGCGTTACTGACAGACTGGGAAGAGAGGAGCTGAACAATGGAGAATATGAGGAAAATAATGCATGCAAACCTGTTCTAGTAGAGCCCAAAAACATCAAGACTTTGAGAAAGGGCATAATAGGTCCCCTTTAAGTGGTATTATGCTAACCAGCCACATTTATCAGTGCATTAATGGGGTTTGTAGTAACTCGCACTCTATTTTCTCTCCAGAATCCATTAGAATACATTACTATGGCTGCTTTGTCCAAAATATTCGCAGTGGCTACGACATACCCATATCAGGTGGTCCGAGCCCGTCTGCAGGATCAGCACAACACGTATGATGGATTGGTGGATGTCATCCGGAGAACATGGAGGTAAGCCTGGGATTCACATCCACTTGTTTTTATTTCTTTCAAAGAAGCCCCTTCTGCTCACCAAGGCTGTTTTTATTTGATCAGAAATACAGTAAAAATTCTGAAATATTATTACAATTCAAAACAGCTGTTTTCTATGTGAATATATAGTAAAGTGTAATTAATCCTGTGATCAAAGCTGAATTTTCAGCATCATTACTCCAGTCTTCAGTGTCACATGATCCTTCAGAAATCATTGTAATATGCTGATTTGCTGCTCAAGAAACATTCATCTATTTTCTGCTAGAAGGTAATTGTCCTGTAATAATGTTTGTGTTTGCTCAGAAACGAGGGCCTGTTGGGGTTCTACAAAGGCATGGTGCCCAACCTGATCCGCGTCACTCCGGCCTGCTGCATAACCTTTGTGGTCTATGAAAATGTGTCCCGCTTCCTCCTGGACCGGCACCAGTGAACTGAGAACAGGCGCGACTGCGACCGAACCGTCTGCCATGGAGCAGAGCCGGACCTGGGATGGGTCGTCCCGTCAGCGACAGTGTTTCGCAGCTCATAAATATGAATAGAGAGAAATAAAACAACCTGGTCCTCTCTGGAAAACTGAACTGCATGATGTCACGGAGTTCAAAGTGTAATTTGTGTCGTCACTGCTTCAGAAACTGCTGAAACTACTGGTGAATATGGACATGAGGGATTGATTATGTTACTTTTTTTTTTTAAAGTGGATGTAAGTTATATTCTCTTAAAGGCTGTTTGTTTTATCTAATTAAAAAGTGTAAAAATCAAACAAGGTTTACACTTTTAATGAGGAGATAATGATGAATTGTGGTAACTACTATAGGGCTGGGCAATGTTAAAAATATCCATGACATGTTTGTGAAGAATTCGCTGGCAATATAAAATTAAACAACATAATCACAGTGATTTTAAAGGGGCTATTAGCGACACCGGTGGCCGTTAAGTGAACTGCAGCCAGCGACTTGCACACGTAACGTACAAGAAGAGACTACACGTGATTAAATGAAACGATATACTAACAGCGAAGTTCTTTTTCGTCCTTTGCTTAGAAGTAAAAAGAAGTTGGAAATACCTTTGCAGCGATATACTTTTAACGAACTGCTGAGAGCGACGTTTAGTTGTAAATATGTGCTCCGCTTTCCTCTCAGTAACAAAATATACACAACAAAAATGACATCGGTGAGAAAGCGGCAGTTCAGAAAGAATCTGAGCATAGCGATGTGGATATGTTGCACCAGCTCTGCGATTCGACAACATCATGTCGACAGATGAGGAACCTGTAGGAACCGGATTTTCTAACGGCCACTGCAGTGACACGATGACTTTACCAATCGGTGATTGGCTCTTATTTAGAAGGCGGGACTTATTCCGCCATATTGTGCGTTATACTTTGTTCCATTCATAATAATACACCGAGTGCGCCGTCTTTCTATAAAGTCTTTGTTACAGTACAGAGAGGCTCTCGGGAGCGCGTGTAACCGTCACATCATTTGAATTTTCCCGGCAAAACCGGACCGCATCCTGCACATAAAAATAAGTCTACAGGCTTTCATATAGACAACCTAGGAAGTCGGCGAAGGTCTCGTTTTTTTGTTGTTGTTGTTTTTAAATTTTCGTTACAAGCTGTTCACACATTGGCAATACAATAAGCAATTAATACATACAAATAGGGGTAATGCACAATCTAACTTCCGTTTTCTGTAAACAGATTAGATCGCTTCCGGTTTAGGTCTTTTGTATGTGCTTCATGAAAAATTAGATGTTTTATTCAAGATAACTTAAAAGGAGCGGTCAAAGATGAGCATAACCGATGTCCCCCGCATATGCAGATTGATATTTAAAAGCTTTTTAAAGTTTTCTTCTTCACACTAATGTTTAGATATTTAATAGAATAAAACACCTATAACAATGTGAACTAGATAGATTCGCTAATTACCTTAAAAGTCCATAGATATGCCGTCAGTTCATACTGCTAACACTTTCTCTGACAAGCGGACGCAATGAGACCAGTTTTCCGGTTTGGTCATGTGACGTTCGACATATACCCTATTCTTACATGTAGCCTCTTTAATGTGCTTTATCATTTCACAATTCATTTCTGTGAATCAATTCAAGCTGTCTGTTTCAGTGATTCTTTTTTCATCACGCCATTTGCCATTCTATACGTTAAAATGTTACTTAAAATATTTCTTATTTTTATCACTGTTAAAAACAACAATAAATACGGTCATTTTTAAAAGAAAAACTTTGTTGTGGAAACTGATACATTTTTATGTTTAAGATTTCATTAATGAATAAGAAAGTTCAGCATTTATTTGAAATAGAATTTTTTATGATGTCTTTACTGTCACTTCCGATCAATTTAATGCACCCTTGCTGAATTATAAGTATTAATTTCTTTAAAATAATAATAATAATAATCTTACTGACCCCACACTTTTGAACGGTAATGTAGGTAAATTTTTATTTATTTATGCTATTTATTAGCATGTATTTTATATAAATCCTATTAAAAATCCACATTAAACATAAAAAAATCACATTAAAACATTTAAAATCTAACTGGCTACAAAGTATGTTTGGATGAAATCATGGTTTCTCTGATTAGGGAAAATATAAAGCCATTCCAGAGCAAATATGTATTGGAACTAGTGTCAAAAAGCTGAAAAGCAGAGACATAATTGTTTTGTTTATATTGCCCGGCTCTAAAGGTAATTCATCAGTGAAAAGCAACAGTAAAACTGTGTTTTATGTGTATGTGTGTAAATCTACTCCATGTTTACATCCTTGTTGTATTGTGTGTACTGCACAATGGCCAAACCTCAGGCTTTATTCCTCAAACCACAAACGCACAGATTTACAGAATCTGACATTTCTGGCTCATTGCTGACATTTGTGTTAATGAGCTCAATTCATGGCCTTAAAATTTGTTATGCTCATAGGTTAATAACCAACGCTCTTTAAAGAACATGTACCCAAAGTTAGGAATTGTTTAAAAAAAACTTTATTGACATTTAGAAAATATCCAATAAAAGGTATTCAGAGTTTTTACAGTACCTGTCCAGACTTAAATTGTTCAATATGAGGCTCGACCAGAAAACGTACTTTTGCATCACAAGAACAGCATTTATTTGAACAGAAATATTTTTCCTCTCACTTTTGATCAATTTAATGCATCCTTGCTAAATAAAAATATAAATTTCTTACTGACCCCAAACTTTTGAATGGTAATGCATTACATTAGAGGCATTTATCTAAGTGAGAAATCACAATTTTTGATGCAGTCAGTGTGCTGATGGTGGAAGAGTTTCCTGAAGACTCAGTGATGATCTCAGCTGCTCTGAGGAAGCTCTTCGATGATCACCCGGGAAACAGAATTCCATCCGGTGGAAGCGTCGCCGTGCGGATAGTCGCCGCAGGTTCCCACCCAGATAGCAACATCCACCAGGCCTCTCCGAACTCCTTCACACAAACCTTCAACTGAAACCAGCAGATGGTATATTAGTCCGACCATTCTATTCTGGTACTCAGATGACCATCTTCGGACTTAAAGTTAAAAACTATTAGACAAACAGAGATAAACAGACATGCTTTATTGCACACTGCAGGGAAATGAGAAATTTCGAGATAACCTTATCTGCTGTAATTAATCCATGCAGAGCAATTTGCAGTGTTTAGAGCCACAAAACATGCAAACGAGCGGTTTCTCGGCCCTGACCTGATGTGGTTCTGTGTATGTTGATGGTGGAGTTGAATTCTGGACTGCCCTGATCCAAGTAAATGATGGACTCTACAGGCAGCGGAGCGGCACATTCTGCCCCATTAAAAGTGAAGTACCAGCGCTGGCAACAAGCCGTCTTACACTTCAGCCTGAGCGAGCCGCTGAACAGCACACGCAGAGCACTGTCCGCACGCTGCTTAGTGAACGTACACTCCTGAGGAGGGGAACACAGGAGGAGCGGATGAAGATCAGCTGCTTTAAACAATATATACTGGAGAAAAGATACCACGGTATGATGATGCTGTAAGATTACTACTATAGTACTGTCACTGGACTGAACGATTACCAAGGTCTTCCCACACCTTTCTATGACTTTTCCATACATTAGGATTACTAAAATCATTCTATCCGCTTGTTAAGTCCTGACGTAAGCAACGCCGTTTCTGGGTCCAAGCCTCGACTCGTTTCACTTGAGAATGCCATCTCGGCGGCCGTTTATGAGCGCTATTTATTCATATTAAACATTTAACATTTTAAAAAGTTAAACATTTACAGTCTACACAACAGTCTCCGTGCTCACAGCGTCACAGACATTAATATTTTAACGATTTATAAAAGATGAATCACTGTCTGGCCATCTGGGATTTTGGTATGGAGATAAAGGTTTTGATTATAATTTTTGGTAGTATTACACCACATCGTGTGTGTATATTAGCACCGTTTGCTGTTTTATTGTGGTAGGAGATAGAGCGTTTAGACCCAGCATGTAAAATATTCTAGAACTAAGCAAATCTTCCAATTTTGAGATTTTTTAAGACTTTCCAAGCTTGAAAAATAGCATTTTAAGTAGCAGTTGGTTCCCTAATTCTAATTCATGTTAACAACATGTTAAAACATGCTAGCAAAACATGCTAATTCATGTTAGCAATGTGTTAAAATATGTTAACAACATGTTAATTCATGTTAGCAACGTGCTAAAACATGGTATCAACACGCCAATTCATGTCAACAATGTGGTAAAACATGCTAGCAATATGCTAATTCATGTTAGCAATGTGCCAAAAAATGTTAACAAAACATGCTAATTCAATGCTAGCAACACGTTAAGACATGCTACCAACATGTTAATTCATGTTAGCAACGTGTTAAAACATGGTATCAACATGCCAATTCATGTTAACAATGTGGTAAAACATGCTAGCAACATGTTAATTCATGCTAGCAATGTGCTAAAACGTGTTAACAAAACATGCTAATTCATGCTAGCAACATGTTAAGACATGCTAACAACATGTTAATTAATGTTAGCAACGTGTTAAAACATGTTAACAAAACATGCTAATTCATGCTAGCAACACGTTAAGACATGCTAACAACATGTTAATTCATGTTAGCAACGTGTTAAAACATGGTATCAACATGCCAATTCATGTTAACAATGTGCTAAAACATGTTAAGAAAACATGCTAATTCATGTTAGCAACATGTTAAAACATGGTATCAACATGCCAATTCATGTTAACAATGTGGTAAAACATGCTAGCAACATGCTTATTCATGTTAGCAATGTGCTAAAACATGTTAACAACATGTTAATTCATTCTAGCATCATGTTAAAACATGTTAGCAACATGCTAATTCATGTTAGGATCATGCTAGCAATGTGATAAATCATGTTAGCAAACATGCTAATTTATGCTAACAACATGCTAAAACATGTTAGCAAAACATGCTAATACAGGCTAGCAATGTGCTAAAACATGTTAACAACATGCTAATTCATTCTAGCATCATGTTAAAATGTTATCAGCATGCTAATTCATGCTAGCAGTGTGCTAAAACATGCTATCAACATGCTAATTCATGCTTTACTTTTAATTAATCTTTTAGTAATTGTGTGTTTTTGTCATTTTTTGTATTAGTTTTAAAATGTCTATATATTTTTAAAATTTTATTTCAGTTTTAATTATTTTAATACAAGTTCAACTAAATGAATGAATATGAGAGATGTTGCTTTGGTAACTAGATTAAATAAAATAAGGTTTTTAAATTTTATTTTATTTCAGTTTATTATTATTTAAGTTTATTACATTTCAACAAATAACAATAATGTTTGTTTTTAGTTTTAATTAAGGTATTCTTGGACCGTTTCATGTTAGCAACATGCTAATTTATGTTAGCATCATGTTAAAACATGTTAGCAACATGCTAATTCATGTTAGGATCATGCTAGCAATGTGATAAATCATGTTAGCAAACATGCTAATTTATGCTACAACATGCTAAAACATGTTAGCAAAACATGTTAATTCATGTTAGCAATGTGTTAATAAATGCTAACAACATGTTAATTCATGTTAGCAACGTGTTAAAACATGGTATCAACATGCTAATTCATGTTAACGATGTGGTAAAACATGCTAACAACATGCTAATTCATGCTAGCAATGTGTTAAAACATGCTATCAACATGCTAATTCATGCTTTAATTTTAATTAAACTTAGTAATTGTGTGTTTTTATCATTTTTTGTATTGTTTTAATATGTCTATATATTTTTTTATTAATTTTTATTTCAGTTTTAGTTTTAATTATTTTAGTACATCAAGTTCAACTAAATGAATATGAGAAATGTTGCTTTGGCAACTAGATTAAATAAAATAAAGTTTTTAAATTTTATTTTAATTCAGTTTATTTCATTAAATAATTTATTTTTATTTTTAGTTAACTATAATAAGTTGAAGTACTAAAATTACTTAAATAAAGCTATATAGAAATATTTAAAAACAAATAATAATTTTAATGACTAAAACTCAAGTTAAAATGAAAACTGAAAATATTAAAATAAAAGCTCATTTCTTGCTCTTTTGGACATGAATCATGGTATTCCAGTTTCATTCATCAGCAGCTCTTACTGTGATTTTGCCCAGGTCAATGCCGTAGTTGAGAGAGTTCCAGGCGCACTGCTTGTAGTTGGGCTTCCACGGCTCTTCAATCCTCTCCGTCACACAATCACCCTTCTGCCCTTTCGCACCATCCCGGCCCGGAATGCCCGGAGTGCCTGGGATTCCGTTCACTCCTGGATTCCCTTCCCTTCCCGGGGGGCCTGCCGGACCCTGGAGGCAGCTGGAATACTGAAACAGAAAGGATTCAGCAGGCGTGATATTAAACAACATATTTGGACTGCCTGTACAAGGTATTAACAATCTCATCCAACTCGAGTAGGTGTAATGCGTCTGGAATGAGTCTGTGGTTACTGATGAAAATACCATGCTAAGACTAATACTCACCGCTGTGCCACTTTTGCACAATATTACTAAAGGACATGGAGAGGAAGCTGCCCGCATAAAGACTCCTCTGTCCATTCAGGGCGGGTCATTATTACTGAGATTCATTATCTGCTTCCTTCTTTGATTACAGTTGTTCACAGTGTCTCAGATAAACGGGCATTCAGCATCGCCACCCACACAGTATGGCAAACGTGCCTTGATTTAGATGCTACAACAATAGTGTTCAACTATTAATGCATGATAGTGTTTTAGTAGACAAGAAAGCCACTTACTGTGTATTAATTATACACTGTAAAAACATCTCAACTCATTATGTTGGCTTGACAAAGATCAACATATTGATCTAGTGTTTAAGCTTCTTCTTCTGAGACTAGATTTAAATAGCATCTCCTCCTAGGGCTTTAGAGCTACAACCACCAAACTCAGGTCTGACATTCAGACTGTGTGTGTGTCTCAATCAGCTCCCTAGTTCAGTAGTCAGGGTACTGATCAGGGGGTCGGCCACATTCATTTACATGATATAGTAGCTAGGGAGCTGATTGAGACGCAGGGCAAATCTTTTTTTACTCATCGCACTTACATTTTGTTAAATGGATGATCAAAACTATGAAAAGTCCCACAGACTTTCATTGTCGGGGTCAAAACATTTTAAGCTTCATCCACCAAGTATCTATCACTAGCAAAGCTTAGCACCTAGCTTAGGACATGTTAGCAGTGTGCTAATTCATGTTAACAAAATGCTAAAACTTGCTAGCAATGTGTTAAAACAAGCTATGACCGTGCTAGCAACATGATAGAACATGCTAGCAATGCCCTAAAACATGCTAGGATCATGCTAACAACATGCTAAGATCATGTTAGCAACATGATAAAACATGCTAGGATCATGCTAGTAACATGTTAATAACATGCTTATTCATTCTAGCAATGTTAAACATGCTAGCAACATGCTAATTCATACTAGGATCATGCTAGCAATGTGATAAATCATGCTAGCAAACATGCTAAGTCATGCTAAAATATGTTAGCAAAACATGCTAATTCATGTTAACAATGTGTTAAAACATGCTAACAACATGTTAATTCATGTTATCAAACGTGCTAAAAACATGGTATCAACATGCCAATTCATATTAACAATGTGGTAAAACATGCTAGGAAAATGCCAATTCATGCTAGCAATGTGTTAAAACATGTTAACAACATGCTAATTAATTCTAGCATCATGTTAAAACATGTTATCACCATGCTAATTCATGCTAGCAGTGTGCAAAAAATGTGCTATCAACATGCCAGTTCATGTTAACAACATGCTAATTCATGCTAGCAATGTGTTAAAACATGGTATCAACATGCTAATTCATGTTAACAATGTGTTAAAACAGCGGTGTCAAACATACGACCCACAAAGGTGTCCAATCCGGCCCGGGGAATGAATTGAACAATAATAAAAAAAATAGAGATGTATGGCTCCAGCCATAAATCCCAACGGTTTTTAGTTTTATTTTGGCCAATGTCTATTCTGGACTTGCAAGCAAACTGCTTTGCAATCATTTCCCAGACTGTCATTTGTGTGGAAATATTACAAAGTCTGTAAACAGGACGTTAAAACAGGCAAATGCTGAATTCGGACGCAAAGGGGAGAACTAATATAGGAATAAAAAATATAAATATTGAGGTTTATATAAATGTATCTCTGAAGTGAACTGACAGAAAAGTTTCGAAG
Organism: Mylopharyngodon piceus; assembly: GCA_039654765.1. Classification (NCBI taxonomy): domain Eukaryota; kingdom Metazoa; phylum Chordata; class Actinopteri; order Cypriniformes; family Xenocyprididae; genus Mylopharyngodon; species Mylopharyngodon piceus. Next base: position 19,110,438 of record CM077445.1, read on the forward strand.
GCATTTTCTTTTCCTCTTTATCTCCGTATAAATTTGTGTTTTCAAGCGCAGCGCTGCTTAGTGTACAGCGGTAACCAAGGAAACGCTATATCGCTGCTGTTCCATAAGCGCCACCAGAGAGAGAATCTGCATTTTCATTCAGTCCATCTGCAATTTTTGTTTTGTACAGGTGTCTTATGTAGCATAATTTCACAAAACTAGAGTCAGACCATGCTGTTTTTGCTATAAATCTTGAAATTATGTAATCAAATTTAAATCAAAAACAGCTGCTCATGCTACAGAATCGGCAAATTTGCTTGTAAAAAAATTGGACTTGGCCATGAAAAATCAAAATTGGTGCATCACTAATAAAAAATATTAAATAAAAGTCAATAAAACGTAAATAAAAATAATACTTTAATTAAATAAAAGTATTATTAAATAAAAATGTAATAAAGTCTTTTCGCTGTAAAAACAAATGCCATTTTCAAAGAGCAGTGTGTTTTTCTAGTTTTCTTGCAAATTAATTTGTAGTTTGTTTGGTTAATATTAAATGTAACTGTCAGCGCACTAAGGTTTAAAAAAGGTAATTCGGCCCGCACATGGTTACATTTTTTCCTATTCGGCCCTCAACCTAAAATGAGTTTGACACCCCTGTGTTAAAACATGGTATCAACATGCTAATTCATGTTAACAATGTGTTAAAACATGGTAGCAACCTGTTAATTCATGTTAGCAACATAACAAAACATGCTAACAACATGCTGATTCATGTTAGCAATATGTTAAAAGATGTTAGGGTCATGCTACCAATGTGCTAAAGCATGCTATCAACATGCTAATTCATGCTAGGATTATGTTAGCAAACATGTTAATTTGTGTTAAAACATACTAGCAACCATGATAATTCATGTTAGTAAGTGTGCTAAAACATGCTAGCAACGTGCCAATTCATGTTTGCAACATGCTAATTCATGCTAAAACTTGCTAGCAAAATGTTAAATCACGCTAGAAACATGCTAGCACCATGGTAAATCATGCTAAAACATGTTAGCAACTTGTAAAATATGTGTTTAACACTCAAAATATATGATGTTATGCAAGGAACATTTGATCTTCTATACCAGGACTGAAAAACAGCTTGTCAATGCTGCAGAGCCAACGTGAGCCAAAAAAAAAAAAAAGGCATTTTAATGAACAGTTGCTCAGGGGGTGTAGACTAATGCCACTGCCACTGATAGATGGGAAACCTATAGCCAAAATGCCAGGTGGAACAACCAGCGGTCTCTCCAATCATGCAGAAAAAGCGCATGCATAATAGGCTGTTTAAAGTTTTGTGAGAATGTTCATGCATTAGCGAGGCAGTGACACACCAAACATTTACATCTCAATAAGGCGGCGGCGGCGGCAGGGTCGAATATGAAGCAATGAACAACCACGCGACTCTGAGCGCAGGAGGTCTGACTTCAGCATTAAGCAGCTCCGCTGTCACCTGAGTCTCTCCTGCAAGAGTAATGCAGCTTCTAATCAGCATGCCTGCGAGCAGAGAGCTGTGGAAATAAGGGCCCTTAAATAGGTAATAAATCTTCCCGATACAGGCCACGGGCGAGCCAGGAAGTGAAATGTATTCATATTCATAAGCTTGCTGTGCCGTGGCCGTGCTCAAGCCTTCAGCGCGTCTGGCTCCGCTGCTTTTTATTGACAGAACACACCTGAGTGTCCCGCAAACAAAGCCTTCCAACTCACAGAACATCATTTTCCTCGGTGGCTGGTCGTGCCAGCTTCATTAGTGATGCTTCCCCGACTGGCCTGAATGAGAGATTCACCCTCCATATAATCTACCCACCACGAGCAAATTCAGAAGGATTACCACTCCTGTTTTTCATTACAATGATGAATCTAGTGGAATGCTTAGCTGATACAATCATTTACAATAAAACACTTTTTGGTGATCGAGTAGCTCTGATCCAGGAGGGAAGACATTTTTTCCAGTCCATGATCAATAGAGCTCTTGATTTGTTTTATTGCACTGATTACAGTTTATGATAAACCATCCTAACTAATTTGTCATAGCCTGTAACGTACAGGCTGAAATAAAGCATTACTAACAATTCATGTCAACAATGTGCTAAAACATGTTGGAAGCATGCTAATTCATGTTAGCATCATGTTAAAACATGTTAGCAAAATGCTAATTCATGCTAGCAATGTGCTAAAATGCTAACAATATGCTAATTCATGCTGGGTCCATGCTAGCAATGTGCTAATTCATGCTAACAACATACAAAAATGTTAACAACATGCTAATTCATGGTAACAACATACTAATTCATGTTAGTAATGTTAAAACATGCTAGGGTCATGCTAGCAATGTAACAACATGCTAATTAATGCTAGGATAATGTTAGTATGTTAGTTATTTTTTTGCAAAACATGCTAGTAACATGCTAATTCATGCTAGGACCATGCTAGCAATGTGATAAATCATGCTAGCAAACATGCTAATTCATGCTACCAATGTGCTAATTCATGTTAACAAAAAATGTTAGCAACATGCTAATTCATGCTAGCAACATGCTAATTCATGTTAGTAATGTGCTAAAACATGCTAGGGTCATGCTAGCAATGTGCTTAACATGCTAGCAACATGCACATGCTAATTAATGATAGGATCAAGTTAGCATGTTAGCTAATTTGTAACATGCTAGCAACATGCTAATTCATGTTAGGACCATGGAGCAATGTGATAAATCATGCTAGCAAACATGCTAATTCATGCTAACAACATAAAACTGTTAACAACATTTTAGCATGTTAGTTAATTTGTGTCAAAACATGTTAACAACATGCCCATTCATGCTAACAATGTACTAAAAATCCTAGCAATATGCTAATTCATGCTAGGACCATGCTAGCAATGTGATAAATCATGCTAGCAAACATGCTAATTCATGCTAGCAATGTGTTAATTCATGCTAGCAACATGCACATGCTAATTAATGATAGGATCAAGTGAGCATATTAGCTAATTAGTGACAAAACATGCTAGCAGCATGCTAATTCATGCTTGGACCATGTTAGCAATGTGCTAAAACATGTTAGGGTCATGCTAGCAATGTGCTTAACATGCTAGCAACATGCACATGCTAATTAATGATAGGATCAAGTTAGCATATTAGCTAACTAGTGACAAAACATGCTAGTAACATGCTAATTCATGCTAGGACCATGTTAGCAATGTGCTAAAACATGCTAGCAACATGCTAATTCATGCTAGCTATGTGCTGAAACATGTTAACGACATGCTAATTCACGTTAGCAATGTGCTAAAACATGTTAGCAAAATGCTAATTCATGTGAGTACTGTGCTAAAACATGCTAGGGTCATGCTAGCAATGTGCTAAAACATGTTAGCAACATGCAAATGCTAATTAATGCTATCATGGATCATGTTAACATGTGATCTAATTTGTGCCAAAACAAGCTAGCAAAATGTTCATTCATGCTAGCAACGTGCTAAAACATGTTAGTATGCTAATTCACATTAGCAATGTGTTAAAACATGCTAGCAACCATGCTAATTCATGTTAGCAACGTGCTAAAACATGCTAGCAACCTGAGGGGCCTTTGAGCTCCTTGTGAAAACAAATTGTTTATTAGTTAAAATTGTGTATAACACACAACAGTGACTGTAAATTGAAAATTGACATCTTCACCCTTTATTCAAATATTATTCAAAATGTGTTAAAGATGTTGTAATCATATTGCCTAGTTGTGCTTGCAGTCGATTGTTTTATATGTGATAATAACCAACATCCAGCCGACCAATCAGAGCACATTGTGCTTTCAGAAGGAGAGGATTTATAGAGACAGGAACTAAACAGGGCTCTGTTTCCCAAAAGCATCATTAGCCAACTATGGTTGCAAGCTCCATCATTATCAGCATAGTTCAATGAGTCAGTGTTTCCTGAAACCTTAGTTCCAACGAAACATTCGCAAACAGCGTTGGAAAATTGTGTGATTGGAACTACAGCTACAGCTAACCTGTGGTTAGAAGCATATTTTCTTGTTTGTATGATGTGGAGAGGAGTTGCAACAATGTAAAATATGGGGAAAATAATGTTTTTTTTTTCAACATTCAAGCATAAAACGCCATTCTAGTAGAGCCCAAAAACAAAATCAAGACTTTATAAAAGAGCATAATAAGGTCCTCTTTATTATGCGATCTTGCATCACTGAGGAGTTTACAAAGAGTAGTACTGAAGGGGGCGCTAGAGTCGAGCTCTAATGTGCTAATGTCTGCTATACCAATGAGAATTGCAATGGATATATACTGGCATTGTGTTTTGAATTGTAGTTAGACATATTCTGCATCTCAAAGCACGAAATACTTGGATAGAGTATGTTTCAGGCCTTAAGAGTTCAATCACATCTCCACAGTCTTAAAAGAAGAACATGATTCAACACCTCGTAGAACGAATAACTTTGTATCCACTGAGTCTTGTTATGTCTTGTTGTAGCTGGAGATCTGGGATATCAGACACGCATGGCTTGCCGGTTTTGTCTGGACTATTCAAAGTTCAACTTTGTTACTTACTAATAAAAATGCAGATGGCTCCACTGGCAAGATTGTTGAATAAAATTATGCAAAAGATGAATATCAAATTCGTCTTGAATCGGACCTCGGGAGATTTCGAAGCAATCAAGGGATGAAATGAGGCAAAGAATTTCTAACAGCTAACAGCTGTAAATTCAATTGACTTTGATGACGAGAGACAGAGACTGTGTTCGGAATGGAATACTACTGCATACTATTCAAAAAATATGTGAAAATAAACGTATTATGCAGTGATAAACTATAATATGCTGTTTTTGTCACATGACCTCATCACATTAGCGGTATTAGGATTTTGGTGATCTTATTATTTTGCATTTTTAATCCAATTAAGTACTAAAAAAATGTATAAACATAAATAAATCTGCAGCTAAACTTCAAGTTGGCATGAAATGGAAGTTTCTTCTCTATTGTGCCGTATATGCAAGTAAAAAGGCTTCTCAAACAAGAACAAATGTAGGGCGGGGCTTGATTTTGTCTGTGGGGAATTGATTGGATGGTTGTGGTTTGCTATTGGTGGATCTCATGTTTCAGAAACAGTTGGTTTGCAACAATTGCTAATAGCTAAACAGACTAACCAGTTTCGATAGATGTAAGTGTTGTTTCTCCCACCGGAGAGTTTCTAACACGTCATTCTAGTTTCCTGCGCACTCTTTAGAAGCAGTTCACACAGTTTAAACGGCTTTGTCACATCCTTTTTAGGATCATCCTGTGACTCATATTCTTCTTGCATCTGGCAAGAATGAATCTGGCATTGTTCAATACTGGCAAAGGCTTTAGTCAGTAAGAAAAACTTGCACTGTCTGCAGGAAATCAGTTATAATATTGATTCCTTTAAGAGACAGAATCAGTCAGCGTAGCCAATTATTTTATAGTCACTCATACACTTAAAACGGAAGTATCTGATGATTTGATGACCTCTTTCACACAATAAAGCCAAGGGTTTCTAGATCTTCTGCATAGATAAACTGGTAAGACTTTACTTAAAGGGGACCTATTATACCCCCTTTTCACAAGATGTAATATAAGTCTCTGGTGTCCCCAGAATGTTTATGTGAAGTTTCAGCTCAAAATACCCCACAGATCATTTAATAACAGCTTGTTAAGTTTGCCCCTATTTAAGTGTGAGCAAAAACACGGCATTTTTGTGTGTCCCTTTAAATGCAAATGAGCTGCTGCTCCCGGCCCCCTTTCCAGAAGAGGGCGGAGCTTTAACAGCTCGCGCTTCGGTTGCTCAACAACAACAAAGCTGGAGAATCTCACGCAGCCAAAATGAGGATTGTCAGTAATGGTGTTCAGCCTTACATTGTTCAAACCGGAGTCGACACTGATGGAGAGACTCAGGAAGAAGTTACAACTTTTAGACGTTTCTGAATGGTTAGTGGATAAATTTATGTAGTTGCTGTGGAGTTGATTCAACTCATCCACTAGCATGTGCCGTCATGTTAATCTTTTGTGCAAATCCAGCATAAAATAACGGCATGACAACAACACTCTACTACAACAACTCTTCCTCTTCTCTAAAGCAGCCCAACATGACCTCACCCCCTTTGTTGTGTGTTTTTGGGGCCGGAGTTTATGTAAATTTTGGGGTTTGTGATGTCACCAACCCGGGAAGAAGTCCCTACCAGCCGTTTGTTGTAGTTGATTTCTGTAAAAGAAAATATCTCCTTTGCATTGAACTTTGAGCGTCGTAACTTTGCAGATGTTGTTTATGCTCAAACAGCAACATTACACACTAACTAAAGTTAAAAAAGTGAAGTCATAATCAACCACCCCTTTAAAGCCTTTATATATAATGCATTATAAGTATTCTAATGCATTAATTATTAACGATCTTATGAATAATTGTAACCACAGTTATAATATTACCTATTAATTGAACACATCTTTAGAAAGTATAATGCATTAAAACACACGGCAAACAACCAATTTCAGATGTAACAAGGAATCTGCAAATATTATAGTGCATTTTAACTTTGGTTACAATTATTTATGAAAAGATTATAACGTACATTATGAATACCTTTATAATGTATTATATTTAAAAACTTGAAGTAAAGTGTCATTGACTGTATACGTAAGACAAAGCATGAAATCTCTTTAATATCTCAATTATTTGTCCTTGAGAATGGAGAGAAAATTGAGACTTACTGCTTCTCAGAGGTTTGAAAATCTCACATTTCTCCTCTAGAGGTTGAGAAGTGATCTCAAACTGTGCAAATAAAGTTTGCAAACAAAAGTCAGTGATCTCAGTATGATCTCAAACCTTTTTTTTTGTCAAATTATTATTCCAAGAACAAATGATCTGAGCTGCTATGCTCAGCTTTACACAAATCAGCATTTGGCTTGAATTTTAGGACAAACATCATAATTAAGTGAAACATGATTATGTTTCCGGAGTGCAACCTGTGAGCAATTAAAGTTTCCTTTGGATTTAAATGCATTGCATAAATACACAAACGATAATGAACTTATTTTGTGGCAGAAATAATATAATAAGTACTTAAAAGTCTTACTTTCTCCATGTAGTCAACATCCTTATGGCGCAGACCTCTGGTTTTTAATTTCTCTGCTTCGCAACATGTAAATAATAAGCAGGAGATGATCAATACTGGTGTCTTGAAGTATCCCATATCTGAGTTGAGCGGTTAGAGAGGACAAGGCTTCTTACATCTGTTGAGCTCGAGAGAGAGAGAGAGAGGGAAGGAGAGAGAGGGAAGGAGAGAGAGGGAAGGAGAGAGAGAGAGGGAGGGAGGGAGGTGGGGCTGATGTCTGATGTGATCTCTCTCCAGGGACCAATTATTCCCAGACCGCCGGTGAAACTTCCCTCTACATGTAGAATCGGAATATAATGGGTTATGATATGACATAAAACAAGAATCAATATTTCTGATGGTCTGATCAGTGGAGCCTACTGATGTTTTGCACAGGTGAGATGACGACTTTTGACCTTTTCTCCCTTGTCCAATTATGCTTTTTGTTAGCAATTTGAGGAACAGCTGAAAATGTGTTGCATTTAAAGGGACAGTTCACCCACAGATGACAACTCTAGGGCTTCTCACACTTGAAATAGTTAGTCATTCTAAGCCTGGGTAAACAGAATCCTGGGTTATCTTGCTAAACGTTTCACATTTACCCGGGGTTAACAATTAATCCTGGGGGTTCATGAGTGCCGTTTCACACTGTACTCACCTAAACCCTGGATTAATGTTCTCATTTGCATATTTGTAGTGTCAGTGTCATTGATTGGACGACCTGTTTACAGTGTGCGTCTCATATTACACACTGCAGTCTGTGCTATCAAATTTGTTTTCTCAATGGACTTTTCAGACTATAAAGGTGAGAATGAAACAATCTTTAATTGACACGTTTTCCGTCGCCGTTTGTAATTTTTCCTATCAAACACTGAAAGGACTTTGTGAGGAACAGACTGAAATAAAAGCCTTTATTTGCTGAAAATAATGAAGACAAAATAAATAAATAAATAAAAATAAACACGAGATTAAATACTTAAAGGGATAATTCACCCAAAAACAACATTTAAATCTCAAATTTGTATTTGCATACATTCAAATGTGCCATGCATGCAAATGAGGTTTAGGAACTTTAAATTTCAGTTTTTGGATTAATTATTCCTCTATTCAAATTGCAGGTTGATTTTTTTATGTATGCCGAGTGTCTCTGATGCGATGCACACAACATTAGAACTTTAACATTCTTATTTTATTATCAGATATTGGTCTTAAAATAACTTTGGATGTTCTCCCAAGATAGTCTAATCTCCTCTGATAATCGAGAAACCGTCCCGCTATAAAAAGATCCAGTAATTATAGTGCTGGGAGTTTTCAAACCCCTAAAGGAATAGTTTAGTGCTCCCAAAAATTAAATATCAGCCTCCAAACTCTTTAAGAATAACTGTTGTTTTCCTGTAGCCACCTTTGAATTCTTGAAATCTAAAGTTTAAAGGGGTGGTTGATTATGATTTCACTTTTTTAACTTTAGTTAGTGTGTAATGTTGCTGTTTGAGCATAAACAACATCTGCAAAGTTACGACGCTCAAAGTTCAATGCAAAGGGAGATATTTTCTTTTACAGAAATCGCTTTTTAAAGACTACAACAAACGGCTGGTAGGGACTACAACAAGCTTCTTCCTGGGTTGGTGACATCACTAACCCTAAAATTTACATAAACTCCACCCCCAAAAAGGCGAGGCCATGTTGGGCTGCTTTAGAGAAGAGGAAGAGTTGTTGTAGTAGAGTGTTGTTGTCATGCCGTCATTTTACGCCGGACTGCTTCACAAACGAGGGTCAATTCAACGCTGGATTTGCACAAAAGATTAACATGACGGCACATGCTAGTCAGTGAGTTGAATCAACTCCACAGCAACTACATAAATTTATCCACTAACCATTCAGAAACGTCCTAAAAGTTGTAACTTCTTCCTGAGTCTCTCCATCAGTGTCGACTCCGGTTTGAACAATGTAAGGCTGAACACCGTCGTCATTTTGGCTGCGTGAGATTCTCCAGCTTTGTTGTTGTTGAGCAACCGAAGCGCGAGCTGTTAAAGCTCCGCCCTCTTCTGGAAAGGGGGCCGGGAGCAGCAGCTCATTTGCATTTAAAGGGACACACACAAAAACGGCGTGTTTTTGCTCACACCCAAATAGGGGCAAATTTAACAAGCTATAATAAATGATCTGTGGGGTATTTTGAGCTGGAACTTCACAGACACATTCTGGGGACACCAGAGACTTATATTACATCTTATAAAAGGGGCATAATAGGTCCCCTTTAAGGCATTATTCACAAATATTCGTAAATATATCTTAGTTTGTTCCTACGTGGGATAGAGTGTATGAGTCATATGAACCAGTTTTATGTTTTCCTGCTTGAATGTTGATTATTTTCCTCATATTCTCCATTGTTGCAGCTCCTCTCTTCCCAGTCTGTCAGTAACGCTCTGTTTAGTTCCTGTCTCTATGAAGCCCCTCCTTCTGAAAAGCACAATGTGCTCTGATTGGTTGGCTGGAGCAGTGTGTTGTGATTGGTGTTTTGGAAATGTCCCGCCCCCTTACCATAACCGCCAGTTTCAACACACTACTAACTAACTCAACCAGGCCCCGCCCCTTTATTCTGCGTATGAATTATTTAAATGAGGAATATTGTGACGTGTTCATTCCCGGAAGAAAACTCAAGACTACAATGGAGGCGTTTCAGGGAGTTCAGAAACTCTTTTCATGCTCAAACAGCAAAACTAAAGCACAATAGGTGCTCTTTAATGTCTAAAGTTTAGGCTTAGAACCTCCATCCGATGCTGCATGTACTGGCCAACTTAGATGTTAGAAAGTTTCCTCCAACTTTTTACATCTAAAACAAGTTCTCCATTCAATACTCCTGTCTCCCTCCATTTTCCCTGACCGGAAGCCCCCTGGCGACATCCCAAGGCTGGAGCAGAAAGCAGATGTGTGTGCTTACTGTACAGAGCGCCGTTTCTCTCTCTCTCTCTGCTGAATCGGCTCTTTCTCCTCGCATCACAGCCATCCATTCATCGCCCCGCATGTCGAGACACTGTAAATATGAAGAGTTTTGTATTTTTCGAGTCATGGATAAAGGCTGTGCTGTAAAGTAAACGCTCTGCTCTGTGACTCTAGTAATATTTCCTGAGCTTCACTGTTAGTTTTGTGTGTGGTTTACTTGTACGTACAGCTGAAGGCTCTGTCAGGCTGTAGTATTTGTTTTCAGGCCAAGTATTGAGTGATGAAGAGCCGTTCAATGAACTCCAGTGCAGTTGAGTCGTCGTTAGAGAACTGGGCTGGTATCTTAAAGGTTGCAGGTCAAATCCCACAAGGGTCGACTCATGAATCCAGGGTCACTTACTTATTACTAATGGACAGACAGAAACTCGGATCACAGAATCGTGATGCACACCGTCTGTGAGTTTTTCTATTTCAGACAAACCCTTAAACGCACGCCATGAGAAAACCGCTGACCTCAAGGTAAATGTTCATATATTTTCCATGTTACTCTCTCTGTCCTGATGTGTTTTATACTCCTCTTGCAGCGTTCTGAGTCTTAAAAAGTCTCAATCAGAATAATACACAATATATTTTCAGACAGATTATGACACCATACATCACTTCCACATGTCACACGGGTCATCGCGTGCACTGAATGCGGATGGAAGAGAACTGATATCCGTCCCCATGGTTACCAATTTATGATGACACGTCCTAATAGAAATACTGAAAGAGACGAAGAAATCTTGACATCTGCATTTTCCCATCACTCTGAGGAAAGAAAGCATCAGACACAGACTGAATAATTGCCATATTTATGTATCATGGAATTTACGTGTCATATATTCAAAGTGACAATGACATTATATTCAATGACAACAAACAAGTGAAACTTGTTAACATACTGTTACCATGGTATTCTTGGGAGTAGCATGTAAATACATGAATTTTACCATGGTATAAATCATTGTATAGCAAGATACCACCTCTGAACTTTTTGTCGGGAGGAACAAAAATGTCAAAAGTTATAAATATAAACTGAAACATGGTATTACCATGATGCACTGTCAAAAAATTCCATAATATTGCCATAATAATAATAATAATAATAATAATAATAATAATCAAGGTGTCAAAACACAAAAAAAAAACAAAAAAAAACAAAAAAAAAACAAAACAAAGCAATAAAAAACAGGCTATAATCAGGATACAATTAAAAAAAGTTAAAAAAAAAATATAGAAACCAATAAAATAATGAATGAATAAATAAATAAAAACACGATATTATCATGGTACATGCAAATAATAATAATAATAATAATAATAATAATAATAATAATGTATATATATATATAAAAAAAAAAACATGATTTGATCATGGTACATGGTAAAATAAAAATAAATAAATAAATAATAAATAAAACAATTTTTACTGATACCATTGTAAAACCCTCTGTACTTTTTGTCAGGAGGTTCAAGAATGTCAAAAGGTATAAACATAAAACAAAATATAGTATTACCATGATGCAAAACTGTTCATAGCATTATCATAAATAAATAAATAAATAAATAAACTAAACAAGATGTCAAAACTGACCTAAAAACAAAAGGAAAAACAAAACAGGAAAAAATATGGTACATGTAAAAAAAAATATCAATAAATCAATACAGTAAAAACTGTATTATCAAGGCATATGTAAATAATAATAATAATATTAATAATAAATAAAAACATCAATTAAAAATAGTAATAAACATGCTATCATGGTACATGTAAAATAAAATAAAAATAAAACAAATCAATAAAAAAATAAATAAAATAAAACTAGTATTATCATGGTATATGTAAATAATAATAATAATAATATAAAAATAAAAACTAATAAGCATGATATTATCATGTAAAATAAAATAAAACAAATCACTAAAATAAATAAAATGGTATTATTCTTTGTCTTTTCTGTGGAGGATACAGTACGTCTCTTACAGTAAAGAGCTGAAATGTTGAAGAGAATAAACACTGGGGGGCAACAGTGTCATGTGGTGTCAGCGCAGCTGTCAGATTGGCTGATTATTCCGTGGATTTCTCCAGTCGGGGTGATATTCCCGTCAGGCTCTGTCCGTGAAGAGACTGGCTGGAAATGAGTCTCCCCATGATGCTAATTACAACTCACAGCTGCAGGATTTCTGCGGTTAAATAAAGCTTTAATTCTCTCATATGTAAGCCGTGGTCAATTCAGTGTAATTTCTCATAATGTACAGCTTTTATAAAATCACCAGAATGTGCAGTTACAGGTGTGTTAATCGACATTCACAGGATTTCATGGAGTTGCATAATATTTTAAATATTCATGAAGAGTTGTTGCAGAACACGATGTGTCCTGAGGGCACTACAGACGAGGTTTGATAGCGGCAGTCTTACCTGAACCGCACAGGAGTTTGACAGTCGAAGGAGGAAACCGTCGCCGGACGGGACCCGCTTTGTCTGACGCACAGGGAGTCGCACAAAAGAAGCCATTTCATGTGTCACGTTGCCATCAAAAGATGCCCATTTCTACTCAGGCTTTTTACCCCCGTAGATTCAGCGAGCAGATGGAAGTCATCGGGCGTGACAGACAGCTGAGACAGAGAGAGAGACGAGGGCCCGAGAATCTGAGAGGCTTCTGAGCGCGTGCAGAACGTGGCCCTAATATAACAGACGCCGTTCAGCAAACAGTCATTTCTCAAAGCCATTCACAAAGCACACAATCACTCACATGAGTGACCATATCAGTGCAGAACTCCTCAACGTTTTCTGTTTGATGACGTGAGGTTATTAAAAGCAAAGTTAGCCCAGAAAATGAAAAGTGGGTCATTTACTCCAAATCTCAAGGACTTTCTGGCATGTAACACGAAACAAGGCATTTAGCAGAATGTCCATGCTGCTCTTTTCTATACAAGAAGCATATATATATATATATATATATATATATTTATAAAACGGTTAGTTCCTGTCCTTAACTCTGATTGGTCAATAGCTGTGTTTTAAACTGTATGTTCTCAATTGATGTTGTTCATTGAAGCTTACTGTATTATGTAGAAGAGTATTGTGAGAAAGAGATCGAGTGAGCGAGTTTATTACCTGCATTCAGATTTAGCATTTTCCTTCAGGTCAGTCCTATGTTCATTATAAAAAATCTGTTTAAATGTCCGATGTATCATCTTGTCCTTTTAACAGTTGGGGTTTTCCCGTGACTGACAGCGCTAGTCAAAGCATGCCTCTTGTTCCGTGTTCACAACAATTCAGTCTTTTCAATATAAAAGTCTTCGCTACTGACTGAAACACTCATAAAGACAGTCCTTGCCGCCATCTAATGGCGTGAAAATGTAACTTCTGTTGCTGTTCACGGTCAGGGACTATTTTTTCCAGCGGAAGGAAGGCTTTTAGAAAAAGTTTACTTCATGAAAGTTGCATTGATACATATTTCTGGCTTTAATATTTTTATTGTGTGGTAACCGTTTTATAAAAGCAATAAGGTACTCAGGCTAGCGCTGTATCATGAATAAGTCACGGCTTACAGGCACTCCATTTCACGTCGTGCCTAACAAAGCCCTTCAGCTGTGACTTATTCACGATACAGCACAGCCTCTCGTACCTTATTGCTTACATATATTAGGAACGTCACGTTTCGGTGCATACAGTCAGATGACAAATACAGTCGGTCACAGGTGATCCACACTCCAGTCCAGAAGGAGGCGCGTGCGGTAATGCAACGCTGTTTGCTAACCGCCACAACAGGAAAAAGCACAGAAGAAGAACAGATGATCAATGCATAGATATGTTTACATGTAATCTCTCAACCAGTGTTTCAACCGCAGAAAGACATCAGTAAAACAGCTTGAGAATAATATCTCACATAACATTACATTTACCTCAGGCAAGTCATTTAGTGTCCACAGCATGTTAGTTCACTAGAGAAATGAACTCTAGAGGGGAATATATGCACTATATTAGCTTATATATTCATTATATTTACTTTACCTGTTAGTAATGTCTTAATTAATAAATAAATTTGTCATGAAAATAAGTTATGACAATAACTGTGTAAATATTTCAAAAATGAATTGGAGTAGAAAAATCGCTGAAAAATAATTTTATGATTAAAGGGTTAGTTCACGCAAAAATGGAAATTCTGTCATTAATTACTCACCCTCATGTTGTTCCACACCCATAAGACCTTCGTTCATCTTCAGAACACAAATTGATAAAATCCGATGGCTCAGTGAGGCCTCCATTGACAGCAAGATAATTTACACTTTCAATACCCAAAAAGCTACTAAAGACATATTTAAAACAGTTCATGTGACTACAGTGGTTCAACCTTAATGTTATGAAGTGACGAGAATACTTTTTGTGTGCCAAAAAAACAAAATAAGGACTTTATTCAACAATATCTAGTGATGGACGATTTCAAAACACTGCTTCATGAAGCTTCGAAGCTTTACGAATCTTTTGTTACGAATCACTGGTTTGGAGCGCGTATCAAACTGCCATCAAATCACGTGATTTCAGTAAATGAGGTTTTGTTACGTCATAAGTGTTTAGAAACATTTAGAAATTTCAATGGTTCACGTGCTGATATGCTTTCATTGTAAGTAAAAGAGCAGCATGAAGATTCTGCAAACAATTTTACTGTGTTTTTTGACCGGTTCACCTTGAGAATTCATTGCAATAGAGATTGTAGTTTTGTAAAAGTTTGAGAGTCTCTCAGTAAGTCTCAGCATATTGTGACTCTCTGATGAAACGACTGTAGAAGATGTGCTGAACGAGTCTCTGAGGGACGGCTTGGTCCAAAGAGACTCCTGCGTTTGGGACTCAAAATAGCGTCTCGTCGTGTGCATCGACACCACATCTACTCCTGCAGCATCAGGCTTTATCTGCTGTAATCTAAAGCGCTGTCCCCTGCCAAAATGTCAAGTATGCTATGATAGACTGCAAAGCTGCAGCTTGTCTGTTATCCAGGAGAAAATGTCAGCTTCAGATTCATAACGCCAGCCGCTCTTCCCTTCGGCTCGGAAATCCGTAAAATATTTAAAGCGCCCCCCCGTTTTCGTTAAGAATGTTTTGGACTATCAAGGACGATTTATGTAAATTATATTCATATTTCATGCATGATAAGCACCATTACCTTGATAATTACTGCAGTCGTGAGAGAGACGCAGATGGAGGAGAAAACCTCAATCTGCTGGAGGAAAATGTTTTCCAACTGCTTCCTGACTTTGTTTTATTGAAATCCAAAGACTTTCTGGAAGCACGTGACGTCATTCGTTTTACAACACAGAGACTGAAAGGATTCTTGTGAAAATGATTCGATTTGCTCAGCAGGCTGAAAACGGAGCATTATACGTTTTTAATTCATCCCCTATGAAGTACGTAGCAGGAAGAAAGAGTTCAACTTAGCAGTTTTCAATTCAAAGTTTTCAATCTACGATATTTAATTACACGGCTCATCAAAAAAGACCCTTCATCAGCAGATTAAATATATTCTAGCCCCAAAAACAGAGCTCTGCTGAGTAATTACCCAGCAAGGTAATTGCAGAGCAGTGACACTCTGGGTTTTTCTCTTCCTTATGCAGTAGGTTGCTTGGGAAATTACTGTTTTTGCTTGCTGTCTTCCCTCTATTGTTGTTGTTGTTTCCGTAGCTGCCGTGATGTGTTTACTCTTATGACTGCAGGTCCCATTTAAAAGAGAGCTATTGCAAACCAGAATCATATGGGCGGCTCTTCTTTCTGGCAAACACATCAGCTCTTTAAGCACCAGTTCGGTGAGGCCTTCTACCTGTAACTGCAACCTGACTGTGTGACTAATCAGAGCATTATAATAAGATCAAATTACAATTAAAAAGTCCTAAAAGTCCTGGTTTGAGCCTTTTGGGTCATTTTTTGAGTTATTTTTCCAGTGTTTGGGTAGTTTTTGCGTTACCCAGATCCTGGGTCAGACGTAACAACCCAGCGTTTGGGTAGTTTTTGTGTTACCCAGATCCTGGGTCAGGCGTAAAAAAACAGCGTTTGGGTCGTTTTTGCGTTACCCAGATCCTGGGTCAGACGTAACAACCCAGTGTTTGGGTAGTTTTTGCGTTACCCAGATCCTGGGTCAGGCGTAACAACCCAGTGTTTGGGTCGTTTTTGCGTTACCCAGATCCTGGGTCAGGAGTAACAAACCAGTGTTTGGGTAGTTTTTGCGTTACCCAGATCCTGGGTCAGGCGTAACAACCCAGTGTTTGGGTCGTTTTTGCGTTACCCAGATCCTGGGTCAGGCATAACAACCAGCGTTTGGGTCGTTTTTGCGTTACCCAGATCCTGGGTCAGACGTAACAACCCAGCGTTTGGGTCGTTTTTGCGTTACCCAGATCCTGGGTCAGACGTAACAACCCAGCCTTTGGGTAGTTTTGATGTTACCTAGATCCTGGGTCAGATGTAATAACATAGCGTTTGGGTAGTTTTTGCGTTACCCAGACCCTGGGTCAGGAGTAACAACCCAGCGTTTGGGTAGTTTTTGCGTTACCCAGATCCTGGGTCAGACCTAACAACCCAGCGTTTGGGTAGTTTTGGTGTTACCTAGATCCTGGGTCAGATGTAACAACCCAGCGTTTGGGTAGTGTTTGTGTTACCTAGATCCTGGGTCAGATGTAACAACATAGCGTTTGGGTAGTTTTTGCGTTACCCAGACCCTGGGTCAGACGTAACAACCCAGCGTTTGGGTAGTTTTTGCGTTACCCAGATCCTGGGTCAGGCGTAACAACCCAGTGTTTGGGTCGTTTTTGCGTTACCCAGATCCTGGGTCAGGCGTAACAACCCAGCGTTTGGGTCGTTTTTGCGTTACCCAGATCCTGGGTCAGGCGTAACAACCCAGCGTTTGGGTCGTTTTTGCGTTACCCAGATCCTGGGTCAGACGTAACAACCCAGCGTTTGGGTAGTTTTGGTGTTACCTAGATCCTGGGTCAGATGTAACAACCCAGCGTTTGGGTAGTTTTGGTGTTACCCAGATCCTGGGTCAGGCATAACAACCAGCGTTTGGGTCGTTTTTGCGTTACCCAGATCCTGGGTCAGGAGTAACAAACCAGTGTTTGGGTCGTTTTTGCGTTACCCAGATCCTGGGTCAGGCATAACAACCAGCGTTTGGGTCGTTTTTGCGTTACCCAGATCCTGGGTCAGACGTAAAAAAACAGCGTTTCGGTAGTTTTTGCGTTACCCAGATCCTGGGTCAGACGTAACAACCCAGTGTTTGGGTAGTTTTTGCGTTACCCAGATCCTGGGTCAGGCGTAACAACCCAGTGTTTGGGTCGTTTTTGCGTTACCCAGATCCTGGGTCAGGAGTAACAAACCAGTGTTTGGGTAGTTTTTGCGTTACCCAGATCCTGGGTCAGGCGTAACAACCCAGCGTTTGGGTCGTTTTTGCGTTACCCAGATCCTGGGTCAGGCATAACAACCAGCGTTTGGGTCGTTTTTGCGTTACCCAGATCCTGGGTCAGACGTAACAACCCAGCGTTTGGGTCGTTTTTGCGTTACCCAGATCCTGGGTCAGACGTAACAACCCAGCCTTTGGGTAGTTTTGATGTTACCTAGATCCTGGGTCAGATGTAACAACATAGCGTTTGGGTAGTTTTTGCGTTACCCAGACCCTGGGTCAGACGTAACAACCCAGCGTTTGGGTAGTTTTTGCGTTACCCAGATCCTGGGTCAGACGTAACAACCCAGCGTTTGGGTAGTTTTGGTGTTACCTAGATCCTGGGTCAGATGTAACAACATAGCGTTTGGGTAGTTTTTGCGTTACCCAGACCCTGGGTCAGACGTAACAACCCAGCGTTTGGGTAGTTTTTGCGTTACCCAGATCCTGGGTCAGGCGTAACAACCCAGTGTTTGGGTCGTTTTTGCGTTACCCAGATCCTGGGTCAGGCGTAACAACCCAGCGTTTGGGTCGTTTTTGCGTTACCCAGATCCTGGGTCAGGCGTAACAACCCAGCGTTTGGGTCGTTTTTGCGTTACCCAGATCCTGGGTCAGACGTAACAACCCAGCGTTTGGGTAGTTTTGGTGTTACCTAGATCCTGGGTCAGATGTAACAACCCAGCGTTTGGGTAGTTTTGGTGTTACCTAGATCCTGGGTCAGATGTAACAACCCAGCGTTTGGGTCGTTTTTGCGTTACCCAGATCCTGGGTCAGACGTAACAACCCAGCGTTTGGGTCGTTTTTGCGTTACCCAGATCCTGGGTCAGACGTAACAACCCAGCGTTTGGGTAGTGTTTGTGTTACCCAGATCCTGGGTCAGATGTAACAACCCAAAGTGTTTGCGTTTCCCAGATCCTGGGTCAGACATAACCCAGTGTTTGAGTTATTTATCGCAGGCTTTTTGCGCCCTCTTCAGGAGAGAGCAGTGCAGCTCCTTCAAGTTGGTGCATGTCTTTAGTAAATTACAAGTTTGTGTACGTTTTATTTTATCTAAAAATTCGTTATTGTTTTGTATATCGTTTAATTTTATGCAAAGCATCATACAGGGGCGCGATGTGAGTCACCTAAACGAGTGTCGCGTCGGTCTTTTCGTGTGATGGAAACGTCTGGTGCCTTGCATAAAATGTTATGATTTTATTCAAAAAGATACAGAATATAAATACTTAGGATGTTAAATATGTTCTCAGAACTGTACACTGATTATTTATGGACAGGTTATGGAGTCAGTCACAGCATTTTCAGCTACGAGTGAGAAACAGGCGGTGGTCTGAAGTTATCAGTTCCCCCGCCGAACACGAGCCATCTCTGGCACGAGATCCAGCGCCGTTACGGTGGAAACAGGACAACAGAGACTGGTCGATTACACTTGAATTACTTCTAAATTACTTCTAAACAACTGAAATTGCGTTGTTTTTAACCCAGTGCTTTTTAGAGTGTAGGCTGATGAAGTTCATATTATGAAGTGTGTGTGAATGTGTGTGTGTCTGAGGTACCTCATCATCACCTCGGTGTCACCTGCTTGGTGGAAGACTCAGCTTCAGCTTCAGCAGAGAGAATTCAGAGAAGCTCATCAAAACCTGCTGAGAGAAAAAAACAACAACATTACATTTCAACATCATTCATTTTTTTAATTTAAGCAAGTGTTTTTGTCTTGTTTACCAGTAACAAAATCTAAAAAATCTTTAAAATGACACATTTTATGATACATAATATATTAAAACTTTTCAAGGATATACAGTAGTGGCCAAAAGTGCTTGACATCTTCACCCTTATTAATAATGGAGTCAATTGTTTTATTTGTGATAATAACGCCTCATATTTTGATGGTTTAATCAAGCTTGTAGGGTCATTAAACACAAACATCTCCTCCGGACTTTTGGCCATTACTGTATCTTGAATTATGTTTATTTTTAACATACGCTCTTAAAAATAAATGTTCCCAAAGGGGGGTTTTGTAGAAATGAACAATTTTTTCTTAATGTGAAGAACATTTTAATAATCTGAATAACCTTTTGTGGAATGGAAAGATTCCATCGATGCCAATAAAGAACCTTTATTTTTAAGAGTGTAGTTGTCTTTTTCTTGTTTTAAGCACAAATCTAAGTTAATGTTTAAAATAAGAAGAAAAGAAAATACAACCTTGCTTGTCTGCTGCCCTGGATGTCACATGTAGCCCAGGACGGTCCCTAGTGGGTGTGTTCTTGTGCTGCCATCAGCCAATCAGCGATGTAATTTCCTGCCGCTCCAGTCACATGAGTGCCTATAAGCAAAGATGGCGGCGTGCAGGTTGCAGACTTTCAGCAGGGCTGCCTGCTAACTGGAACAGACTTCACCTCAGATGCCTGATATCTTGCTACCTATGTAGTCAGCTCACTAGATCAGAGCTTTGCTTTGTCGCTAATGAAGTGAAACCAAAGGCAATGCATTTCATTTACTTGCTGGTCTTTGAGAACTGCTGCTCTCTTTCTTTTAATTCGCTGACTTTTATTTACAAAGGACTGGACAAATTGTCCTGTTGTATCGTGCTCCATTTGATCAACATCGGCTTTGTTTATACGCCGTCACCACCTGTAAACCTGTCGCTCTCACTCCATTCCTCATCAATAATTGATCCCGTCTCAATCCTGGAAGGAACTAACAGCATCCAGTTTGAAGTCTGGCAGTGTAGAAGTCCCACAATCCGTTTGATCCTCCACTTCCATGTCACATGTAGCTTTCAAGTACTGCAAGTGTTCAAGATCGCATGAAACATCATCATTCATCATGCAGAATCATGCCGGACAAACCCTGCGTCCCAAATCACGTTATCCATTCTGAAAAGCATGCAAGATTAGAACTGACGTGACCCAAATAATGACAGAAAAACATAAAAGTTCCAGTGTGCATACTAATACTGCGCTAATATTATCCTCTTACGCAAGGCTCACTTTCAACTTGAAATAAAGCTGAAATAAAATAAAACATCAATATTAGTTGAAAAACGTAGAAATGTTGCCTTTGCAATAAACTGAAGTAAGCTTAAGTCGAAGCACTAAAATTATTAGTTGGAAATAAATAAAAACTAAAACTGAAATAAAAATAAATTAAACCTAAATATAGCAATATTAAAAAAATAATAATAAAAAACTAATAAAATGAAAAAAGCACAATGAAATGACTAAAAATTAAACAAAAATTAACATGAAAACTAAAATTATAAAAGTAAATGCAAGTTTAAAATATTAATAAAACTAAAATAACTCTGGGCCGAAGCTGAGTGAAGTTACTCTCTAAAAAATGCTGGGTTTAAAACAACCCAAGTTGGGTTGAAAATGGACAAACCCAGCAATTGGGTTGTTTGAACCCAGCGATTGGGTTAAATGTTTTATTTAACTCAACTATTGTTTAAAAATTACTGTATGGCTGGCTTAAAATGAACCCATAGTAAATTAACATTTATTAATATGTTTAATAAATGAACATTTATTAATAAGTTTAATAAATAATAAACATTTATTAAATTGCTTATTAATAAATGTTCACTCTACTAATTACTCTAGTAATTATGTGTCTGATTTTTATTTTCCAACATATTTTGGGTTCATTTTAAGCCAGACATATAGTCATTTTTAAACAATAGTTGAGTTAAATAAAACAACCCAGCAAACATTTAACCCAACCGCTGGGTTAAAACAATCCAATCTCTGGGTTTGTCTATTTTCAACCCAGCATTTTTTTAGAGTGTAGTAATAACCTCCAAGTTTATATATATTTAAAACCTTTACTGATAGTTTTGTTCTTGTTTCTTTCAAATGAACTAAATTACTGTTTTAGCTAATGAATCTAAATAAATGAAATGTTCACTACCAAAGAAGCTCAAACAGGAAATATTCATGGGAAATAATTTAGCACAACCTGTAAAATCATTCATTATTAGTTGATCAATGAATTAGTAAATCAGTGTTGGTGCTTTTTATGAACAATAATAATTTAATTTACTTTTAGGTCCATTTTTTTTTTTTCCAGCAAGGATGCATTAAACTGATCAAAAGTAACAGTGAAGACATTTATAAAATGTTTTCTACTTCAAATAAATGCTTTTCAATTCATCAAATAATCATGAAAAATAATTGTACACCAATTGTACAATGTTTTCAACATTGATAATAATCATAAATGTTTCTTGAGCAGCAAATCATCATATTAGAATGATTTCTGAAGGATCATGTGACACTGAAGACTGGAGTAATGATGCTGAAAATTCAGCTTTGATCACTGGATATAAATTATAGTTTACTATATATTCACATAGATATTTTAAATAGTAAAAATATTTCAAAGTTTTTACTGTATTTTTGATTAAATAAATGCAGCCCTGGTGAACAGAAGAGACTTCAAATCGTTTGTAATGTGTCATTTGTCTGTGATTTTGAAACATTTCATGCAGTCAGTCCTCATCCGCTCATCATACAGACACAGCTGTAAGAAATAATCCAGCAGATGTAAAAAAGCAAATTACTTTTTATTTGTAAATGGCATTTACAAATGGATATTTACATAACCTTTTATTTTACAAATTTCTCACAAAAATATAACTCTTTTCAAAAAAGTTTAAATATCTGTACATTTGATATGAATGCATTTACAAGGGCGACGGACCCATCTGAGGGAGCCAGTGTCTAAAAGCAATCCTAAATCTTTGTCAGTGTTTGATATTTCACGTCACTGATGACAATAGTGAGAGGAAAACACATCAAACATAACACTGAGCAAAAACATCTGTGTAAATGAGAGACATGATGAGCCGCGGCACAGAGAGCTCAAACATAGCACTGACGCTATATCTGATTATATTTGGCAGGAATGTGCAAAAGTGACTTTCTGTAGGACAATTAAGCCATTACTAACTGTAGCTGATAAATAAATAAACAGAAAACTAATCCCCAAATTCTCCCCCCAAAACACCAGTGAAATATCATACAAGGCACTATTATGAGTTATGAAACAGAGCGTTTAGAAGCAGGAAATCTGCTATTAGCCAGTCACATGATCGGAAACGTTTGTTAATATTCAATATAAATCTAAACATGATGTATAACCCAATAGGTGAATTTACTTAAAGAGGACCTATTATGCTTTTATGCAGTTATGTGTTTCTGAACACGTCACAATATTCCTCATTTAAATAATTCATACGCAGAATAAAGGGGCGGGGCCTGGTTGAGTTAGTTAGTAATGTGTTGAAACTGGCGGTTATGTTAAGGGGCGGGACATTTCCTAAACACCAATCACAACACACTGCTCCAGCCGACCAATCAGAGCACATTGTGCTTTTCAGAAGGAGGGGCTTCATAGAGACAGGAACTAAACAGAGCGTTACTGACAGACTGGGAAGAGAGGAGCTGAACAATGGAGAATATGAGGAAAATAATCAACATTCAAGCAGGAAAACCTGCTCTAGTAGAGCACAAAACACAACACCAACACATAATAGATCCTCTTTAAAAAGTTAATATCTTTAATTTAAAGGTGAAGAGTGTAATTTCAATTGCAAAAATAGTAATTGTTTCCCACTTTTAAGGGCCGTTCATACAGGACACTTTCTTGTGTTCCTTCTTGTTTGATTTTTAACACCATGTCCGATGCTTTTGCTATTTTCATGCTGAAAACCATATATTGAGTTGTTATTCTTTTAAAGGGGTCATGAACTGTGTTGTTTTATAGTTTTATAATGTTTCCTGGGGTGCACTTATAATGTTAGTATGCTTTTTACATCACAAAATTGTCATATTTTAAATAAAATTACCCTGATTTTAGCCCTTATTTGAACGCTCTGTTTTAAGGGGCGTGTCTGCTGTGAGACTTCAGTGTAAACGCCCACTGCTGTGATTGGCTGACATCTTCGCATATGAAATAGCTAAGTATTACTCTCTCGAAAACTTTTAGCATGTTTTTACTATTACAGCTCTCAAGGTTAACTAATCGTGAAAAGTGCTGATTATAGCATTACACTTAAATCTATGGCATTATATTTAGATCGTGGCATGAAAGGTTGCAGCGATGAACATTGTAGCCGATCACAGACATGTTGTTAAGCGCAAGAAAGCAGTGATCTCGTCAATTTCTGCACACTATCGAATGCTCTCAACTAACAGTGCAAACGTGATGTAACTAAGAGATTCATTGAATAAAACGGGAGTTTTGGTGCGAGTCCAGAACTCAGTCACTGATAAACTCGCACTGTTTGATTGACAGCTCCAGTGATTGTAAAGAGAGCGTTCTTTGATCACTTTCTATATATAATTTAATCACCGTTTAAATAACAGGTTATTTTCATCCTACTAAGAGAAACAACGTGAAGTTGAGCGTTTAGTCACTGGTTTGATTTACTGACACACAGACAAAGATCATCTGACTGTACATGAATCATTAATATCAGATCAGGCATTAATTAACACAGTTACTTATATGTTGTTGCATTACTGTCGAGTCCATATCGTAAAAGTCTGTTTGCGCTGAAATGCGATTGATTTACCAAAGAATCCACAGTGAAATGTACCGAATACAAATAAATAAAGCTCAACTGAGACATTCACATTGTTGAAAATAAATAACCATATTCCTAGCATTAGGATCCTTTGAAAGGTAATGTTATTTTAGTCCTGTATCGCTCTTCTCTCCTACTCATCTCACTAACACGCCAGTGGGCGGGGCTAATGATGCAATGATGAAGTAGGCGTTGATTTCTTCTGCAGAGGCGGAGTTTCACCTATCTATAGGCACATTTCGGGACGAGTCGTTCGCTGGGCCTGGTGTCAATAAAAGCTTTTATTGGACTAACAAGGAAGTTTCGGTTCTGAAACTTACAGGATATTCTTACAGTACGATGACCTCAAGGAAAAGTTGATTTCTCAATTCATGACCCCTTTAAGAACCATTTTTATTCCCTAAAAAAATGTTATCTGTAAATGCGCAAGATGAATGCCTTTGGCTGCTATCTCATAGTTTTTATCAGCATTTTGCACCTTAAAGATGCACTGAAGATTTGAAATAATGGAGCAATAAGATGAATCTGTATATTTACAGTACAGTTGAGCGTTTATTAGCACTGGTGAGAGTTAAAGCGCCTACACTACTGGTCAAAAGTCTGGAATTATTAAGATTTTGTAATTAAAAAATCTCACCAAAGCTGCATTTATTTGGTCAAAAATACAGTAAAAACAGTAATATTACTACTGATAATAACTGATAACAATTGAGCAGCAAATCAGCATATTAGAATGATTTCTGAAGGATCATGTGACACTGAAGACTGGAGTAATGATGCTGAAAATTCAGCTTTGATCACAGGAATAAATTACACTTTACTATATATTCACATAGAAAACAGTTACTTTAAATTGTAATATATTTTACAATTTTTACTGTAATTTTGAACAAATAAACACAGCCTTGGTGAGCAGAAGAGACTCTTTCAAAAACATTAAAAAATCTCAGTTATTCCAAACTTTTGGCCGGCAGTGTATAAACATGTCTTCTGTTCCGAGCTGTTTTTAACACTAGAACGTGTTCCCGTGTGAACAGCCCCTCACACACGCCAGAAGATGATCAATTAAAAAGAGAAATGTAGTGAAAAGCACCACAGTGTTTCGCTCCTCAGAAAGTCAACCTAAGAATGGCTTACTTACATTGAGAAAGAACGCATTCAAACATTGAAAAAAATGACAAACTTCACCTTTAAAACACTCGCAGATGAAAATGATTTTTACTAGCAATCTTTCCTCATTTAAAAACGTGATGAAGTTTACGCTTGAATGGCGAGCATCATCCAATAAGCGGCTTGATCTGCAGGAGGTTTGTAGGTTTAAGCGCACTGCGATGACGGGACGATGTCTGAAGGGACGTTCACACATACAGCCGTTCTATCTCACGCTGGCAGTAAAAAACAAGCTAATTTGATAAAGAACCAGTTTTGTTGCCGCTACAAATGAGCAAAGAGTTGGAATATAAATCGCAGCAGCACTGAAGCATCACATCATGATTATAAATGCATGAACAGACTTCAAACACTCATGATTTCTGACAAGGTTCTACATGCATCATTTTTTAAAGCAGAGAAATCATACAGTACATTAAATTCATTTTGTTGACATTCTTAGAAGAAAAGGTTCTATATGGAACCTTAAAGGTTCCGTCAGGCGCTTTCAGGGGTTCCATCACGGAGTCACTTTATGGATTTAGTTTTACTTTATTTTGTTTGAATTCAAGTTGAATTCTAATGAAATTTGATGAATTAAGCAGCTTGTAGACATATAGTAGTATGCAAAAGTGATATTTGTGTTTAATGACCCTACAAGTTTGATTAAACCATCAAAATATAAATATTTTTATGAAATATTTTATATATTTTAAATATGAGGGAAGAACAAAACACTAAACTCGGTGAAGGTATTTATTTGACAAAATTATTTGGCAAACAAAAGCTACACACTAAAAAATGCTGGGTTGTTTCAACCCAAAATTGGGTCAAATATGGACAAACCCAGCTTTTGGGGTAATTTTTAGAATGCAGGTTTTATTTTACTATGCAAAAAAAAAAAAGAAAAAAAGAAAAAAAAATTATATATATATATATATATTTCATTGGTTTTTCTCATTTTTGCATGTGTTCATAATTTCAGGCCAAAAATGATGTTGCACTGTTTGTCATGTTTCATTGCAATATTATCACAAATAAAACAATCGACTCCAAGCACAACTATGCAATATGCTTACGAAATCTCTAACACATTTTTAAAGGTGCAGTTTGTAAGTTTTCACTGTACTAAAGCATAAAAATACCATAATACATTTGCAGATATTTAGGAAACAGGCTAAGTTCACATACTTGTTTCTCTGAGAAACAATGCTGCAGTTATTCTACTTCGAAACATGCGTACTGTGTCAGAATGTCTGTTTTTGTTTTAGTCTGTGTGACACCCCGCCCACAGTTAATTCATCCAATAGTATTTCGACACATCGGGTTGCCAGTTGGTGGAAAACACAGTGTATTGCAGCCATTAAAACCAGGAAACAAATTGGGTCAGAGATTGCAGATTCTACCAGAACTAAAAAGCCTCGGCATCCATCTAAAAAGCTGACCAGAGGCATATTAAAGGGGACATATCATGAAAATCTGACTTTTTCCGTGTTTAAGTGCTATAATTGGGTCCCTGGTGCACCTACCAACCCAGAAAGTGTGAAAAAGGACAACCCAGTAACTTTGTTTTGGTAAGCCTTTCTCTGCAAGCATGTGAAAAAACGAGCAGCTCAGATTTCACTCCCCTAGTGACGTAGGAATGGGATCTTATTATAATATTACCGCCCCTTAATCTGCACGTTTACACCTACGGTGCCGCCATTTTGTTTTCGCAAGTGAAAATGGTGTACCAGTTCTAACGCCATGGCAAAAGTTGGAGCAAAGCATGCTAACTGTTCTGTCGTTGGCTGCACAGACGAGCACTGAACACTATTTAGAGTCTCATTAGCTTGGATAGCCTGCAAGTTGATCCTGGCAAGCTCGATTGCTAAAAAATGAGCGTTTCTGTCCAAGCGATATTTTGGAAAAAAATTTAGACCATTCACAGCATTTGATAGCAATCATAAACGTTAGCCTGGTGTGTATGGCTCTGTTTGGCAAACAGCCGTTACTGACAATCCTCATTTTGTCTGCGTGAGATTCTCCAGCTTTGTTGTTGTTGAGCAACCGAAGCGTGAGCTGTTAAAGCTCCGCCCTCTTCTGGAAAGGGGGCCGGGAGCAGCAGCTCATTTGCATTTAAAGGGACACACACAAAAACGGCGTGTTTTTGCTCACACCCAAATAGGGGCAAATTTGACAAGCTATAATAAATGATCTGTGGGGTATTTTGAGCTGAAACTTCACATTCTGGGGACACCAGAGACTTATACTACATCTTGAGAAAAGGTGCATAATAGGTCCCCTTTAAAATACGGATCAACTCCTGTTGCGTTTCCTTAATCAATCTGGCAACCCACGTGAGTCTCAGGAGGCGTCGGGAGGGGAAACAACTCTCTCCATTATTTTGAATTTGGACTGCAATACCCATTTCAACCACTAGCTGTCAATATTACATACTGCACCTTTAAATAATATTTGAATAAAGGGTGAAGATGTCACCGGACATTATTTTGGCCACTACTCACAGCATAAAATTGAGTCAAGAACCCTAGAATTGTATATAGAACCCCACTGAACCTTTTCTTCTAAGAGATTCTGACAAGAAACGGATCATGTTATCACATCTAATGTCTTCACTCGCTGGTAGTCGCACGTTGACTTGTATAAAGTTAAGCATTTCTCAACTTTGTTGCGTTGGCAGCTCTAATGGATCAAGCGAATCGCTGTATGTGTGAACGCTTTCTCAATCTCACATTAAAAAAAAAACCACACACCTTTTTATGTTTTGCTTGCTTTTGAATACAAAACCAACACTCTCAGAGTGAGATGTATATAATATATAATTCTCCACTTGAACTGTGAAGAACATGACGTTTTCCTGCAAATCGGCGCATAGCTTTGAGCTGCTGAGTGAGTACTGAACCCAAACTGTGCTTCGAAGAGACTAAAGGAACACAAAAGTGACAGCATCAAACCCTCAAACCATTGTGCAAACCGTATTGAGATTGGGATCGAAGCGGACAACCTTTCCCTCGATGGATTTGGAACTGGTGTTGTACATGGGGTTTTCGAATGTAGCCTGACCGTTGTTGTTTTCATGCACAGAGCAGCCGGTGAACTCCGCTTTATCAGACTTCCTGCCATCAAACGAGAAGGAAAAGACCATCAGGCATCACAATTCCCTTCTTTTTCCCATCATTAATTTCATTGGAAAAATTGCACCTACCTCTGTTTATACAGATAAAACCCAAAGCCTGCAAAAATCAGGGCAAAGAAAGGCACAAGAATCGCAACGGCCACAGAGCTGCTGTTGGTTCTGGGGGGAATCTCCGGGCTCTTGGTGGACTCCATTATGTTCAGACCTGAATGAGGCATGATGGGAAATAATCAGCTACATTAATCTAGGTGATATGACTGAAAAAAACAGTTCAAAACTGTTTGAGTAAAACTTGAATACAAAGAGATCAGATTAAAATAAAGCTACATGGAAATGTGATTTATTTGTTGTTACATAAATGAGTTATGCACGATATTATGAAAGATCTGCTCTTATTATAATTAAACGGTATTGACATTGTGATTATGATTGGATGGAGCTAATCACAAGATGATTAGAATGATAAAAACACAATTATGCAAGTGTTTAGTTATATACATATATTCAGGTTCTCTGTTCTATTTGTATGCAGTGTATATATATACAGTTGAGCTCGATAGTTTACATACCCCTTGCAGAATCTGCAAAAATGTTAATCATTTTAACAAAATAAGAAGGATCATGAAAATTGCATGTTATTTTTTATTTTGTACTGTCCTGAATAAACTATTTCACATAACAGTTGTTTACATAAAGTCCACAAGACAAAAAAATAGCTGAATTTATAAAAATGACCCTGTTCAAAAGTTCACATACCCTTGATTCTTAACACTGTGTGTGGTTACCTGATGATCCATGACTGTTTTTGTGTTGTGTGATGGTTGTTCATGAGTCTAAACTGAGCTCTGTTCTTCAGAAAAATCCTCCAGGTCCTGCAAATTCTTCAGTTTTCCAGCATCTTTTGCATATTTGAACCCTTTCCAGCAGTGACTGAATGATTTTGAGATGCATCTTTTCACACTGAGGACAACTGAGGGACTCAAACACAACTATTACAAAAGGTTCAAACATTCACTGATGCTCCAGAAGGAAATACGATGCATTAAGAGCCGGGGATGTCAACTTTTTGAATTGGATGAACAGAATAAATTGTACTTTTTTTGTCTTCTGGGAAACATGTAAGTATCTTTTGTACCTTCCGAAGGGCAGTACTAAATGAAAAAAAATATGATCTTTAAACAAAATAAGAAAAACTTGCACATCAACTTCTTGTTCAAAAGCTTTCACCCCCCGACTCTTAACGCATCGTGTTTCCTTCTGGAGCATCAGTGAATGTTTGCAGCTTTTGTAATAGTTGTGTTTGAGTCCCTCAGTTGTCCTCAGTGTGAAAAGACGGATCTCAAAAAATCATACAGTCACTGCTGGAAAGGGTTCAAATATGCAAAAGAAGCTGGAAAACTGAAGAATCTGCAGGACCTGGAGGATTTTTCTGAAGAACAGAGCTCAGTTTAACTGCTCAGGACAAACAAGAGACTCATGAACAACCATCACAAAACAAACAAACAGCCGTGGATCATCAGGTAACCACACACAGTGTTAAGAATCAAGGGTATGTGAACTTTTGAACAGGGTCATTTTTATAAATTCAGCTATTTTTTTGTCTTGTGGACTTTATGTAAACAACTGTTATGTGAAATAGTTTATTCAGGACAGTACTAAATAAAAAATAACATGCAATTTTCATGATCCTTCTTATTTTGTTAAAATGATTAACATTTTTGCAGATTCTGCAAGGGGTATGTAAACCTTTGAGCTCAACTGTATATATATATATATATACACACACACACACATAATATTATATTTGAAATAACTACTTTTGAAATAAAAGGGTTCTATAATTGTGTTAATTTACCATTTTATATGAAGCATATATTATATTATATTATATTATATTATATTATATTATTCACACACACACACACACACACATTATATTATATATACATTATATTATGTTTGAAATAACTAAAGAATTGCATAATTGTGTTAATTTACCATTATATATAAAGCATATATTGTATTATATTATATACACACACATATATATTATATTATATTATATATACATTATATTATGTTTGAAATAACTAAAGAATTGCATAATTGTGTTAATTTACCATTATATATAAAGCATATATTATATTATATTATATACACACACATATATATTATATTATATTATATATACATTATATTATGTTTGAAATAACTAAAGAATTACATGTTCTTAATTTACCATTATGTATTGCATATATTATATTATATTATATTATATTATACACACACCACACATATATATATATATATATATATATATATTATATTATATATACATTATATTATGTTTGAAATAACTAAAGAATTGTATAATTGTGTTAATTGACCATTATATATAAAGCATATTATATTATATTATATTATATTATATTATATTATATTATATTACACACACACACACACACACACACACACACACACACACACACGTTATAAATATTTTATGTTTGAAATGACTAAAGAATTGCATAGTCTTAATTTACCATTATTTATAAAGCATATATATTATATTATATTATATTATATTATATTATATTATATTATATTTATTATATTATATTATATTATATTATATTATATTATATTATATTAGGCCAAACAGGAAATATTACACTTTGCACTGAATTTATAACAACATATTCAGGATTTATAAATATTTATGCAGACTTATTTATTCTATATATTCATAGTTATAGTTAATTTATATATATATATTTAAGTTTAAAAAAAATCTATTGTCTGTTAAAGATAAAATATTGTCTGTTTAGGATATAATATATAATTTGATATATTCAGGATTTATATAATTTGATTTTTATAATTATTTCTTGTTTTGCTGAACATAAACCCATAAATATAATATATGACATTACTGAATGTAGCCTACCTTGTCTCTGTAGTCCAAAAGGGCCGTAATCTCTACCTTGTATGAAGCCTTGAAACAAGTACGTGTTTCCTTCATGGTCGGCAGAGACCTCGAGGAGAACAACACCACAGATGAACACCATGTTCTCAGACTCTCCATGTTCTGTGCAATATTAAAGGGTATTGCTCTCTATCGCTCTCAAAATACATGTTTTCTTTCACTGCGAGGTTTAAATGGCCGTAGACAGTGTTCAGTGAACGAGTACAGCAGGGCACTACTGCACCGGAGGAGAAATATATCTTCTTTTACTACTCTGAAATATACAGTATATTCAACCAATCTCACCACTTCTGTGCATCTATGAAGCAGGCATCAATAGTCAAAGAAAGTTTTACACAAAAAAGTTTTATAATACATACAAAATGGGGGGTTTGGGCATGACCATGCTCCATTTTTCATGCACTATTCTCGTAGTTAAAAGTCTGAAAGCGTAAGTCTGACTTACAAAGCCGTCCATGATCAAGGTCTCGTCAGTGACGGTGCTGTAGCTGCTCTTCAGCAGAGCTCTCATGTGATGCAGACGCAGCGTCAGACGAGCCGCTCTGCTCTTGTAAACACCTGTGTGAAGATGACAAACGTGTTGCATTCACTTCATTGAGAACACCTGCTCATTAATGCGAATGTACGCCGATTAATATTTATTATATTTACAATAATATAAAATTCAACTGATATGTTGTCACAGGTGTGTAAATATTGGCTACTTTACAACAACTCTGAATGTGGAGCATCCGATTAGAGATTTAAAATCTGAACTATCAACTTTATATTAGTTTCACAGATGTTTCAAGCAATATCAGGCTGTTTTTGCACACTTTTTTTGGTTTCTGTCCAAGTTCCAAATAAAAGAGAAAAAATTAGAGGAGAGGATTTATGTAAGGAATAGTTGATGATGGGGCATTGAATTATTAGAAAAATAACACACACACACACGGTGGTAAAGCAGCCACAACTCAAAGCGTCGTTACACCTCAGGTGTGCATTATTTTATAATAATTCAACGGACTGGAGTCAATTATTCATTGGGGCTCTGGAAGTAAAAACACCATTCATTTTCTCTATAAGGAAATTGATTTTTAACAATTACTTTAAACCGTTAAAGTCAGCCCTACTGTGAGCGACGAGGTTGTTAATCGATGGTATTTACTTCTGCTGAAGCCATCAGCCCACATTATTTCAACTTATTTTTAAAATAATCGTGTTTAACAGCGGAATTCGTGGTGAAAAACTACATTACCCATGATTCCACCAATCAGAGTCAAAACAAGCAAAACACAGCCCTTTATCCCCGCCCACTCCCATGAAGCACTACGAATGGTAATCGAGTTGTTTTCCCGACACTCTCAAAATACGTAAATATTAGAATTTTTAAATGAGTATTTTTTTTGTTTCGTCATTTTTAATTTGATTATGCTGTTCGCAATGCTTCATGGGATTGTAGTTTTTTCCCTCACTAAAGCTGTTAAATACACAGTATTTGTCTTTTTGTCTGATTTTTGCTTCAAATCAATTCAAATGTTATGATTCACTTTGTAGCTGGTTGTTTTTGGTTCATGGCTTAAAACGCTTTAATATAGACTTTTTAAAATCCCTATGGGAGAAATTAATGGAAAAAAAAAATTCCGGAAGCAACGGCGCTGAAAAAGTGGGCGGGCACTAATGCAC
Source organism: Mylopharyngodon piceus (assembly GCA_039654765.1). Classification (NCBI taxonomy): domain Eukaryota; kingdom Metazoa; phylum Chordata; class Actinopteri; order Cypriniformes; family Xenocyprididae; genus Mylopharyngodon; species Mylopharyngodon piceus. The sequence goes on from CM077445.1 coordinate 19,143,500, forward strand.
TCTACTGCACGCCTTAGAATGTTCGTCAACCAATCAGAATCAAGCATTCAACAGCCCTGCAGTATAAGCATTTTTAATTCACTGGATTTTCCAAAACAGGCGTTACCACCTGGTTATTAAATATATATTTATATATAAATATATATTTATATATGTATTTCATGAAAAACAAAAAATCTGATAACATTACCCTGATATAATATTGCATATACAAATAGAGACACGTACACTACTGTTCAAAAGTTTGGGGTTTTAAAAGAAATTAATAGTTTTATTCAGCAAGGACACATTAAATTGATCAAATGCATCAGTAAAGACATGTTACAAAAGATTTCTCTGTTTCTTGAGCATCAAATCATCATATCAGAATGATTTCTGAAGGATCATGTGACACTGAAGACTGGAGTAATGATGCTGAAAATTCAGCTTTGATCACAGGAATAAATTATATTTTACTATATATTCACATAGAAAACAGCCGTTTTAAATCGTAAAATTTTTACTGTATTTTTGATTAAATAAATGCAATCTTGGCAGACTTCTCACTGAGCCCAGACTTCTGAACAGTACTGTAGTGATACTGCAGTAAAAAGCAGATTTACAGTGTTTAAGAGAAGCCGAGCACTAAAGGCACATCTTGCACGAACAGTAAGTGACATTTCCTTCACAACTCCTGCCACGAGCGCTTCTGTGGCACAGGTGAGATTACACAGAGCAGAAGTGTTTATGACATGAGCTGTATGTGCAGCGTCTTACCTGACAACAGCAGTTCTGAGTGTCTGTTCGTTAAAGTCACATTGACTTTCCCCGTCGACGCGTTAAAGCTAGTGATTGTCAAAGTCATCGGCTGTTTCACTCCTTTATACTCAAACGAACCTCTCCACACGTACGTCAGCGCGAACACATCGTCAGGAACTGTAATGAGAAGATTTAATGTGTCGGATGAGGTTATGAAGCCATTTACACACCGCGTTCGGCACAATTAACACCTCAAACTCTTTCCACGGATCTCACTGTGAATGACCTCTGAGCAGAAACGACAGCGAGCTCGGGCTCTTTCACAGTGAAGTATATACTGTACAACACACTCTAAACACTGTTTCAACCTGTAAAAAGATGATAAAATCCTTTTATATCTATATTTTTGACAACTGTAAGCTGCCTACAGTTAAACTAATGAACTGTAATATAGAAGGAAGAATTATTCAGATTAATAACCTGAATGATTAACAATAATAATAATAATAATGTATGTGGATTTATAATAAATATTCAGACTTGTTTGGCACAACAAATAAATAAAAAGAGAAAACATTAAATTAGATGATAATAATAATTTAATAAAATAAGTTTTATGTTTTTTTAAAGTTTTTTTTATGTATTAATTCATTTATTTATCATTTAGAATTGTAATCATGTTTTATCATATTGCTGTTGCTGCCATTTTATAAAAGCATTAATATTTAATTATTTAATTATTTATTTATGTATTTATTTATAATAATATTCATGTTTTGTACATCATATTGCTGTTGGTGCCTTTTTTTAAAAGCATTAATATTTATTTATTTATTTATTAATTTATAATTATGATCATGTTTTGTATATCATATTGCGGTTGCTGCCATTTTATAAAAGCAATAATATTTGTTTATTTATTTTTTATAATTATGATAATGTTTTGTATATCATATTGCTGTTGCTGCCGTTTTATAAAATCATTAATATTTATTTATTTATTTATGTATTTATTTATAATAATATTCATGTTTTGTACATCATATTGCTGTTGGTGCCTTCTTTAAAAAGCATTAATATTTATTTATTTATTTATAATTATGATCATGTTTTGTATATCATATTGCTGTTCTGCCATTTTATAAAAGCAATAATATTTATTTATTTATTAATTTATAATTATGATCATGTTTTGTATATCATATTGCTGTTGCTGCCGTTTTATAAAATAATTAATATTTATTATTTATTAATTTATAATTATGATCATGTTTTGTATCTCATATTGCTGTTGCTGCTGTATTATAAAATCATTAATATTTATTTATTTATTTATTTATTTATAATTATGATCATGTTTTGTATATCATATTGCTGTTGCTGCCTTTTTAGAAATGCAATAATATTTATTTATTTATTTATTCATTTATAATTATGATCATGTTTTGTATATCATATTGCTGTTCTGCCATTTTATAAAAGCAATAATATTTATTTATTCATTTATGTATTTATGCATGCATGTATTTATTTATTTATAATAATGTTCATGTTTTGCATATATTGCTGTTGCTGCCTTTTTATAAAAGCATTAATATTTATTTATTTATTGATTTATAGTTATGATCATGTTTTGTTTATCATATTGCTGCCAATTTTATAAAAGCAATCATATTTATTTATTTATATTAATGTTCATGTTTTGTATCATATTGCTGTTGCATTTTATAAAATAAATAATCTATTTATGGCATGTGTTGCAGTGGTTTTGTCATGAAATGTGCCTTTGAACACTCTTATAAAAGAAGTCAGTCATGACATAAAGCTCTCTTAACCATGGTAAAATCAACTGAAGTTGCATTAATACAGACCTGAATGAATGTGAAACATTACAATAACTTTAAACACAGCTCATATAACCAATTGCTAATTTTATATCTTTTTATAAAGATAAATTAAAGTTACCGTAACTATTCTTTTGCCAAATGTCTGCCTTTGTCAGTCAAACTCAAGTCAGTAAACCCAAACACACAAAATGATTGACAGGCAGAGAGCGTTTCTGATTGGCTAGTAATCAGCACAGGTCACTCCCCCGACACTTCAGCAATATCGGACACTTTATTCATATCATTCCCAAGCAAATGTCTTAACTTTAAGACACACCTTTAAACACAACTTCATACTCACATGTGCAGGCAGTGATTATAAAGTTTGACTTCGTTCATGTGCACACACTCACCGTTGACTTTGGGACTCGATGTTCCTTGAACAGGTGTTACGACTTTTTCTGATGTTTTCGAGCCAGCTGAAAGACATTAGAACGCACATCACTGCACCAAAGAAATGGGTTTAAGGAAACGCATTTCACACACGACTTCCCACATCAAGCAAAGGAAGTTTCAGCCTTGACAAGAGAAAAGAATCTAAAGAAAAGTTGCGGGCCACAAAGTCCAGACCGAAAACACATCTGTATTCTGCACTGATCTTGAGCGTATGTGTGTAATATTGATGCCTTGTTGGACTGGTTACCTCTACAAACGGGCACTTTCCCAGTCCAGGATCCATCCGGCCGGCATGCCCGGTGCTCGGAGCCTCCGGTGAGGATGAATCCAGGCTGGCAGGAGTAGAGCAGCGTGTAGCCGAAGGAGGGCAGGTCCATGCCCAACACGTTGGCATGCGGCGGGGTCTTTGGTTGCTTACAGGAGTGGGCTGCATTAGGAGAGATACGTCAATGTTCATAAAAACAGATCCATTAACTTTTTCCCCGCCTCTACTAGAGCAGGTTTTCCTGCTTGAATGTTGATTATTTTCCTCATATTCTCCATTGTTGCAGCTCCTCTCTTCCCAGTCTGTCAGTAACGCTCTGTTTAGTTCCTGTCTCTATGAAGCCCCTCCTTCTGGAAAGCACAATGTGCTCTGATTGATCGGCTGGAGCAGTGCGTTGTGATTGGTGTTTGGGAAATGTCCCGCCCCTTACCATAACCGCCAGTTTCAACACAGTACTAACTAACTCAACCAGGCCCCGCCCCTTTATTCTGCGTATGAATTATTTAAATGAGGAATATTGTGATCCGTAACAGCGCCCTCTACTGTATAAAGCCCAGTTCACACCTATAATGATAACTATATTTGCGTCCACACCGACGAACGATAACGGTCTGTTTATTTTGCAGGTTCAAAGTGTCTACAACATGTTTTTGCTGTTCTTGTTGCATTTACACGGCTTTAACCAGCAGATGTCCTCAGCATGCTATGTTTCGAGTGAATAGCTAGTGTAATCGATCTGATCTAACAGGGAATTTAGCTGACGAAGTCAATGTAGTGGAATAAAAACAACCCCTAGTCTTTTTCACTGCAACTTCAAAGGAAGGAAGACAATGCTGTCGAAACTAGCGCTGGTTACCTGAGGTAATTTTATGTTACACTATTTGCTAGCCTGACATAATGATCTCATCGTTAATATTTCTCACCATTTATTCCGAGGGTATGGCTGATTGTTTTCCATATATCCATTTTCTTTAAAGCATTCTTGAAAAGGGGGTTTGATTTGTCAAACAGTGGTGGCTTTTCTGGTCCTCGGCGAATAACTTCTCCGCAATGTCGTCTGCCATTTTTAAATGCGCGAGCCCTTAAATTAGAATGGATTCTGATTGGCTGTCAGTGTTTTATCGTTCAGCTGGAAGAAAAATCGTTCTGAAAGTTATTCCAGCGATATCTTTTCTCTATATCATTATCGTTATAGCTGTGGTGTGGACACTGCTATTCTTTTATATTTAGAATGATTTTTTAATACTATATCTTTATCGCTATCTTTATAGTTATCGTTCTTGGTGTGAACGGGAAATTTCACAAATAATTACATATATAAAAGAATCGGCAAGAAACACATTGAATTAAATGTGAAATTTTGAAGTAGAAAGATGGAAATAGTATCGTCTGTAATACGTATTCCAATAATGCTTTACAACTTCGAAAAATATTTTTTACAGTGTAATAGTTATTTCATGAAAATATTTCCTATAATTATTATAATTATATTTTTTAACCCAAACTGCATAAAATAAAGGCATTTTTAAATATACTACCATGATGAATAAATATTTTATCATTTAAAAAATAATAATATAATATAATATAATATAATTAGAATGATAATAATAATAATAATTATTATTTATTTATCTTTTTTTTTACATTACACTAATGGCAGTTTTGAGGAAACTCACAAAGCAAAACATCAAAAGGGTATGCAAATGAAAAATGGTCCTAAAAATATGGTTAAAATTCATTAAGCAATAATACACATTCCCAATTTCTTTCTTTTGATTTTTGGGAGAAATATGACAGACAGTTTGATAAAATTCACCCAGTAATACAGTAACTAGAGCTGCTGATTATAAATGCAACAGAGTTTGTACATTCACATGATGTGCTGTATGATTGATAAAGCTGTATTTTTCATTTTCTCATAGAATAACATGCATACGGAAAAACAAAACTCCTGGAGGGGGAAATAAAAGATGCATCATGACATGCAAAATGGATGACTCGCACACAAAAAACTAAATAATAGACATCTGGAAAAGATGAAGTAAAGGCACACACACACAACCCAACTATAAAAGTGTGTAAGTATGCGTGTGTAGAGGTAAACGAAAGGGACTCACGGATGCATTCGGGCTGAGTGCCACTCCAGGTCAAATCCTGCTGGCACGTCCGTGTGGTGGAGCCCAGTAACAAGTGACCGGTCTGACAGTGGAACTTCACTGTGCTGCCCACCTGAGGAACAGAGATAAGACTGTCAGAGCACACACACTTACACACACACACACACACACACACATACTTACACACACACACACACACACACACTTACACACACACTTACACACACACACACACACACACACATACTTACACACACACACAGATTGAACTGAACATCTTTGAAGCTTGAACATTAGAGAAGTCTTTTCTGCTCATCACATACATTTTACATTTTTATAGAATTTGTTCAGAAATGTATTTCTCGCTGGGTTAAAACCACCCAATCGCTGGGTTAAAACAACCCAATCGCTGGGTTAAAACCACCCAATCGCTGGGTTAAAACCACCCAATCGCTGGGTTAAAACCACCCATTCGCTGGGTTAAAACCACCCATTCGCTGAGTTAAAACAACCCATTCGCTGGGTTAAAACCACCCAATCGCTGGGTTAAAACCACCCATTCGGTGGGTTAAAACCACCCAACCGCTGGGCTAAAACAATCCAATCGCTGGGTTAAAACCACCCATTCGCTGAGTTAAAACAACCTAATCGCTGGGTTAAAACCACCCAACCGCTGGGCTAAAACAATCCAATCGCTGGGTTAAAACAACCTAATCGCTGGGTTAAAAACCACCCATTCGCTGGGTTAAAACCGCCCAATCGCTGGGTTAAAACAACCCAATCGCTGGGTTAAAACCACCCATTCGCTGAGTTAAAACAACCTAATCGCTGGGTTAAAACCACCCATTCGCTGAGTTAAAACCACCCAATCGCTGGGTTAAAACCACCCATTCGGTGGGTTAAAACCACCCAACCGCTGGGCTAAAACAATCCAATCGCTGGGTTAAAACAACCTAATCGCTGGGTTAAAACCACCCATTCGCTGGGTTAAAACCACCCAATCGCTGGGTTAAAACAACCCAATCGCTGGGTTAAAACCACCCATTCGCTGGGTTAAAACCACCCAATCGCTGGGTTAAAACCACCCATTCGCTGGGTTAAAACCACCCATTCGCTGGGTTAAAACCACCCATTCGCTGGGTTAAAACCACCCATTCGCTGGGTTAAAACCACCCAATCGCTGGGTTAAAACCACCCATTCACTGGGTTAAAACCAACCCATTCGCTGGGTTAAAACCACCCAATCGCTGGGTTAAAACCACCCATTCGCTGGGTTAAAACAACCCAATCGCTTGGTTAAAACCAACCCAATCGCTGGGTTAAAACAACCCATTCGCTGGGTTAAAACAACCCAATCGCTTGGTTAAACCAACCCAACCGCTGGGCTAAAACAATCCAATCGCTGGGTTAAAACAACCTAATCGCTGGGTTAAAACCACCCATTCGCTGGGTTAAAACCACCCATTCGCTGAGTTAAAACAACCCATTCGCTGGGTTAAAACCACCCAATCGCTGGGTTAAAACCACCCATTCGCTGAGTTAAAACAACCTAATCGCTGGGTTAAAACCACCCAATCGCTGGGTTAAAACCACCCAATCGCTGGGTTAAAACCACCCATTCGCTGGGTTAAAACCACCCAATCGCTGAGTTAAAACCACCCATTCGCTGGGTTAAAACCACCCAATCGCTGAGTTAAAACAACCTAATCGCTGGGTTAAAACCACCCAATCGCTGGGTTAAAACCACCCATTCGGTGGGTTAAAACAACCCAACCGCTGGGTTAAAACCACCCAATCGCTGGGTTAAAACAACCTAATCGCTGGGTTAAAACCACCCATTCGCTGGGTTAAAACCACCCAATCGCTGGGTTAAAACAACCCAATCGCTGGGTTAAAACCACCCATTCGCTGGGTTAAAACCACCCAATCGCTGGGTTAAAACCACCCATTCGCTGGGTTAAAACCACCCATTCGCTGGGTTAAAACCACCCATTCGCTTGGTTAAAACCACCCATTCGCTGGGTTAAAACCACCCAATCGCTGGGTTAAAACCACCCATTCACTGGGTTAAAACCAACCCATTCGCTGGGTTAAAACCACCCAATCGCTGGGTTAAAACCACCCAATCGCTGGGTTAAAACCACCCATTCGCTGAGTTAAAACCACCCATTCGCTGGGTTAAAACCACCCATTCGCTGGGTTAAAACCACCCAATCGCTGAGTTAAAACAACCTAATCGCTGGGTTAAAACCACCCATTCGCTGGGTTAAAACAACCCAATCGCTTGGTTAAAACCAACCCAATCGCTGGGTTAAAACAACCCATTCGCTGGGTTAAAACAACCCAATCGCTTGGTTAAAACCAACCCAACCGCTGGGCTAAAACAACCCAACTGCTGGGTTAAAACAACCCATTCGCTGGGTTAAAACAACCCAATCGCTTGGTTAAAACCAACCCAACCGCTGGGCTAAAACAACCCAACTGCTGGGCTAAAACAACCCATTCGCTAGGTTAAAACAACCCAATCGCTGGGTTAAAACCACCCAATCGCTTGGTTAAACCAACCCAACCGCTGGGCTAAAACAACCCAACCGCTGGGCTAAAACAACCCATTTGCTGGGTTAAAACAACCCAATCTCTGGGTTAAAACCATCCAATCGCTGGGTTTGTCTATTTTCAACCCAACTTGCGTTTTTTTTTTAACCCAGCATTTTTTAGTGTATTATTAAAAACTACACGTTCTACATCCTCTATTCAAATTGAAACGGAATCACAAACCAAAAGGCGTTTTCTCACTTCACTCTCCTGTTACTACACCTGAGAACCTGTGCATCCTTTCATCTCTTTATTTCTGTTTTCATGTGTTGTAAGGAAAACAGTCTTTATGCAAAGTAAGCTCTGTATAAACGGCAGAGATGATTCTCAGCATTACAGCAGAACATGCGAACGGTGAGGAGGGGAAGCGGAGTCTGAGAGTCCTGCTGAGATGAAAGACTCACAGCACTGGAACATTAGATTTCATTACAACACACACTTCTGAAGGAGTCGGTGACAACAGCAGCCCGACTGACACAAACAAGACGCTCACAGAGAGCCAGCCGAGACCACCGCTTTTATATTGCCCTTCAAAGAGCTCATTCCTCAAGGCGAGAGTGATCCAAAGCAAACTGAGCAGCCCAATGCTTTTCATATTAGACCTGTCGACCGCAGAAGCTGGGGGGTGACGGCCGTCTTCCTGAGATTATTGCCATTGCCGGCTCCGAAATCTATTCCATTTGGCAGTGCATAATGCATATTTGTTATATATATATTTGTTTTATATATATATATATATATATATATATTTGTTATATATATATATATATATATATATATATATATTTTAGCAACACTTGTGCCAGTAGTGAGAATGTTTTATGTCTATAAAAAATAAAGCATAATAAAGCTAAATAAAGTAAAATAAATAAAATAAAATAATAAAAATCAAATAACAAAAAGTCAAATAAAATAACAAACTAAACTAATAAAATAAATAAAAAATAAAATAAAAATAGAATAAAATAAAAAATAAATTTTTAGAAAAACTTGTGCCAGTACTGAGGATGTTTTGTAAATAATAAAATAAAATAAAAATAAAATAAAATAAAAAATCATAGTCAAATAAAAATAAAATAACCCCAACCCTCCAATAAAATAATAAAACAAACTAAATTAAACTAAACTAAAAATAAAATAAAATATAAAATAAAATATTTTAGAAACACTTCAGACTCAGTACTGAGAATGTTTTGTGGTTGTAATAAAATAAAATAATAATCAAGTCAAATAAAAATAAAATAACAAAAACACCAATAAAATAATAAAAAAATAAATAAAAAAATAAAACAAAACTATAAAATATTTTAGCATCACTTGAGCCAGTATTGAGAATGTTTTTTGGTTGTAATAAAATAAAGCATAATAATATGTAAAATAAAAAATAAAATAAAAAGACAAATAAAAATAAAACGACAAAAAGTCAAATAAAATAATAAAATGAAAAAAAATAAATAAAATAAAATAAAAAACATTTGTGCCAATTTTAAGTATGTTTCAGACTGTACATGTCAGTCACTGTCAGCACTGGTTATTGATAACCCATTTACATCTGATCTGATATTATGGGAGACAAAATTGGCAACAGATGTCAAACTGAAGAGCCCAATTGATGTTTCAATTCTCCTGCCCCCTTGAGGAAGAAACGGTGGGCTGTGAAGAGCATTCGAGCGACGGCAGAGGTGTTCGGGCAGATACAGTCAGTGTTTGAAGAGTAAACTCTCCCCTGACAATAAGAGCTGATGGCGGGAGACAGTCACATGATCCTGAAACTGGCTCTTCAAACTGCATTTGACTGAATCAACTTGACAATAAATCAATTGTGCTTATAAAGACCCGCACTGACACACACTCTCTGATGTGGCATTAACGTCTTCGGATGAGACTGTCACTAGGCCAGTGAATATCCTTTTGTCTCAGCAATGATGGAAAATATGATTTTCAATTCTTAACAGGCACATCAAAAGTCATATTGTGCCATTTGAAAGGGCCGTTTTTGCACTTGAAGATAAAAGCAGGCTACAACTGACAGAAACGGCCCTTTTGAACTTATTCTCATCATAATGGCTTTGACACAACAGTCCAAGACAAGCGCTTCTTACCTTAAAGCCCAGACTGCTGTTCAGAGAGCCGAACTCCGGAGTGCCGGGATTTTCACACGCCGTCCGAGTTGGTTCTGCGGTAAAAGCAGGACGACACGGTCATTATCATCTCCTGCACTGTTATCTTCATAATTGGGTTAGGAAAAGCTGATGTAGACATTGATGTAATGGCAGTGACCCGCAGTAGAAGGTCATAATGTTCACATTCGAAGGCTGAAGTGGATTTAAATAATTAATTGGTTTGAGTAGGACAAACTTAAATTAAACAAATTAGTTCAGTCAAATCAACTTTTATGAGTATCTAGCACTTTCTTTTTCTTTCAAGTTCACAGAACTGATATATTTTAAGTAAACTAAAGTGTTTCATTGTTTTGGGTTTTATGAACTTATTTCTTTTAATTTATAAGAACTTAAGTTTAACTGAAACTGGGCTGGGATTTCTATTTCCCAGCATGCTTTGTCCATGACACTCGAAAGGGAGAGTAAATGCTAATTTTTTTTTTTTTTTTTTTTGTGCAAGATTAATGTTAAGTGGGGGATTTATGTTAGCAAATTAACAAGTTAGCATTTTCTGAATTAGCTTGTTATAGCTTGCTAAGTTTACACTAATAAAAACGTTCACATTTAGGTTACATGCAAATTTTAAGTTACATGTATGAATTAGTGTACTCAAACATTTCAAGTTAAGAACAATTAAAATTTATGAGTACAAAATAAATGCCAGTTCTGCTTACTTAAACTTTGAATTTCTTAACTTAAGTTTCCAAACCTAAGTTTGGTCTTGTTTTAACGAAGACACTCGGCAGATTATTGCTGATGTGAAAGCAATAGTATGAAAAAGTATAGAAAAGTTATGAAAGTTTAAATTTACTGTAAATCAAATGTACTGTACTAAACATTTTATATTTTATATAAAATGTATATTTTATCAAATATATTGTACTCTAAAATTGCTATAAAATGAAAGCCATATGTCTAACCAAGCAGTGTTTCAAATTTGAAGTTGATATCATAAAAATTAAAGTTCCCATGAGATTTTGTTTAGGCGCTGTACCAAAAATATCCACCGGGTGTTACCCACATTCCATTGAAATTTTTTTAATGCATTCTCCTGTTACAAATAGATAAATTTCTGTCCAAATATCACTTCTATCACACAACAGTTGGCAAATATGGAACCGTGAGACTCAGACCTTTCCGACGATATGTGTTTTGCCACGATTAGAAAAGGTTTTGACAATAAATATTGTAATATGAAACCTGACACCGCCCACTAGGGGAGGAGCTCGCTAAAAGAAATTAAAGTACAGTTTCCATGGTAATGCAACATCTGATTTCAAATTCAGACTGAATCTTGAGTTCATAAGCTTTTGAATGATACCTAATTTATGATGATTACTAAAATATGTGATATGAAAAAAAGGCAATAAATAAAAAGAGTGCCAAGCGGCCCACCAGTGGGTGACACCTAAGGGGTTAAAGCCCTGGAGTACATAACTGATCAGTAAAAACTAACAAGAGACCATCAAATGTGAAGTGTCACACAATTTTTTACTGTAAACTGTAAATTTCACTTCCAAAAGATTTTAATTTAACAGTATTTTACTGTAAAATTACATGAAATGTCCTATTAGATTTATTATCTTCTCACTGTATAAGAGAACATACTTTTAAACAATTAACAGGCTTTTACCATAACACTTTTACTAGGGATGCACCGATATGAAAGTTTTGCCCGATACCGATAATTATTTATGTTTGAAAGCCGATAACCGATATATTGGCAGATAAATCTAAATTAGGGACGCACCGATATGAAAGTTTTGGTCGATACCGATAACCGATAATTCTTTATATTTGAAAGCCGATAACCGATATATTGGCCGATAAATCTAAATTAGGGACGCACCGATATGAAAGTTTTGGCTGATACCGATAACCGATAATTCTTCATATTTGAAATGGCGATAACCAATATATTGGCCGATTAATCGAAATCAGCATTTTTTAATATAATTTTTGAGAGCCTGATTACAAAAACAAAAGTTTCACCATTTAAAAGCCATGTCCCAAGCACACAATTATAATGGTCTCATTATAATATTATGCAGCTTATATGAAGTGACTCCAATCATATTTCAAGCAAAAGTCTTCATTTTAGAGCCTGGAGGAAATAATCCATCATTTATCGGCTTTAATATATTAAAATCGGCTTTAATATATTAAAATTAATATAATTTTAATATATTAAAATTTTAAAATTTTCTTATTAGGCCGATAACGATAACATTAAAAATGAACATATATCGGCCGATACCGATATGGTGGCCGATATATTGTGCATCCCTAACTTTTACCATTAAAATTGTGATCATTTTTCACAGTACATGTTCATAAGTGTTTTAGTAGCATCTGATGATGAGGTAAAACGCACCTATGCAGCGCGGCTGTGTCCCGCTCCAGGTGGCGTCTGCTCGACAGGTGCGTGTAGAGGAACCCACCAGCAGATAGGGGGCGCTGCAGCTATAGCTGACCTCGGCTTTGAAGATGAAGCTCTGACCCTCTCGTCTGGCGCGGGCCGGTACGCCGGGGTCACCGCAGAACTTGGCTGTGAAGAAAGAAGAAAGGACGAGTCATTTGCAGCCCATTTCAATCATACAAATGGACTTTTCGACTAAAATATGTTATTTAGTGAGAAAAAAGGCTGAATTTATCCACTGGAAACTCTGCAAACATTCCAGAAAACAGATATAATGTGAGTTTGCACTCTAAAATAGCTTTTATAAATGTTCTAGTCATCTCTAACAGGGTTAATATCGTTAACGAAAACTAAAACTATTAAAGACATTCTTGTTACTAGAAATAAAGACCTTTTGTTAATTGAAAAACTATTTATATATGATATACATCATGATAACATTGATGAAATAAATTATTTCTGTTAAATGAAATAAAGCTGAAATCAATATATCTCTATATTAAAACTTTAAACTTAAAAATCCTTGGCAGCTAATTGAGATAAAATAAGTTGAAGTTCTAAATTCATAAAACTCACATTAAAAAATACATTAAAGCTAAATAGAAATATTTAAAAAATATATATATATAAAAATAAAAAATGGCAAAAAGCACATCATAAAGCACTATAACAGTATATAAATAACACTAAAATAACACTGATTTAAATGAAAAATTAAATAAAATAATAAGTATAATTATAATTTATATTATAATAAATAACTCATGAAAATTATTCGCATTTTGCCCCTGAATAATATATATATATATATATATATACACACACACACACACACACTAATGAAATTGACAAAAGTACATAAAAAATTTAGTAAAACAAACCAAATTAAACTGAAAATATGAAATTAAAAATAAAAGCATATTTAAAAAGCTAAATAGAAATATTAAAAAAATAAAAATAAAAATAAAAAATGGCAAAAAGCACATGATAAAATTACTTAAACTAAATACTAATAATCTAATAATAAATAAAATCTAATAAATAATAATAATAATAATAATAATAATAATATACACATATAAACTAATGAAATTGACATCACATAACAAAAAAAATTGTAAAATGAACCAAACTGAAAATATGAAAATAAAAATAAAAGCAAACTTAAAATATGAATAAAAACCATAATAGTATATAAATTATACTATATAACACTAAGTATATTTCACCTTTAACTGAGTTGATTTTGATTTAATTTGAACTTTAAGCAGTCAGTTTATGTTTAATGCAGCTAACTAGCAGTTGATAAACACGATTCTATTTCTGATTATTTCTTCTCAGAAAATGATTTGCTTCTGAATCGTACACGTCTGATCCCATCACTGCCGCCGTCAAGGAAAATGTGATCTGATAACCTCGTTTTCTGAATGATTTATCTGCGAGTAACCCGACCTGACCCTCAAAACAAACTCCTGAGGTGAACAGGAGAAATATACTGCTCAAGAATACATGATCTGAGACGGACGGAGCGAATTCAATACGGGAGGAAGAGTCAATTATTAAACTGACAGGTCCTACATTCTGAAGGAAATCTCTGCATATGATTCGAAAAACTCTGCGACCCTTTCATTCTCACGTTTGAACTCAAGAGCTCATTTTCCACAAGCCAAGGATTTTCCTGCAGGTACAAACTGTTCAAAAGTTTGATTTTATAATGTTTTTGAAAGGAGTTTCTTCTGCACACCAAGGCTGCATTTATTTCATCAAAAATACAGTAAAAATTATTAAATATTTTTACAATTTAAAATAGACATTTTCTATGTGAATATATAGTAAAGTGTAATTTATTTCTGTGATCAAAGCTGAATTTTCAGCATCATTACTCACATGATCCTTCAGAAATCATTCTAGTATGATGATTTGATGCTCAAAAAACATTTATGGTTATTATCAATGTTAAAAACAGTTTTTATAGATTAATATTTTCATGGAAACCATGATACACTACCACTCAAAAGTTTGGGGTACATAACTTTTTTTTAATATATATATTAGAATGGTTTCTGAAGGATCATGTGACACTGAAGACTGGAGTAATGATGCTGAAAATTCAAATTTGATCACAGAAATAAATTACATTTTACTATATATTCACATAGAAATCAGTTATTTAATATTGTAAAAATATATCACAATTTTTACTGTATTTTTGATCAAATAAATGCAGCCTTGGTGAACAGAAAAGACTTCTTTTTCACTCATTATTTAGGTGCAACAGACTCTAAAATGAAGATAAACAGCTAGAGGTTTGGCATTTTAATTGGCACACTTTGGTATTGCCATACAAAAAGAAAGAAAAGCACCTTTGAGAGCGCATAAGACTGACAGACCCCAAATTAAATCTATTTCCACATTTGATATGTCACGATTTCACTGAAGCAAAAGTGTTTGACGTATAAATTGCAGCAAAGCTCTGCAGGTTACATGGTATTTAAAGATCAGAAGTCGAGCGGCGGGTTTGAGCGGCCCCACGAGTGCACAGGTCGGCTCACCTGAATGCGAATCAGATTAATTATCCCTCTTTAGAAAACGAAGCGGAAGGCCAAAGGGGTCTGACATGCTCTGTGATGTTTAATTCACAGGCTGGGAAAGCTGTGAGTGTGACCGCATGGACAGAATACAGCCGAGCGGCTGATCACATGCAGCAGACTATACTGCACAGCGTCAGTGCGACAGCGCTTAAAACACGTCAACTCTGATGGCCGTCCGTTAAACAGCTCTAAAGCGTTTTAAACAGCAGATCAGTCACTGTGTGGCCGTGAGGATCGGGCTTTCACAGAAGCGCTTTGACCTAAAGCTTTTGCAGTCTGCGGTGATGAAACGAGATCGCCCGGTCGCATCTTCCACAAGTGACCTGAACGAGAAATAGCAAGATATCTGCTCTTCATGAGTGTTTTCCAAACGTGATTTTTATCATTTATACTCACTTATTTCCACAGACACTTAAAAATGTCACTGCATTACATAATAAAATATCAAAAGCAAGCATGATTTATTTTAAAGAAAGATACGCTGTAAAAGAAAAACACTGGCAGTTGTGGTTGCCAGAATAATTCAGTAAAAATACAGTAAAAATTTATTACAGAACAACCTGTAAATTTACAGTTTTAAACTGTAATTTACAAAAAAAACCTACTGATTACATTTACTTTTAATCATTTAGCAGATGTTTTTATCTAAAGCGACTTACAAATGAGGAGAACAATAGAAGCAATCAAATCAACAACAATTTTTTTTAAATGTTAAAAATTTTTGATTAATATTTTTGTAATACAGTACCATTCAAAAGTTTGGGGGTAAAGGTTTTTAAATTGCAAAATAAATAAATAAATAAACAAGTATGATTTATTTTAAAGAAAAATACAATTATTTAAACTTTTTTTTTTTTTTTAAATTTGACACTTTTTGATTAATATTTTTAATTTAGAATTTTAAAAAAGTGCAAAATAAATAAATATATTTTTTTAAATTTTAAATTTTTTGATTAATATTATTAATTTAGAATTTTTAAAGTGCAAAATAAATAAACAAGTAAGTAAGTAAGTATGATTTATTTTAAAGAAAGATACGCTGTAAAAGAAAAACACTGGCAGTTGTGGTTGCCAGAATAATTCAGTAAAAATACAGTAAAAATTTAAACATATTTACAGGACAACCTGTAAATTTACAGTTTTAAACTGTAATTTAAAAAAAAAAAAAAAAAACTACATTTAGCAGATTCTTTTATCCAAAGTGATTTACAAATGAGAAGCAATGAAATAAAAAATATATATATATATATTATTATTTATTTATTTATTTTTATTTATTTATTTATTTTTTTTACAATTTTTTTTTTTTTAATTTTTTTGTAATACAGTACCATTCAAAAGATTGGGGGTAAAGAATTTTTAAATGGCAAAATAAACAGATAGATAGATAGATAGATAGATAGATAGATAGATAGATAGATAGATAGATAGATAGATAGATAGATAGATAGATAGATAGATAAATTAATTAATTAAATTAAATTAAATTAAATTAAATTAAATTAATACTTTAATTCAGCAAGGACGCATTAAATTGATCAAAAGTGACAGTAAAGATATTAATAATGTTACAAAAGATTTATTTCAAATAAATGCTGTTCTTTTGAACTTTATTAATGAAAAGAATCCCCCCTCCCCATATATATATATATATATATATATATATACACATATATATATGATTTTATATACATAACAAATTATATATGTATATATATATAAAATTTGCCACTAATTAATAATTGAGCACCAATAATAATTGATCATTATTAATTATTATAGTATATAATTAATTTTACAATTTAAAACTGTAATTTACAAAAAAATATTTTTTAATCCCATAAATCCAACAGCTCTTTTCTGCTAAATTAGCAAAACCACAATGCTACTAAAATCTGTTTTGATCCTTTAACATGCAGTTTATATACTGAAAACCACCATAATAACATATAAAGAGAAAAGACTTGATGAATCATAAGTAGCTTTTCAACAAGCTGGGGTAAATATTAATATAGAGAAGTACAAAACAATCCAAAACACCATCATACTAACACTCTCTCTCTCTCTCTCTCTCTCTCTCTCTCTTTCTCTCTCTTTCTCTCTCTCACACACACACACACACACTCACACACACTAAACCTGCACACAGGGAAGACGAGTTCTTCTTTTTTACTTCCAAAAATGGTGCATTTAACAGTAAGCTACTGTAAAATTACATGAAATGTAAGCTTAGATCTATTACAGTAACTTCCGCATTTTTACAGTTGAAATTCAATTTTTTTTAGTGTAGATCAAACACACTTTGCACACATGTGGACTGATCAAATGCATTTTCTCTTTGTGCGGGTGTATTCTCTGCATATAAAGTGTGACAGACTAATGGATAACGATGAAAACAGCCACAGTGTATAAACACTTACTATAACATTATATATTCCATATGCAACGGCGGGTCAAACGTGGCTCCGCGACGACACAATCTGTGAAGCATGGAGACCGTTCTCATCTGACTGCGTTTTTTTTTTTCTTTCTTTCACAAAAAAAATTATTTCAACAGCTCTAGGCTAGAGCAAGTTATGCATAATAATGAGAAGTGGAGGACCCAGTCAGGCCCGTGTGTCAGAAGAAACTTCCTTGATGAATAATACAATGCTTTCAGCACAACAAAAACACATCTGAATTTCACAGCGCAGCTCCAGTATTCACAGCGTGATTAAATATATCCATTAAATCTACTGATGGCCAGATTGAATGCTTTAATATTCAGAACTTTACATGAATACGGTACGCTTTGGTGTTTCATTATTTCTTTAAAGCATTAGAGGCACAAATCTATTTTTCTTTTGGTCTTAACTGTTAGATTCTGTACGCAAGACAAAATATTATCTAACCTAAAATTAACTAAGCATGAACATTTAGGAAAAACAGAGAATTTTTTGAAAACATAATATTTACATTATCAGTCAAAAGTTTGAATAAATGAGATTTATGTTGTTGAAAGAAGTCTCTTCTGCTCACCAAAGCTGCATTTATTTGATCAAAAATACAGTAAAAATTGTGAAATATTTTTACAATTTAAAATAGCTGTTTTCTATGTGAATATATAGTAAAGTGTAATTTATTCCTGTGATCAAAGCTGAATTTTCAGCATCATTACTTGTCACATGATCCTTCAGAAATCATTAAAGGAAAAACAACATTTGATATTAAATAAAAATAAAATAATAATAAAAATAAATAAATAAAAAACAGAAAATGTATTTAAATATTTATAAAGAATTAAATTAAATGTTTATCGCAGAAAATCAGGGTTGTAGACAATATTTACACTATCAGTCAAAAGTTTGGAAACAAGATTTTTGAAAGACGTCTCTTTTGCTCACCAAGGCTGCATTTTTTTTATAAATACAGTAAAAATACAGTAAAAAATCTGAAATATTATTACAATTTAAAACAGCTGTTTTCTGTGTAAATATATAGTAAAGTGTAATTTATTTCTGTGATCAAAGCTGAATTTTCAGCATCATTACTCCAGTCTTCAGTGTCACATGATCCTTCAGAAATCAATGAAGGATCATTAAAAAAAGATTAATGAAAAAAAAAAAAATCTTTTCTTCAATTTAAGGGATAAATAAGGTTACAAAAACAACATTTGATATTAAATAAAAATAAAATAATAATAAAAATAAATTAATAAAAAGAAAATGTATTTAAATATTTATAAAAATTAAATTCAATATTTAACACAGAAAATCAGAGTTGTAGACTATATTTACACTATCAGTCAAAATTTTGGAAACATGAGATTTATGTTTTTGAAAGAAGTCTCTTCTGCTCACCAAGGCTGCATTTATTTGATCATAAATACAGTAAAAATTATCAAATATTATTATAATCTAAAATAACTGTTTTCTTTGTGAATATACAGTAAAGTGTAATTAATCCTGTGATCAAAGCTGAATTTTCAGCATCATTACTCCAGTCTTCAGTGTCACATGATCCTTCAGAAATCATTAAAGGATCATTTAAAAAGATTAATGGGGAAAAAATGGAAAAATTAATTATTAATTTAAAAAAAAAAAAAGATCTTTTCTTCAATTTAAGGGATAAATAAGTTACAAAAACACCATTTGATATTAAATAAAAAATAAAAATAAATTAATAAAAAACAGAAAATGTATTTAAATATTTATAGAAAAATTAATTAAATATTTAACACAGAAAATCAGAGTTGTAGACATGTCCCAAAAACATTGCGAGCCCTTAAAATGAACAGAAACTAAAATAAAAGAAAATAAAATGTAATATTTATTTCGACCACCTCAGATCAACAACCAGCATTTTCTGCGCCTCGTTTCACTCATCATTTGTTGAAAATAAAGGGAAAAGGCCTTATTTTCCACCCTATTCCCGGAAAGAGGCACACGCCGTTGAGCTGGATCTACGAGACGAGGCTTTAATTTCTGAGCTGCCGTTTGTCTCTGATCGCTGCGCTCGGAAGCTCGTATTAGCACGACTCTAATCTTGTAGCTCTGGCAGACTCCTGCAAGAATGAATTACGATTTATGCCTTATCAGCAGGAAAAACTGACAATCTAGAGTTTCTCGCACCTTATCTGTGCCCTGTGCACATGTGAGCAGCTTTTTAAAGGTGAACGCAGATACTGCATTACATGGGAACGAAAGATGTCGGGATAAACGGGACACAGCTGGAAAAACGCATTCATTCGAGTGAAAAATCCTGCCCTCCAAAGTACATTTGGAAAGCTTGTGTCTGTTAATGAGGAAGAAATTAATGAGTTGTTTACTTTAAAACAGCATGTTTGAGAGAGTTCAACAAAAACCTTACGAAACTGGATTAATCAAGAGTGAAAGAGGCTCGTGCTGCATGTCATTTATTGTTTCTCTCCATTCTGAATGTAATGAAAGCATTAATGTAAGGATATCTGCCGTCTGAATGGAGAGAAACGTCATGAAGTCGTCAGAAAATTAAATGTTAATTACACTCTCTCACTGCGCTGTTTAGGAGGAGATTGTTTTCCTTTATGGATGGCAGAGGATTGTTGGTTATGGATGAAGAAAAGCAGGTCTTTTTGCATTTATAAAGGACAGGAAATATAAAGCTCTCACAAATAAACGCTGATAATCATGCTGGTATCAGTTATTCAGATTATATCTTTGTGCTGTAAAGACACTTCTTCTCATCTCATGTCACACTCGCAAAACAGCTGAACAACATTCAAAATCACATATTTCACATTCTTGACTCCTACAACTTCTGTTGCAAATGAGTTTTTTACACAATCTGTTTGTTTAGAGAATGAACTGATATTATTTTTGACAAAAGTATATATGACATATATAGATATATACATATATGTCTCATCATGTCTGCATCCCAAATCTACGGAAGCCCATTTCTGCCACATAAGAAAAGGAAAAAATCATGCTCTGGTAAATCATAATTATGACTTAAAAAGTCAAAATTATGACACGGTAAATCGAAATTATGACTAAGTCATAATTGTGAAATAAAAAGTCAAAATTGACGTCATAATTTCAACTTTGTAGGTCATAATTTTGATTTAAGTCATAATTTCGGCTTTTTAATCTCATAATTTTGACTTTTGTCAATTTCATCTTTATAAGCCAATTTCAACTAAATCATCATTTTGACTTTTTAAGTCATAATTTCAACTTTTAAGTCATAATTTCATCTTTATAAGTCATAATTTCGACTCATAATTTCGACTAAGTTATAATTTGATATTTCAATTAATAATTTCAATTCAGTCTGTCATAATTTTGACTAAGTAATAATTTCATCTTTTTAAATCATAATTTCGACTTTTAAATCTCATCAATTTGACTTAGAAGTCACAATTTCAACTCAATTTGAATTTTTTAAGTCATAATTGCACATTTTTAATCTCATAATTTTGATTTAAATCATAATTTCAACTTTTTAAGTCAATTTTGATTTAGTATGTCATAATTTGGACTTTTTAAATCAAAATGGCAACTTTTTAATCTCACAATTTTGACGTCATAATTTCAATTTTTTTAAGTCATAATTTGGACTTTTTAAAGGGGACCTATAATGCCACTTTTACAAGATGTAACTGTTTATATGAATATATGAGGATAGAACAGGTATAGTTTAGTTTAATTACGGTTATAATTTGTCATGTTGTCATCTTGCATTTATGACATGCTGTTGCATTTGTGTTACGTACTGTATTGCAATAACATGGCCTCACCCCCTGTGTTGTGTGTTCTCGGGGGCGGGGTTTATGTAAATTTCAGGGTTAGTGATGTCACTGACCCGGGAAGAAGCTTGTTGTAGTCCCTACCAGCCGTTTGTTGTAGTCCTTAAAAAGCGATTTCTGTAAAACAAAATATCTCCTTTGCATTGAACTTTGAGTGTCGTAACTTTGCAGATGTTGTTTATGATCAAACAGCAACATTACACACTAACTAAAGTTAAAAAAGTGAAATCGCAATGAACCACCCCTTTAAGTCGTAATTTGATTTTTTTTTAATCTCATAATTTTGTCAAGTCAAAATTTGACTTGTCATTTTGAATTTTCATCATTATTTTGAATTTTAAATCATAATTATGACAATTTAAAGTCATAATTTTGTCTTTTCATCTCATAATTATGACTTAACATGTCATAATTTCATCTTTTTATGTCATAATTATGACTTACCAGAGCATGTTTTTTCCTCCTCATGTGGCAGAAATGGGCTTCCATACAAATCACATAGTTATACTATGCTCTAGTAGAATGTACTTGTTTATACTTGAGTATATTGCAAGACAGTGATGTGCAAGCTTTAGCCTAGAGGTAAAATACCTTAAAATTCAATATTACAGGAAAAAGCGCATGCACAGACACATATGTCCAAAATCCACTGGAAATAGTAATGCACTTTTGGCATTCCTCTGCTATTTCATTTAACATACTACAATTTAGGAAGGATAGTATATGAAATGGATGCTATATGAAATGCATTTTCATATTCACTACATGCATCATGCTATCTGGATGTATATTTTATATATATATATGTGTGTGTGTGTGTGTGTGTTTGTGTTTGTGTGTGACGGCTCTCTGTTCTCATTCTGAATATCAAGATGTTGTTGCTCCATGTAAAGGTGCTGTAAGCTAAAAGTTTTTGCATCAGTATGCATAAACTGTCCCCTATCTGACAGGCACTGAAATAGGTGTCTTGAGAAATCACAGCCGTCTCTGTGACAAACCTAGAATCAGTAAACAGCAAAAAAAAAAAAAAAAAAAAAACCTGTCAAGAGAGTGACTCATGCTTTTTTAACCAGTCAGTAGCCAATCAGAACGGCTCTCTGCACATTCTGGTTTGCTGACAGCAGCTCGGCTCAAATGACTTTAGAGGGCAGAGTTTTGGGAAGAGGACGTATGATTGAAGTCAAAGAGGGTTAGGAGAAGGAGAGGCCTTTAGGGACAAGGAATGACTTTACATCACGAAATTCTGACTTTATAACTCACAATTCTGACTTTATAACTCACAATTCTGACTTTATATCATGCAATTCTGACTTTATAACTCACAAATCTGACTTTATATCACACAATTCTGACTTTATAACTCACAATTCTGACTTTATAACTCACAATTTTGACTTTATAACACAATTCTGACTTTATATCACGGAATTCTGATTTTATATCACAAAATTCTGACTTTATATCACGAAATTCTGACTTTATAACTCACAATTCTGACTTTATAACTCACAATTCTGACTTTATAACTCGCAATTCTGACTTTATAACTCACAATTCTGACTTTATAACTCACAATTCTGACTTCATAACTCACAATTCTGACTTTATAACTCGCAATTCTGACTTTATAACTCACAATTTTGACTTTATAACTCACAATTTTGACTTTATAACACAATTCTGACTTTATAACTCACAATTCTGACTTTATAACTCGCAATTCTGACTTTATATCATGAAATTCTGACTTTATAACTCGCAATTCTGACTTTATAACTCACAATTCTGACTTTATATCACGAAATTCTGTTTTTATATCACAAAATTCTGACTTTATATCACGAAATTCTGACTTTATAACTCGCAGTTCTGACTTTATAACTCGCAATTCTGATTTTATATCACGAAATTCTGATTTTATATCACGAAATTCTGACTTTATAACTCGCAATTCTGACTTTATATCACGAAATTCTGATTTTATATCACGAAATTCTGACTTTATATCACGAAATTCTGACTTTATAACTCGCAATTCTGACTTTATATCACGAAATTCTGATTTTATATCACGAAATTCTGACTTTATAACTCGCAATTCTGACTTTATATCATGAAATTCTGACTTTATAACTCGCAATTCTGACTTTATATCATGCAATTCTGATTTTATATCACGAAATTCTGACTTTATAACTCGCAATTCTGACTTTATAACTCGCAATTCTGACTTTATATCATGAAATTCTGACTTTATAACTCGCAATTCTGACTTTATATCACGAAATTCTGACTTTATAACTCGCAATTCTGACTTTATAACTCGCAATTCTGACTTTATATCATGAAATTCTGACATTATAATTTGCTATTCTGACTTTATAACTCGCTATTCTGACTTTATTTCACGAAATTGACTTTATATCTCAAATTCTGACTTTATATCACAAAATTCTGACTTTATATCACAAAATTCTGACTTTAAATCACGAAATTCTGACTTTATATCACGAAATTCTGACTTTATAATACGCAATTCTGACTTTATATCACACAATTCTGACTTTATAACTCGCAATTGTGAGAAAAAAAGTCGCAATTACCCTTTTTATTTTTTATTTCATGGCGGAAACAAGCCTCCATAAGTATCTGCCACTATTTGCACTAAGTATAAATAGCATCTATTTTCACTTAGTGCAAACATTTTAATTTTTGTGTGATCTGTTCCCTCCAGTTGGCGATACTCACGCAGACACAGAGGAAGCTCTCCGCTCCAGGAGCCGTTGCCGACACAGGTGAGGACGGCGGGGAAGGACAGCTCGTATCCCATCAGGCAGCGGTAGCTCACGCTGGTGCCCCACTCGAACACTGATCCCTCCACCTCACCGTTAGAGACGCTGGGAGGAGCGGCGCAGGTCACCGCTGGAAGAGAGAGCGTCGAGTTCATTACCAATGCATGAAAGCCCGTCGATAGCATCGTTTATTTGCATGTGATGCTCTGTCGCTTTACCGTTAGAATCAATAAAGGAATTATGCATATCAGGGGTTGTTTGATCAACAACAGTGCAAAAATATAAGTAGATGCAATGCTACAAAAAAGATGGTTTCACTAGATGTTTGTAACAAATATACAAAACCACTACTAGACAAAACACACATTTCCAATGAGCATAATAAAGGGTAATACATGGACTTGATAAATATTAATCTAATAAATACTGCACAAACAAATCTCAACTATTAATCAATCATATTTCAGATGCAGGTCAGTCAAGCACACATTCATAATGGCGTCTACACTCAGACTCCTTTGTTTTATTTGTTCCCACTGAGCAGGAACTGGATTCATTCATATTCATTTCATTAAACCTGCAACTTTAATACCCTCATGTAATAAATTAACATGATGTTTGGCATCTTATGATGGATTTGAGAACATCTGAATATCTGTCAAACACTAGAGAGTTCAAATAAATGTTAATTTTGATATATCCCACAGCGTCAGGACCTTGTTGCTCACTGTCCCACATCTCACACACACACACACACAAACACACACACAGCTGTCAGGATCACTAACTAAATAAACTCATTTATCGCACGTTTTCAGATTAATAATGCAAACCAAAGAGTGCTAAACAGAAGAAAAAGAAGTCTCTTCTGCTCACCAAGGCTGGATTTATTTGATCAGAAATATAGTAAAAATTGTGAAATATTATTACAATTTAAAATAGCTGTTTTCTATGTGAATATATAGTAAAATGTAATTTATTCCTGTGATCAAAGCTGAATTTTCAGCATCATTACTCCAGTCTTCAGTGTCTCTATATATAATGTTTAATTTTAAATTCAATTTTTTAAATCTTATGTACCCCAAACTTTTGAGTAGTAGAAAACAGTAATTTTAAATTTTAATAATATTTCACAATTTTTACTGTATTTTTGATCAAATAAATGTAGCCTAGGTGAGCAGAAGAGCCTTACTTCAAAAACATAAATTAATATCGACCTCAAATTTTGTAACGCTAGTGTAAATTCACTTTTCATGTCCCGACACACAATCCACACACCACAGAAGGAAAAAGACAACCAAAGTCCTGAAGTCCTGATCTGTATTTTGAGGCATTACTGCCCTCTGGCCAAGCTTTAATATTTTGTAGACAGTCTAGAAAGCGCATCAATGAAGAAAGAAAAGGTTTTTGAAGGACCACATTCCACTTCAACATCAGACAATAAAGCACAAACACTGTATGATGATCACTCCACTGGCGTAAAGTGTCATTGGTGAAGGGTGACTAAAACACAGGGTCTTTACAGCACTCCTGCTTATGTTCATGATGTTAAGAGGTTTGATAGAGGCTGGATAAACACAACATTAGCTGGAAACCCCAGGGCTGGAATCCATCTTTTGCAACCCGCTTTCACCTGTTGCATCATCTGTATTTGAACTTTAATAAGCATTATGGGAAGACTTCGCCGCTGTTTTGTGTCTGGAGCAAGTGGTAAATCCATGCAAATGTTTATTTACTGAACATACGAAAATCAACCGAAGTCAGCAAACGTCTGCAGGGGCAATCAAAAGATTTTTAAATTGCAAATCTTCAAATTGAAAAAAAGCACGCGGGGGGAGCAGATGGAAAACTCATCCGCTGATACTCTGACAGTGTTGGAGAGAGCAGTCGGAGGGGAGCAGCTGGGGTTCGGACGGTGTATGAATAAATGATGAGATGTTTTGGAAAGCAAGTTCCCCAATAAAACATGCTAAAAAAAGATGTGCGAGAGTCACGGCGCTGCTCACATTGTACATGTGCAAATCTACCCATGCAAAACTAACAAATTACATTCAAAGGTCAATGATGTGTCCATTAGTTCATCACACTGAATAGCTTTCATTACAGGGACAGTTCAGACCATTGTTTACTCAACCTCATGTCATTCCAACTCGGTTTTATGTTGGACACAAAAGGACATTTTAAAAATATGTCCATAAAATAAATATTTTTTGGTGTTAAAGGAAGATGTAGTTCAAAATGAGTATGAACTTCTTACATGTTTGCGTTTCCATTGGCTGTCATATACAAGTACAAGATCTGAAAACAAATCAGCTGTAGCAGCTCAATAAAAAAATTAAAAAGTAGTTGTTGCAGACACAAAAAGTGTTTGAAAACTGCCTGCAATAATGAAAATATTACCTATAAAGCCAGAGCAGAACTGTTGTGCGTCTCTGAGCCACACAGCGGTGTTTCGTTTCTGAATGAATCTGCGTTTTGAGCAAATCAATCAGGTGAACCAATGATTCAATGACTCATTCATAAAGAGAGCCATTTACTTCACTCCTGAATGAATCTGCGTTTTGAGCAAATCAATCAGGTGAACCAATGATTCAATGACTCATTCATAAAGAGAGCCATTTACTTCACTCCTGAATGAATCTGCGTTTTGAGCAAATCAATCAGGTGAACCAATGATTCAATGACTCATTCATAAAGAGAGCCATTTACTTAATTCCTGAATGAATCTGCGTTTTGAGCGAATCAATCAGGTGAACCAATGATTCAATGACTTATTCATAAAGAGAGTTATTTATTATATTCCTGAATGAATCTGCGTTTTGAGCGAATCAATTAGGTGAACCAATGATTCAATGACTCATTCAATGTACACAAAAGGCCTATTTCTCTCAAATATTGTTCACAAATCTGTCTAAATTTGTGTTAGTGAGCACTTCTCCTTTGCCGAGATAATCCCTCCACTTCACAGGTGTGGCATATCAAGATGCTGATTAGACAGCATGATTATTGCACAGGTGTGCCTTAGGCTGGCCACAATAAAAGGCCACTCTAAAATGTGCAGTTTTATCACACAGCACAATGCCACAGATGTCGCAAGTTTTGAGGGAGCGTGCAATTGGCATGCTGACTGCAGGAATATCCACCAGAGCTGTTGCCCGTGAATTGAATGTTCATTTTTCTACCATAAGCCGTCTCCAAAGGCGTTTCAGAGAATTTGGCAGTACATCCAACCGGCCTCACAACCACAGACCACGTGTAACCACACCAGCCCAGGACCTCCACATCCAGCATCTTCACCTCCAAGATCGTCTGAGACCAGCCACCCGGACAGCTGCTGCAACAATCGGTTTGCATAACCAAAGAATTTCTGCACAAACTGTCAGAAACCGTCTCAGGGAAGCTCATCTGCATGGTCGTCGTCCTCATCGGGGTCTCGACCTGACTGAAGTTCAAGACTTGAGTGGGCAAATGCTCACATTCAATGGCGTCTGGCACTTTGAAGAGGTGTTCTCTTCACAGATGAATCTCGGTTTTCACTGTACAGGGCAGATGGCAGACAGCGTGTATGGCGTCGTGTGGGTGAACGGTTTGCTGATGTCAATGTTGTGGATCGAGTGGCCCATGGTGGTGGTGGGGTTATGGTATGGGCAGGCGTATGTTATGGACAACGAACACAGGTGCATTTTATTGATGGCATTTTGAATGCACAGAGATACTGTGATGAGATCCTGAGGCCCATTGACGGGTTTTTTGGATGGATTATCTCGGCAAAGGAGAAGTGCTCACTAACACAGATTTAGACAGATTTGTGAACAATATTTGAGAGAAATAGGCCTTTTGTGTACATAGAAAAAGTCTTAGATCTTTGAGTTCAGCTCATGAAAAATGGGGGCAAAAACAAAAGTGTTGCGTTTATAATTTTGTTCAGTGTATACATTTAAGAAACCATGAGAAAGTTGCTAAATGTGGTGACAAATCTCCCCAACGCTTCTACTTTTACAGCCATTTTTGGATCTTGCCAGTCCCAATAAAATTATTTTCTTTTAAAATTTCTCCTTTTGGTTTCCACAGAAGAAAATAAAGTCATACGCATTTGGAGTGACGTGAGGGCGAGTAAATGATGACATATTTCATTTTTGGGTGAACTGCTCCTCGAAGCTTTGCACTTCATACAATTCTCTTCAGTAGGAAAATATGACTTGCACGGCTGCCTCACTGATCTGGAGGTGTTGGAAACCTCCTGTGAGCGGCTCATAGCTTTGGAGATTAAGTGTGAAGGCAGGATGAAGAGCACACTGGCCTTAAGCCTGCAGCTCATAGTGCCGCTGCTTCAGTAAATATATGAGCGCAGACTCCAGCGGCAGCGCCCGAGAGTTTGCAGAGCTGTCCGACCCAATCACAGTCAAAAGAGAAGGGATAAACCCAGTGCAGCCGCTTTGGACAAAGTTTAGCTGACTTTCTACAGTGACCTGGATGATTGAAAGCCTTCACGTATGAGGAGGATGTATAATGTATAATAAATTAGGTGTGTGGAGACTGCTTTAAATGCACACAAGCATGATGATGATCCTGTGAAACATTTCATGTGTGAATCTCATGGCTCAAAGACCAAGTTTAATGAGACATGGAAGCTAACAAGGTTAAAAACAGAAATCCTGAGTGTTCTCATCTCTCCGAAGAGTCTTGAATGTTAAATCAGCTGCAGATAGACAGATTCATCTAACTTATTCAGTTTACAGGTCAGTCACATACTAAGTGTGTATGCATACTTGCACATACTTCATACAAGACAGCTTTAAAGGTGCCATTTTGAATGGATAAAAAGTATCCTTATATCCTGCTTTAAAGGAATAGCTCACCCAAATAGATTGGCGCAAAATATGAACAAGTCCCGGTTCAGCCAATGGTGTGAGTTTGGGGGCGGGGCTACCGGCCTGCCTTCAGCTTTAAAGGAATAGTTCACCCAAATAGGAAATTATTATTATCCCTGTCCATTCAGAGTGGCTGTTATTCAGGCTCATTAGCATTGAATTGCTTGAGTGGCCCAAAATATCAACAAGTCCCGGCTCAGCCAATGGCGTGAGTTTGGGGGCGGGGCTACCGGCCTGCCTTCAGCTTTAAGAGTTGAACCCTTCAAACATTTTTAAATTGCTAAAATGTGTATTAAGCATTTAACATATACCACCAATCTCTGATGTCTCTAATAATATCAAAAAGCACACAAACGGACAGTAAAAATGCGAATCGTAAGAAAGCTTTGTCTGAATTTCGGCACAGGATTGCGCATAATTTTCATTCCCGCGTTCACACCCAAAGCGTGCACATGTAAAGCCACCTTTCATATAGTGCCAAACGTGCTTAAACGGTCAAATACACCGAAAAATACACATTGTCACAATGTCTGTCTTGCTGAGTATTCACATAAGCACAATCGTCCTAAGTGAAAGTAAACAGTTCAGAAAGAAAACGCATGTGTATACTGGATCCGTGCGTCAGGTCTTAAAGTGACAGCAGCCTAATAAATGTGCCGCTCTCTATGTTGTTAATGTTAATCAAACAACAAAAGACAAAGAGAAAATCACTTGCTGCTTTTGACTGATTAACTTTTGTAACTTTAATTGATTAATCTGTATATCATTTTTACAATAAAGACTATCCAGTGTTATATTTCTGTACCTGAATAGCTCCACTATGCTTAGACCTACCTGAAAAACTTTAAGCAGTTTATTTCATTTGTATCTTTATTCTGTTGTATTTATTTGTGCTAACCTTAGTAATTTGTTTGTTCTTATTTTATTGCTGTTTACTAGTCTTTAAAAAAAATTCAGATCATTTATTATAGCTTGTCAAATTTGCTGCTATTTGGGTGTGAGCAAAAACACGCCGTTTTTGTGTGTGTCCCTTTAAATGCAAATGAGCTGCTGCTCCCGCCCACTTTCCAGAAGAGGGCGGAGCTTTAACAGCTCACACTTCGGTTGCTCAACAACAACAAAGCTGGAGAATCTCACGCAGCCAAAATGAGGATTGTCAGTAACGGTGTTCAGCCTTACATTGTTCAAACCGGAGTCGACACTGATGGAGAGACTCAGGAAGAAGTTACAACTTTTAGACATTAGTTAGAGGATAAATTTATGTAGCTGCTGTGGAGTTGATTCAACTCATCGACTAGCATGTGCCGTCATGTTAATCTTTTGTGCAAATCCAGCGTTGAATTGACCCTCGTTTGTGAAGCAGTCCGGCGTAAAATAACATCAGATTAATAAGATGTTTTGTGGGCGAGTCTTATGTAACACCGATACATTTCTGTCAAACACAACTTCAGTTTGTGCTAGCATAAAGTAATAGAGCGTATGGAGGCTAAGGGAAAGCACACGGAAAGTGGAGCTGCCTGAACTAAAAAAACACATTGTATTACTTAAAAATACTTACATTTTCTTCATCTGCAGCTTTGCCTCACTTGCAAAAACAAAATGGCGGCGCCGTGGGTGGAAACGTGCATATTAAGGGGCGGTAATGTTATAATAAGATCCCCTTCCTATGTCACTAGGGGAGCGAAATCTGAGCGGCTCGTTTTTTCACATGCTTGCAGAGAAAGGCTTGCCAAAACAAAGTTACTGGGTTGTCCTTTTTTACGTTTTCTGGGTTAGTAGATGCATCGGGGACCTGATTATAGCACTTAAACACAGAAAAAGTCAGATTTTCATGATATGTCCCCTTTAATTAAAATCTGTCATCATTAGGGATACAAAGGAGTGGAAAATTTCCAGAATTTCTGGAAACTTTCCAGGATTTTTTAAAAGTTTCTGGAAATTTACGGGAAATTTTCCGCCCATTTGCATCCCTAGTCATCATATAAAGTGATCTCTTCAGAAGAAATTATTGATTGCATAGGCTTTCAATGGATAGACAAAAATGAGATAATATTAAAAAACATTTATAAGACAGTATATACGGCGGTTCATCCCCATGGTATCGAAAATGGTACTGAATATCGATACTTTTCAAGGCAGAAATTGCAGTATTGTGAGGGTGCCACTTTTCAAAGGCTGCTGTGACTGAACAAGGTTGTGAAGCACTGCTCTACAGGACACGCATTGCATCATGTTTGCGTGCGTTCTGCAGTTGCTCAGCATGTGTTGCACGTAGAAAGACCCATCGCTCAAGCAGGTCCCTAAGGCCGTTCGCGCCTCAGTGTGGATGACAGACGTGCCGCGTCACTGCTGCTCGTCTGCACGGCTGACCCTGAGGTGAACAGCAGCGTTGCCAAGTATAAAGCATTTCACCCGATACACCACCTTTATTCTCGGCCAAGGTGCTTTAAAAAGAATCTTTTTCCAACTAACCAACTACCCTTTCCCCCTCCAGCAACTGCTTATCGCAGTGTTGTTCACTGATGTGAGAGAATATCGACTGAAAATAATGTGGACAGCTCTGTAAACACATCCAAAATGTACAGAACAAGGTCTGATAGGATCTTTCAATATATTATGCACTTATTGTAGACTGTCATCCACACAACTCTCCTCAAACAGGAACTGAATGTTTACATTACTAACATGATTAAAAGTATACTGTACGAATAATTTACAGTACATTTATGCATTTATAGCAGATGCTTTTATCCGAAGCATCTTACGAAAGAGAAATAATATTCTAATACTATTATACTGCTGTATACTAATATGAAATCTAAAACATTACAGTCAGAATTTCTATATATATATATAATTTTTTTTTTTAGGTCTAACAAAATTGAATCCCAGAGCCTGCTTAAAAATGTTCAAAAACACCATTTGATGCATAATATACACTATTGGCCAACTATAAATTGTAATATTCATCCTTGTACAGACATTGTGCAAAACTTACCAAAATTTAATATCATGACAACAAAACTGAAAGGTTGAATATAACTTTATATAACTTTCTAGTCTCATGTGAACATACATTTAAGTCTTGTGGTGATAATGTGTAAAAAAACGACTTTTTAATCAGTCTTTTTATAAACTATAGTTTTTTTAGAGAATGTATTTTCAATGCAAGTGTATTCTGTACTGCACTGACAGATTTTTTCAAGCAATAAACAAGTTAAAAACAAGTCTGAACAGCAAAATCCTTTTTAATGAGCAATTTTGTCTTTTTGAATATCCACAAATTATTAAAACAAGATAACTACTGAAAAGCAACACTGCACAAGATCAGAAAACTTGTTTCCATAGAATGTATTTTGTCTGAACACTTGGTCCCATTTACTTCCATTGTGACGAAAACTATCTCAGTAGCCACGCCCCAAACTCATGCTATTGGTTGAGCTGGAAAGAGACTGACAGATCTGAGTGGACCGCTCTCAATATTCTGATGGTGCTCAATGTTTACACTTCTGGCCAGGGTTTTTCCTGCATTGAAAATATTTTGGCGGCTGCCACAATGGATCTTTATCCCGCCAAAGCTTTATTTGATCATTTAATGTGAGGATCCCAGTACCCACTGATAGCCGGCTGCTTTAACCCTTTAAGTCCTGAAGGCATTTTTAGAGTTGTTTTTTTCTGAGCGACAGACACAAAAGTAAAGACATTTTCTGCGATCGGAGCATGTTTCATGAAGTTATAAGTGAAAACGCCATGTGAAAGCTACATTTGATTTTACTTGATGTGTACCTGTGGAGTTTCATGTGTCGTAACTCAGAATATCGTGTTGAAGAATATCGACACAATAAATTATGTTGTTTTTGCACTCATTTTCATTGATTTTGTACTTGTTTTTGTACTTGATAATTGTGAGAATCTGCTATAAATAAGGATGTGCCATTTTCCACGCTCGGAGCATGTTTCATGAAGTTACAAGCGAAAACGTGACAAATGCCACATCCGTGTATTATTTACATATGGGCCTTCAAGCACAAAAACTCACTCAAGTTTAGTCAAAGCCCAAAACAATTATGCTTGTTGTACTCTACTCAGTGAGACCTTGACATATGACACATGACTATCTGAGATGTATGATGTTTTTGACGTATTACAGTACAAAACATTTTTTTTTATTATTTATCAGCAAATAACTCAGCACTACTTAGGAGTTAATCAAAGTGGCTACATTCATTGTAAAGTTCAGACTCTAAGCTTTCAAACGACGCCTATTTTGTGTTGATCAAGGCAGTAGTTTTGAAAAACAAGATTATTATACTTTTCATAGCTAGGTGGCGCTACAAGTTTGAGTTCATCAAAATGGTTAGATGCATTAAAAAGCTGAGTTTCTAAGCTTTACAATTATACCTATTTTTATTATTCAATTTTGGGTTTAAGGGGTTAAAACACTTTGTGTAAGCGCTCTGTGAAGTGCATCAAAGGTTTCTATTTACAATGTGTTTTTGCAGCGTTGAGCTTTGTAGCCAATCACAGACATATCTGTCGAGCGCCTGAACGCAACGGCCAAAATTAGATGAGTTTAAGTTAGTCAGAATTTGTTCAAATGGCAGAGTTTTTGTTCAGCGAATCCTTTCATAAATGTCAATCAGTCACTCAGTGTGTGTAAAGGAATGGCTTCCTCTCAAACAGGTCACAGGACACTGACAGCCTTCAGCTGTGGATGGTGAAACGCAGAGCAATGAAGGAGAAACTGAGAGAGAGATGAGCCCTCAGGCACAGATGCCCTGTGGCAGACTGACAGGAAGTGTGCCTGAGGGTCCGTCCCGCCACAAATCACTCACGCGCTGTGACCCATCCACGCCGGGCCGTAGAAATGGCTTTCTAATGACTTTGCATTACGGTCTATTAGGACGCCACATTGATGTTTCTCTGCAGGATCTCTTGCTCTCGGTGTGTTTGTTCTCAGAATTTTAATGGCTGCCATTTTGACGTACACTACGCAATGCCGATTTTTTTTAGCAAACAAGGTGTTGTGTGGAAAAACAGGTCTGGATATTTATCCTCACATCCATCAGGAACTAATGCTGTAATGAGGATGGTGAAGTCCTATAAAAAACACAAAACATTTCAAGCAACGACTGTCAATAGTGTTTTAGCACTAATGAGAACGCTGGAAGGAAGGAAAGCTTCCTCTCTGTGATTTGTAAATGGATGTGATCATGTGGGCTGCCAAAGAAAATCTGATATTGGATCAAAAAAAAAACAAATACATAACGGCTAAAAGGAGAGCGCTGAATGCCACAGACAGAAATGACGCACATCCAAGATGGAATCGATGCAGAATAATGTGGAATGCTTCCTGTCATTAAAATGAGCTGTGAAATACACACAGGTGATAAAACCAAACACTGGCGTTATCTAATAGAGGAGAACGGCCGCTTATAATTTTACATATTTCACAATACATGTATCAAAATAGCTGAATAACTCCTAATAAACAGCTAAATGTCCTATGAAAGGGGTTTGAGAGAAAAAAAAAAAAAATATATATATATAAAATGCATTTTTTTGTGTCTGTTTTGTTCTATTGACAGCCCTAGTTTTTAACAGTAATAATTACAAATCTCCATAGGATTTGGAAAGAAGGAAGGAAGGAGGAAGGGAAGGAGGAACGGAGGAAGGAAGGAAGGGAGAAAGGGAGGAAGGAAGGAAGGAAGGAGGAAGGGAGAAAAGAAGGAAGGGAAGGAGGAAGAAAGGAAGGGGAGGAAGAAGGGAGGAAGGAAGGAAGGATAGGAGGAAGGAAGGAAGGAAGGGAGGAAGGGAGGAAGGAAGGAAAGAAGGAAGGGAAGGAGGAAAGGAAGGAAGGAAAGAAGGAAGGGAAGGAGGAAGGGAGAAAAGAAGGAAGAGAAGGAGGAAGAAAGGAAGGGGAGGAAGAAGGGAGGAAGGAAGGAAGGAAGGAGGAAGGGAGAAAAGAAGGAAGGAAAGAAGGAAGGAAGGAGGAAGGGAAGGAGGAACGGAGGAAGGAAGGAAGGGAGAAAGGGAGGAAGGAAGGAAGGAAGGAGGAAGGGAGAAAAGAAGGAAGGGAAGGAGGAAGAAAGGAAGGGGAGGAAGAAGGGAGGAAGGAAGGAAGGATAGGAGGAAGGAAGGAAGGAAGGGAGGAAGGGAGGAAGGAAGGAAAGAAGGAAGGGAAGGAGGAAAGGAAGGAAGGAGGAAGGGGGAAAGGAAGGAAGGAGGAAGGGAGAAAAGAAGGAAGAGAAGGAGGAAGAAAGGAAGGGAATGAGGAAGGGAGGAAGGGAGGAAGGAAGGAAAGGAGGAAGGAAGGAAGGAAGGAAGGAAGGAGGGAAGGAAGGAAAGAAGGAGGAAGGAAGGGAAGGAGGAAGGAAGGAAAGAAGGAGGAAGGAAGGAAGGAAGGAAGGAAGGAAGGAGGGAGGGAGGAAGGAAGGGAAGGAGGAAGGAAGGAGGAAGGAAGGAAGGGAAGGAGGAAGGAAGGAAGGAAGGAAGGAAGGAAGGAAGGGAAGAATTAATAATTATTAATAATTATGATTATTATTAGTTGCTGCTGTTATAAAATTAAATATGAAAAAATAAAAATAATATTAATAATGATAAAAATAAGAAATTAACTCAAAATAAACCTAAAAATAAATACAATGACATTTATTTATTTGTTTGGTGATATAATTATATTTATTGTTTTATATATTTATATACATATTTAATAACTAAATAACTAAATAAATAAATAAATAAAATATAGTTTTATATACTGTATATACATATAAAACTGCAAAAAGGTGTGAAAACCTAAAAAATTGTTAAAAATTGTGAATATGAAATAGTGACCAGTTATTTATCTGACAAAATTACTGGGCAAAAAGCTTTAGGTTTTATTTTACTATGTAAAAAAAAAAGCAAAAAAAAAAGCAAACACTGACAACAACATAATCAGTTATTAAAATTTCACTGGTCCTCTCGTTTTTGCATGTGTTCATAATTTCTGGCCAAAAATTATGTCGCACAATTTGTCATGTTTCATTGCGTTATTATACAAATAAAACAATCGACTCTAAGCACAACTACGCAATATGCTTATAAAATCTCTAACACATTTTTAATAATATTTGGATAACGGGTGAAAATGTCAGTTTTCCTAGTGCAGAATCCATGTGGATACTGTCTATTTGGATCGTCTCAGTAATCGAAGGATACAGACAAAGTAAACGACCGTTCCTGCAAGAGGCCAAGGGTTGTCAAATATTCATCAATCTCCTCTCTCATTCTCTCTCTCTCTCTCTCTCTCTCTCTCTCTTCTGACATGGTTCACGGTTAAACCCTTATTCTCTGATGCCTTCCTTCAGAAACAACAGCCCATTCACAACCCAAGGCGTCTTGGCAACTTCAGAGCAACATCTGTTTGTTTGTGGCACTCAACGCCTCGGCAAACCACCAGAAAGTCTCAGTATCGTAACTCAAGCCTGTACCTTGGCAGGTGGGTAAGGTGGCGCTCCAGGTGCCATTGCGGGTGCAGGTGCGGAGAGAAACGCTCCCGTTCTCCATCACGTAACCGGGCTGGCAGGAATACGTCACATTCTGTCCGACGGTGAAGTCCTCGCCGAACCTCAGGCCACTGGCAGGTACGCCTGGATCCCCACAGCTAATCACTATTACAGCAGAAGAAGCACACAAACCGCATTATGGAAACACCATTATCTGAGTGGGTGTACATGAATAACATCATAAAACTGTTTATGGTTTCAAGACTGTCTCCAAGGGAAATATAACTAAACAAACAATTATTCTGGATGCTTCTGTTACAGTTCTGCCTGTCACATTGATAGTATAATGGTCAAGCCTCGGGGTTAGAAGCTACAGCTGAAAAATGGCACATTTTGTCATCGTACAGAACAACATCTTCGGTTAAACAACATTTAGACGGTCAAAGCATAATGACAAGCTTAATGACATTTTAAAATGAGAAATTCTCACTTTGGTCTGACTAAAATGAAACTTTTAAAACACATTAGGGGCGGGATTTCCTGTTCGACCAATCAATGTCAGGCGGGGGGCGTGTCTGAAAACATTCATCATTTGTGCCATTCTGAAATGACTTCACCTTTAACATCCACAGTTTATCTTGTCAGATCAACAAAGAGCATCACATCAGAGCATTGAGTAATTCGCCGCACTCCCCCGCTCATTATTTTCCGTCTACCCCAACATCAATCTTGCATTACACGTCAGTGAGAGATTGATTCTGCCTGTCATCTCATCCTACTATTACTTAGACGGCGACGGTAATAAATCCTGTTGCATTAATGAGATTTCTCATGAGGTGAACACGGTCTGAGCAACAACATCAGTCGTTTTGGCTAATTACAAATGGGCGTCTTGTTATTGCGGTGAGTCTTTGCCAACATTTACCAAGAAACACAGTTGGGGGGAAAACAGAACAGATGAAGGAAGACTTTAACTCTGCCAGCATGTTTCAGTACGTACGGGTGCAGTTGGGCTCGGCGCCAGACCAGGTTCCGTTGGCCAGGCACTGCCGGGAGGGAGAACCGGAGAGCCGGTATCCATCCACGCACGAGTAGATGATGGAGTGAGAGAAGCTAGTGCCATGTACTCGCAAAACCTGCCCGTTCGCCGGAGTCCCAGGATTCCCACATTGAACAGCTATTGGATGAAAAAGATTTGCATTAGTAGTGCATCATGAACACAGTAGCCTTTAAAAATGAATATGCTTGTGGCTACCATTAAAGGAAGTATTTGCATAAAATGGCATTGCAGACATTCTGAAAGTTTGCTTTGGTCCAGTGTTGTTGGCAACTAACTGAAATAAGTTGAAGTACGTTTTGGGCTCTACTAGAACAGGTTTGCATGCATTATTTTCCTCATATTCTCCATTGTTGCAGCTCCTCTCTTCCCAGTCTGTCAGTAACGCTCTGTTTAGTTCCTGTCTCTATGAAGTCCCTCCTTCTGAAAAGCACAATGTGCTCTGATTGGTCGGCTGGAGCAGTGTGTTGTGATTGGTCAAGCGCTTCAAGCATGTTTGGGAAATGTCCCGCCCCTTACCATAACCGCCAGTTTCAACACAGTAAATTCCCCGGTGTTAAATTAACACTGTTTGGTGTTCATATGGGAACAACCAGGAGGGTGTTAAAGTAACACCGAAGCAGTGTTAGAGTTAATTAGATACTTAAGTGATTAAATGAGTGATGATTGTTCAATTATTGAAGACACCTGATGATAACAAGCACAATCACTGAAGGAAAGAGAAACACAAGAACAACAACTGACTTCCAGCCATAGCCTTAGACGAAATCAACTGAAAAGACATGAAATCTCTCTGACTTTATTTCTGTCATTTGTCTACAGTTCTTTTTGAGAATTAACAGAGGTTTAGATGTTGATGTTTTATTGAAAATATGTGGTTATCATTATGGTGATCGGTGTTTCCTTTAGTTGGGCAGCTCGACTCTTGATTTTTTTTTTTATGTCAGTTTGTGTAACAGTGTTTACAAAAACACATAATTTATTGCAAAGAAAGCCAACATGCTGACATGCTGCAATGCATGATGGGAGTCATGAGTTTTATACTATTGTGGACCCTGGCATGCATTATGGCATGAAGTATGTCAACACTGTTGAGATTCATATGCGGATTCTTGATGTGTGTGTCTGAACAACGTGTTTTTGTTTTTTTAGAAAAAGTGCATCATTCAGACACACCAACATCAAGAATCAGCATATGAATCTCAACAATGGTGACATGCCTCATGCCGCAATTCAAGTTGGGAACCACCATAGTATAAAACTCATGGGCATGAAGTATGTCACCATTGTTGAGATTCATATGCTGATTCTTGATGTCTGTGTGCATTTTTCCCCCCAAGAATATATTTAAAAATCAAAATTCAGAATGTCTGATCTGTGGTAAGAAGGTATTGTTGGTGAAAATCTATTAACAACAAACAGCCACTTTTAGTCAATGATGAGAGTAACTAATCACTTTTCTTTATGATGATGAAAGTGAAATCACCTGATTGTCTTTGTTTATGGCTTCCTTTGCAACAGATTGTGTGTTTTGGTAAACACTGTTACAAAAACCACAAACTGATCTAAAATTCCAAGAGTCAAACTGGCCAACTAAATGAAACACCGATCACCATTATGGTGACCAAACATTGGTCATTGGTCTCGTCTTCAATAATCGAACAATCATCACTCAGTTCATCACTTAAGTATCTAATTAACTCTAACACTGCTTCAGTGTTACTTTTAACACCCCGCTGGTGGTTCCCATATGAACACCAAACGGTGTTAATTTAACACCGGAATTTTTCGATTGTGATGATTGTTCGATTATTGAAGACACCTGATGATAATGAACACAATCACTGATGGAAAGAGAAACACAAGAATCATCTCGGTTTCTGGCTTCCTTTGCAACAAATTATGTGTGTTGGTAAACACTGTTACAAAAACCACAAACTGACCTAAAAATCCAAGAATCAAACAGCCCAACTAAATGAAACACTGATCACCATTGTGGTGACCAAACATTTCCAATAAAACATCAACATCTAAACCTTTGTTAATTCTCAAAAAGAACTGTAGACAAATGACAGAAATAAAGTCAGTCTGGTTTGTAATAAGAGAGATTTAATGTCTTTTCAGTTGATTTTGTCTAAGGCTGTGGCTAGAAGTCAGTTTTTGTTGTGTTTCTCTTTTCTTCAGTGAATCTGCTCATTATCATAGGTGTCTTAAATAATCGAACAATCATCACTCAGTTAATCATTTAAGTATCAAATTAACTCTAACACTGCTTCAGTGTTACTTTTAAAACCCTGCTGGTGGTTCACATATGAACACCGAACAGTATTGATTTTTCGATTGTGATGATTGTTCGATTATTATAAGACACCTGATGATAACGAGCACAATCACTGAAGGAAAGAGAAACACAAGAATCATCTTTGTTTCTGGCTTCCTTTGCAACAAATTATGTTTTGGTAAACACTGTTACAAAAACCACAAACTAACCTAAAAATCAAGAGTCAAGCTGCCCAACTAATTGAAACACTGATCACCATTATGGCGACCTTCAGTGATTGTGCTCGTTATCATCAGGTGTCTTCAATAATCGAACAATCGTCACTTAGTTAATCACTTAAGTATCTAATTAACTCTAACACTAAGAATATTGTGACGTGTTTGTTCCCAAAAGAAAACTCAAGACTACAATGGAGGCGTTTCAGGGATTTCAGAAACAGTGACACTGATAGAGAGAATAACTCCCGCTGGAGGGACTTTGGAAAACTTTTTCATGCACAAACAACAAAACTAAAGAAAGTTGCATAAAAGCATAATAGGTCCTCTTTAATACATACCATAATAGTATATAAATAATACTAAAATAATCACTCAAGCTTGGGCACTTAATTAAGTGCAATTTGATTATTCTGCATTGATTATTTGAGCCCAGAAGTTTTTTCCTCTGAATCTAATAGATTTTGTTCAGTTTTCTCCCCTCACTCGCGGGTCGGGTGGGGTTAAATTGTGGGGAGATGTTGGTGTTTGTTCGGCCTGGGAAATCACAGGGGGGCATGATGGGATTTAATGCAAGACAAGCTGTTAGACCAGAGCTGCGTAGCAAAAACATTCAAGCTTGAGAAATTTCAGCCTCCTGGGACCTGCACGCTAACAATCTGTAAATCTGTTTTATAGCCCAGCTTGGCGCTGGACCGCAATAACCCGTCACCCTCGAGATGACATGGACAATGCGTCAGGCTGAAAGAGCTAGAAAGAAAAAACACTTTTAAGCCATTTCCTCTGGTGCAAGGTCGTCTTCTGCGTGAATTACAGAACGCCGTGACACCGGCTCAAATGTTTTGTTCTTTCGACATCATATCAGTGTCAGTGTACACGCTGTCTAATGGAGTTACTTACGTTTGCAGGTGGGCTGACGGCCCGACCAGGTGCCGTTGGGGAAGCAGATCCGCTCAGCCGAGCCGTAAAGTGTGTGACCCGTGGCACAGGTGAAGCGCACTTTAGCGTGCTGCTGAAAGCTGCCCTCCTCGCGCGTGGCATGGGCCGGCGTGCCCGGATCCCCACAGCCGCCCCTTTTATCACCTGCGGGCACAGCACACATAAACATACTATTCTGCATACTTTATCCCAGTTTTTTTCCAGCTAAGAGAGCTCTTGGATGGAAACAAACTGCATGTCTCTTCTAGTAAAAACAGTGACAGTAAGTTACTGGGAGTGTGTGCAACCCATGGGAGTCTAAAACTGCAGACTTGGTCAGTATGTAACACATAATGTGCAGCCATTATTATAATATCAACCAGAATCACCCTGAACAGGTTCATTTTGCCATAATGGCCAACTGACTGTACACTATACATGGCTACTCCCTAAATAAATAAATACACAGGTGTGAAATATTGATTTGACTGCATTAATTAGTACAAAATGGCAGTTTTTGTCTCGTTTCAAACATAAATGTCACTAAAATATTATATATATTCACTATAACATATTATTATATGTGCCAAAGAGTTCAGAATACTCAATGTAATTCAAAATATATTCTCTGAAACCAAGATTATATATTATAAAATTTGGCTAGTAAGTAAATTTACCTTATACATTTAAATTATAAAAATATTCCACAACATAAATGTTTCTTGAGCAGCAAATCAGCATATTAGAATGATTTCTGAAGGATCATGTGACACTGAAGACTGGAGTAATGATGCTGAAATTTCAGCTTTGATCACAGGAATAAATTACACTTTACTATATATTCACATAGAAAACAGCTATTTTAAATTGTAATAATATTTCAGAATTTTTATTGTAGTTTCGAAAAAATGAAAGTTTGGTGAGCACATTTCTTTCAAAAACATAAAAAAATGATCCTTTTCCACTAAATATATCTAAACATCCCTAAAACAACTAGAATGAAAAATATGACTATTCACCCCGGCCATGTCAAAACATCCATCATCTGCAGTTGAAATCTCTACACCAACAACCCTTTTCTCACCCTTCAAAACTCAAACTCAAAAGTAAATGTTGATCATAGATGTGACTGTTGGGATTAAATGGATTAATGAAAGTCAAAATCATATTACAATTTGACAGCAAAACAGACCTGCTCAGTGATGTTTTAGAGACATTATAAATGCGAGCGGAAGCTTCATTTGGACACAGAGGAGTTTTCCAGCGCCAAACTGCTACTGCTTGGATAAAGAGCAGTTAGAGATCTCAAAGGAACACTTCGCCTGTTCTCGGAGCTGTCACTCATCATGCAGCTTCAGAAGATGCCAAGAGAAGAACTTTCTGTGTGTGAAAATACTATTTGATTGAGCTTACACAATCTTTTTGCTCACCTAACTTGTACGATTAGGCGGAGATACTAACTGGAAGCCAACAGAAAAGCAAAAACAATGACAACAGCTTTTTATTACTGGGAAAATCTTTTCCCCTGCATTTCACCTCTGCTTTAGCTTGTTTCCTAGTCTAGCTTTCTAATAAACCTGGCATTGTCCACTATGAATATTGCTGGATCTGTGACAAATTGCTTATGTTCCTCTATTATAACTCTCTTTGGATAAAAGCGTCTGCTAAATGCATAAATATTGCACAAGAGTTTGAAATATAAAGGTGTTTTCCTTTTTAAAGCTCGACAGCCCGGTCAGTAGCTTAATAGCGTCTTTTGTGTTTCACACAAGAAAGAAACTCATATACAGGTCTGGAACAACACGAGGGCGAGAAATTTTCACTTTTGTGTGAATTATTCCTGTAGAAGACCCATATTGCAATTTTGAAGTGCAAAAACCAGGCGAAACTCTCAAGAAAACAAGTGAAGACACATTTATATGTTGCTACTGGCGAGAAGACGAATTAGCAGGCGCGTGAGAGATGCGACACCTTTCCAAATGACAGTGTGATAAGCAACAGGCTATCAATTATCATCTAGCGGCCGCCAGCATAAACCATTAGCATAAATAATTATGGTAAAATATTCATTGAACAGGGCTGGATGGCGCAGACAGGAGCATTGAGCCCTGTTCTCGAGTCAGCGATGACCCAAACATCAAATCCTTTTTAATTACACGAACAACCACCCTGAGGCCAATCGGAAAGCCCAGACTCAGCAAACGGCCCGCGAACCCTGGGGAACGACTAACTTGTGGCTTAACCAGGGTCTTTATACATGAATAAACAGGAAAAACAGCACCACTCCATGAGAGCGCCGTGTTTTTCCAGTCAAATACTTTCGCTTTAGTTCATTAGAAATCTGGGACATTCCTTTTTCTACTCCATGGCACAGAAAATGAGTGGCGGATTGTACTCATCTGACATCATGCCAAGCATGCTGATGTAGCGCGGAGAAAGAAAGACACACGCAGAGAGAAATGCTATTCATGGCAGACCCACGTTTGTTTGAATAGCCAACCCCATGTGTCCCGATGTAGAAAAGACTGACTTTTCTTGCTCATTAACCTCCGTCGGCCTGACGTCCTGCCTTTGTTGGCATGTTACGAACAGACAGCGAGCTGAAAAGATCCGTCCCCCCTCAAGTGGCCATAAAAGCCGCAGATCCATTCAACTGATACTGAATGTTTTCTGCTCTTGATGGACATTGTGTGGACATGTGTGCTTACATAAGCTTCATTAGATTCTTCTACAAAGGTGAAGCTGTTGAATTCTACAGCAGTGGATATAGTTGCCATTAATTGGCACAGCAGTGAGGTGTGAATTCGAGTTAAAGTCGCCCACCAGTAGCTTAGCGGGGTATAATAAGGCTGCGAAGTTCGTTACATAAGGAACTCTGATTCACCTGGCAGTGCAGAACGCTATTGATTTTGCTTTCCATCCACATTTTATAACATTGCGCTGGTAGTATCGGCTTTTTTGTCTTTAGTGAAATTAATTTTTCCAAATAATGTGATGCAAAAACAACACGGAAGCAGGCGCTCCAGGGGACGTGCATGGGGTTTTCTTATCTTAAAGAAAAACATGCAGCTGGAAAGGCTTTAAAATGAAGCCAAGATGCAACAGCACCTGACTGGCTAACTAACCCATGGAGTCGTACACCTCCTAAAATCTCCAGCAATCGAGATACTGGATTACTGTCGAATGTCCCAGAAATCCAGAGCACAGTCTCAACATCAAACCTCCCGAGAAGAGCCGAGCATGTTCACACAGAATAAAGAAGTGAAGCTAGAAAGACACAGAGAGCCCTAAGGAAAATGTTATTTCTCAGAGGCTGCTCTTTCAAAGCTCAGGAGGATTTGAGTTATGCTTCATTTAGGTATAACTTCATCTCAGATGTTTCTCCTGAAATTCCTTTGGAGAAACAAAAAGTAACATGCCATACAGTTTGAGTAAAATTAATGTGGTTAGATTAGATAAATCCAAAAGTATATTAAAAATGCAAAATGTAAACTATATTTATGTCCACTATGATAACTACATACAAATCGCA
Source organism: Mylopharyngodon piceus (assembly GCA_039654765.1). Lineage (NCBI taxonomy): Eukaryota > Metazoa > Chordata > Actinopteri > Cypriniformes > Xenocyprididae > Mylopharyngodon > Mylopharyngodon piceus. The sequence continues at coordinate 19,188,096 of CM077445.1, forward strand.
ACATGGGGTCATATGACAACAACGTAACATAACAACATGACATGATATAACATTGACAGCACTAAATAAAATGACATTACATAACATGACATATCACAATATAACACAAAATAACATAACATAACAACATAACATAACACAACATGGCATGACAACATAACAGCATAACAAAATAAAATGACATGACAACATAACGTAACGTAACGTAACATAACAGCATGCCATGATATAACATGGCATAACATAACAACATGACAACATAACACAAAAACACAAAATAACATAACATAATATGACATAACATAGCATGACATAACACAACATAACACAAAATAAAATAACATGACATGACAACATAACATAAAATGATAACAACATAACATGACATGACATAACATAACATGACAACATAACACAAAATAAAATAACATGACAACGTAACATAACAGCATGACATATGACGACATAAGATTACAACATGATAACATAACATAAAATAAAATAACATGACAACAACATAAGACATGACAACATAACAGCATGACATATGACGAGATAACATATCATGACAACATAACACAACATACAAAATAAAATAACATGACATAACATAACAACATCATATGACATGACAACATGACAACATAACACAAAATAAAATAATATGACATGACAACAACATAACAGCATGACATATGACAACATAATATAACATAACATGACAACATAACACAACATAACACAAAATAAAATAACATCAAAATAACGACATGACAACATAACAGCATGACATGACATGACATAACATATCATGACAACATAAAATAAAATAACATGACATAACAACAAAATAACATGACATGACAACATAACACAACAGCATGACATATGACATAACACGACAACATAACACAACAGCACAACATCATATGACATGACATAACAACATGACAACATAACAAAATAAAATAACATGACATATAACATAACATGACATGACAACATAACAGCATGACATATGACATAACATAACATATGACAACATAACACAAAGTAAAATAACATGACATAACAACAACATAACATGACGACTACATAACATAACAGCACAACATGATATGACATGACAACAACATGACACAAAATAAAACATGACATGACATTACGTAAAATGCCAACATAACACAACAGCACAACATCATATGACACGACATAACATGACAACATAACACAAAATAAAATAATATGACATGACAACAACATAACAGCATGACATATGACGACATAATATAACATAACATGACAACATACAACATAACACAAAATAAAATAACAACAAAATAACGACATGACAACATAACAGCATGACATGACATGACATAACATATCATGACAACATAAAATAAAATAACATGACATAACATAACAAAATAACATGACATGACAACATAACACAACAGCATGACATATGACATAACACGACAACATAACACAACAGCACAACATCATATGACATGACATAACAACATGACAACATAACAAAATAAAATAACATGACATGACAACATAACACAAAATAAAATAACATAACATGACATATAACATAACATGACATGACAACATAACAGCATGACATATGACATAACATAACATATGACAACATAACACAAAGTAAAATAACATGACATAACAACAACATAACATGACGACAACATAACATAACAGCACAACATGATATGACATGACAACAACATGACACAAAATAAAACATGACATGACATTACGTAAAATGCCAACATAACACAACAGCATGACATGATATGACATAACATGACAACATAACAACATAACACAACAGCACAACATCATATGACACGACATAACAACATGACAACATAACAAAATAAAATAACATGACGACAACATAACACAAAATAAAATAACATAACATGACATAACATAACATAACATATGACAACATAACACAAAATAAAATAACATGACATATAACAACAACATAACATGACATGACAACATAACATAACAGCACAACATGATATGACATGACAACAACATGACACAAAATAAAACATGACATGACATGACATTACATAAAATGCCAACATAACACAAAACAAAATAACATGACGTAACAAACAGAACATAAACAACATAAACAGAACATAACAACATGACATAACATAACTACTGTTTGAAATGTTCAGCATCTTATAGTTTCAGCATCGTTCTGTTTCACGTGCTATTTACAAAAAAAACCTGCTTGTGAAAGGCAGCATACAGCAGACATGCGGTGCAGTATTCAGTAGTGAGCTAGAATCCCATTCTGAACAGTCAAAAAGACAAAATCAGACAGAGGGGGAAAGATTGAGAAAAAAGAGAACGAATGAAAGAAAAAGAAGAAACTCCCAGCTCATGCTGTTTCTGGGTCAGCGCATGCAGCGCTGCATACAGATGCGCGTGGAGAGGAGTGTGTGATTCTCACAGAGGCTTTTGAAGAATGTTGAAGTGTTTAAATGCACAATATGTTTGGTCAATATAAACTGTACAAAGTCGCACAGGTTTGGCACGACACAAGGGTGAGTAATGATGACGGTTTCATTTGTGGGTGAACTATTCTTTAAAAGAAGGAAAATCTGTGCATGTTAGTTGGACTCAGACAGACAGCTTGTCAGTAAGAAGAAACGGTGTAGTGTGTCACGCAGAGACAGAAGTCATTATTCAGCTCAACTTAATTAACTCATGTAAGACTGACACATAATGACAGGAAATAAGAAGCAAGACAAAGATGAGCTTCACTCAACAATGTGCTCATTCAAATGCATGATTTCTCTTTCAAACAAAAGTCAAAGCCTGAACAAGCCGATACAAAGGACTTATGTATTATCTGAAAGCAATAAGCCACGAGAGGCCGTGCGTTACTGTGATTTTACCACGGGAAAAGGAGAAGCTTTTACTTTTAAATGGAAAAAAAAACTTTACAGTCATTTTTGTGCCATTCTTATGGACAACGTGAAGCAGAGCATCTTAAACCTCCTTAACCGTGGTGAAAGCACTATAATGGATTATATGTTTTTTAATATTCATTTCAGTTATTTCAAAAAAGAGCCTCACAGTCCGCAAGCAAACTAGAAAAACACAACGTCGCTGGCCAAGCTTGTAAACATGACAAACAACAGGATAAAATGACCATTTCAATTTATTTTTGAAATTACTTTTAATATCTATGGAAAGCACACTCTCTCTGTCTCTCATATCTTCCACAAACACAGAGCCTTGTTGTTGCTACTTAATCAATACAGTCTTCAAGAATAGCGATGTTACCGCCGTGCCACAGAGAAATTTAGTTCAACTAATAATGCTGCTTTTTTGTAGAGAAGTTACTGCACAACACAAATGCATGTTCTCTCTCTCTCTCTCTCTCTCTCTCTCTGGGGTTTACAATACAATTAATATTCAGTAATATTATTGATTTAATTGCACATGCACTGTTGGAGGAGAACCGTCTGAGCTGAATGTTTCTGGATAATGATACGAACTTTGCAACATTTACACAGTTATTGAACCGAACTGAATCAACAGGGAACTAAATTGAGCTGAATAATAATGACACAATTATCTTCTGTAGAAATCAAATGTTTCATAATATATAAATACATGTGACTTGACTTAAAAACTGCATAGAAACAGCTCAAGACTCCATTACTAGCAACAATTGCTTTGGCTTCTTCAAGATGTGCAAGAAACATGTTTTATAGGAACAAAAACCTAAAAAATGTCTAAAAATATGGTAACCCTGGTATGAGCAAAACTGACTCTCGACCATTAAATTATTGAAAAATAATGCACAGCGCTTCATGTCATGGTCATTTTATCACTTGGCATTTGCATACATTTTCAATAACACAGAGTCCAGAGTCAGTTATTCCTTACATAAAATAAAAAAAAGAGCAATGTGATAAAATGCACTAATTAGCAACTAGAACGTGATGTTTGTTGGCTTGACAAAGCCTTTTTTGAAAGTTTGAAAGTTTTATACGCTTCCAAGCCATGTTTTTTTTTTTTTTTTTTTATCATGTTGCTAACATGTTTTAGCATTTTGCTAGCATGTTTTAACATGTTGCTGGCATGTTGTTAGCATGTTCCTACCATGTTTTAGCATGTTGTTGCATGTTTTATCACATTGCTAACATTATCCTAGCATGTTTTAGCATGTTGCTAGCATGTTTCATCACATTGCTAACATTTTAACACCTTGCTAGCATGATCCTAGCATGTTTTACCATGTTGCTAGCATGTTTTATCACATTGCTAGCATGATCCTAGATTGTTTTAACATTTTGTTAGCATTTTTTATCACAAAGCTAGCATGTTAATAGCATGTTTTAGGACATTGCTAACATGTTTTATCACGTTTCTATCATGATTCTAGCATGTTTTAGCACATTCCTAGCATGTTTCATCACATTGCCAGCATGTTTTAACACATTGCTAGCATGATCTTAACATGTTTTAAGACATTGCTAACATGATCCTAGCTTGTTTTACCATGTTGCTAGCATGTTTTATCACATTGCTAGCATGATCCTAGAATGTTTTAGCATTTTGTTAGCATGTTTTAACACATAGCTAGCATGTTCCTAGCATGTTTTAGGACATTGCTAACATGATTCTAGGGTGTTGCTAACATGTTTTATCATGTTTCTAACATGATCCTAGCAAGTTTTAGCACATTGTTAACATGTTTTAAGACATTTCTAGCATGTTGCTAACATGTTTTAACATATTCCTAGCATATTTTAACACATTGCTATCATGATCCTAACATGATATATCACATTGCTAACATGTTCTTAGCATCTTAGCATGTTTTAACATGTTCCTAGCATGTTTCATCACATTGCTAGCATGTTTTAGCACATTGCTAGCATGATCCTAACATGTTTTAGGACATTACTAAAATGATTCTAGCATGTTGCTAGCATGTTTTATCACGTTAATAGCATGATCCTAGCACGTTTTAGCATTTTTTTCACACGTTGCTAACATGAATTCACATTGCTAGCATGTTTTAGCACGTTGTTAATGTAACCCCTCACCCAGGTCCTACCCGCCCCGCTCTGCGCGGGCCTCGAACCTGCATCTCCGGCATGGGAGTCGGATGCTCTAACAAGGAGGCTAAAGGCTGCAACCTCTAACGTCTGTCGCTAGAGCATCTCTTGAGATCAGAGGAGTGAGGTTTACATGCACACCGACTACTAGCTGGCCTCCGTTACACTAACATGATCCTAGAATGTTTTAGCATGTTGCTAGCATGTTTTAGCACATTACTAACATGATCTGAACATGTTTTGGCACGTTGCTAGCAAAAAAACTACATATTTTATTCATGATTAAGCATATTTAATGAAAACTTATTTTTACTGCTACTTACTTGAGGCAAAAGTAGTTAGCATGAAGGATACACTTAAATTAACAGCATTTAAACAACTTCCGCTCACGTATTTGAAGGCAAACGTCATATTATGTGACTACAAATTACTTTACAGAGAGCTTACAACCTACTAGCTACATTCTGCCTTAAGAACAAATGGTGCAATGGAATAAAGTACAGAGTGAGTTACAAACTAGCTAGTAGTTCCAATTTAAGTAAGGACTTACAAATGGCTGGTGCAAACTGACCGTGGTGTGTCTTACCTGAGCAGTGAGGCTGGGAGCCGCTCCATTGGCCGTTCAGTTGGCAGGAGCGGGTGGATTCACCAATCAAAGCTCTGTCTTCTAAACACCTGTAGTGAACTGTAGAACCGAAGGTGAATTTCTCCCCCATCACAACAGCATGAGGAGGAGAACCAGGGTGACCACAGTCCACCTCTGCAGAAGAGAAACATCAATCACTCACTACTTGGATTTATTCACATAGCCTAGCTTTAATATATAAGACAACATGCTGAGATTACAGTAGATTTAATTGTTATCACGATTAATTAAAATTATGAATAATATTATATTATATTCATAATTCAAGGTTGTTAAAACACCAGACAGATTATGTGAAATACTTCTGCATTTTCAAAATTGATTGATTTTGGTGGTAAACCTGAAAAAAATGACAATGAAAGCTGACTGGACTTGACTTTGAGAATGATTGGCGTTTTCAAATCAGTGGAAATATGCGGATCTTTCTGTGAAGGTCTGCAGGCACAGATTCTGTGTGGGTCTGTCTGTAACCCTCTCGGAAGATCAACAAAAACAAGTGCTGCGTGGGTGAATTTTAGCAAAGTGAAAAAGGACCTTGTGCAATACGCAACATTTGCAAGATTACAGAGAACACATCTCTAAATTCAGCCCTGCTTTTACGCCTTCAACAATAAACTGTCTTCAGCAACAAGACAATTACTATTGGACTTGCCTGCTGTGAGCAACGTTCAAATTATCTTACATAATGCTTTTGTTTCTGAAGACTATGACATTTTTTTGCGCAACAAAAGCTTATTTAGCTTGTTCATTTGTTGAATATCTGTCTGACACACTTCGCTTAGAATCCATATTATATTAGATAGGTGTCTGTTAGGTCTGGACAACAGAGTTAAAACACAAAATCTCTATATTTTTGCCCTGAAATAGCTAAAAAGGTGTTTTTCCCAATAAGAGGAGCCATCTTTTCAACCAAACAGCCATTGCTGCCATGTAGAACTTAAATGTTTAGTAGAAATGCAAGGCATGTTAATCAGCTAATCAGAGTTTTTGTCCTAACCAATCGCGACAGTGATACGTGTGATTTTTCTAACCGATTCTATTTTAGAAACGGTTTGATAATGATAATCTCAGATAATGATATTTCTTCACTTTAGACTGAATCTTTCTGGTCACATTCAGTGTGAACAACTCAGAAACTTCAGATCTAAGCCATCGCAAGTTACCACTGGTGTTCCCCAAGGCTCAGTCTTGGGCCCGCTTTTATTTATTATTTATTCACTGTGCCTTGGACATATTTTTTTAGGAAATATTCAATAGGTATTCAATTCCACTGCTATGCTGATGACACCCAGCTTTACCTGTCTTCCAATTCTGTTTTTCCTCCACTTTCTCTGTCTAGCTGCTTAGCTGAAATTAAAAATTGGTTTTCATCAAATTTCCTTAAACTCAATAGTGGTAAAACTGAAATTCTTCTGGTAGGTACAAAATCTACTCTGGCAGAATCTGATAGCTTCTCTGTGACTATTGACCAGTCCATAGTTTTTCCATCCACGCAGGTTAAAAGTCTGGGTGTCGTTGTTGATAACACCTTATCTTTTGAAGCTCACATTTTTGATTTTTGATTTTTAATTTTTAATTTTTGATTGATTTAGTTGCGAGTGCAGTGCGCTTGCAGAGAGACTCGGCCCACACGCTCTTCTGATTGGGTGTGATTTGTGACTGATTTAGTTGCGAGTGCAGTGCGCTTGCAGAGAGACTCGGCCCACACGCTCTTCTGATTGGGTGTGATTTGTGACTGATTTGGTTTCGAGTGCAGTGCGCTTGCAGAGAGACTCCGCCCACACACTCTTCTGATTGGCTGTGATTTTTGATTGATTTGGTTTTGAGTGCAGTGTGCTTGCAGAGAGACTCTGCCCACACACTCTTCTGATTGGCTGTGATTTTTGATTGATTTGGTTTCGAGTGTGGTGTGCTTGCAGAGAGACTCCGCCCACACGCTCTTTTGATTGGGTGTGATTTGTGATTGATTTGGTTTCGAGTGTGGTGCGTTTGCAGAGAGACTCCGCCCACACGCTCTTCTGATTGGCTGTGATTTTTGATTGATTTGGTTTTGAGTGCAGTGTGCTTGCAGAGAGACTCTGCCCACACACTCTTCTGATTGGCTGTGATTTTTGATTGATTTGGTTTCGAGTGTGGTGTGCTTGCAGAGAGACTCCGCCCACACGCTCTTCTGATTGGGTGTGATTTGTGATTGATTTGGTTACGAGTGCAGTGCGCTTGCAGAGAGACTCCGCCCACACACTCTTCTGATTGGCTGTGATTTTTGATTGATTTGGTTTCGAGTGTGGTGTGCTTGCAGAGAGACTCCACCCACACGCTCTTTTGATTGGCTGTGATTTTTTGATTGATTTGGTTTCGAGTGTGGTGTGCTTGCAGAGAGACTCCGCCCACACGCTCTTTTGATTGGCTGTGATTTTTTGATTGATTTGGTTTCGAGTGTGGTGCGCTTGCAGAGAGACTCCGCCCACACGCTCTTTTGATTGGCTGTGATTTTTTGATTGATTTGGTTTCGAGTGTGGTGTGCTTGCAGAGAGACTCCGCCTACACGCTCTTCTGATTGGCTGTGATTTTTGCTGGATTTGGTTTTGAGTGCAGTGTGCTTGCAGAGATACTCCGCCCACACGCTCTTTTGATTGGCTGTGATTTTTTGATTGATTTGGTTTCGAGTGTGGTGTGCTTGCAGAGAGACTCCGCCCACACGCTCTTCTGATTGGCTGTGATTTTTGATTGATTTGGTTTCGAGTGTGGTGTGCTTGCAGAGAGACTCCACCCACACGCTCTTTTGATTGGCTGTGATTTTTTGATTGATTTGGTTTCGAGTGTGGTGTGCTTGCAGAGAGACTCCGCCCACACGCTCTTTTGATTGGCTGTGATTTTTTGATTGATTTGGTTTCGAGTGTGGTGCGCTTGCAGAGAGACTCCGCCCACACGCTCTTCTGAGTGGCTGTGATATATTGCTTGATTTGGTTTCGAGTGTGGTGTGCTTGCAGAGAGACTCCGCCCACACGCTCTTCTGATTGGCTGTGATTTTTGATTGATTTGGTTTTGAGTGCAGTGTGCTTGCAGAGAGACTCAGCCCACACACTCTTCTGATTGGCTGTGATTTTTGATTGATTTGGTTTCGAGTGTGGTGTGCTTGCAGAGAGACTCCGCCCACACGCTCTTCTGATTGGCTGTGATTTTTGATTGATTTGGTTTCGAGTGTGGTGTGCTTGCAGAGAGACTCCACCCACACGCTCTTTTGATTGGCTGTGATTTTTTGATTGATTTGGTTTCGAGTGTGGTGTGCTTGCAGAGAGACTCCGCCCACACGCTCTTTTGATTGGCTGTGATTTTTTGATTGATTTGGTTTCGAGTGTGGTGCGCTTGCAGAGAGACTCCGCCCACACGCTCTTTTGATTGGCTGTGATTTTTTGATTGATTTGGTTTCGAGTGTGGTGTGCTTGCAGAGAGACTCCGCCTACACGCTCTTCTGATTGGCTGTGATTTTTGCTGGATTTGGTTTTGAGTGCAGTGTGCTTGCAGAGATACTCCGCCAGGTCAATGTATGTAAAAGACCATACAGGTTTCGAATGAGAAAATACAAAATTAAAATTTCAGAGTAAACTATTCCTTTCTGACTAGTCGTTCATATTTGCGTGGTGTGTAGTTGCTCACATCCCAACAGCATTAATTCATCTCTAGTGTGCTGCTGAAGAAACACACATAAGCTCTTCAATTTAATTTAGCTAAGCTTCTTTTCAGGCCTGTTTTTGATGTTTGCTTTCTTTTGAATTGGAAATGCACCCGAATAAAACCGAGGAGGTTAAAATTTTCATAATATTCATCAGGCTGAAAGGCTGACGGGGGAAAAGAGGCTGCTTATTAAAATTCCCAGTCTAAGAGCAGCAAGTAGCCTCTGTCGGCTAAGTAAAGTGCAGAATTACCTTGTGTACACTTGAGAGAAAAACAAGACTAATAGATAGCTAGCAGGATTGTTGTCTTTCCTTCACGGTGTAAGTAGCTCGGTGGAAACCGACAAGAAACGGTCAAATTCAGGTTTGAAGCAATTACAGGGACAGAGATGGAAAGCAAAAGAAGCAGGAGGCAATTACTATCTCACAGGCAAATGAACACGTCTCTCTAATGAATGTGTGCTCTGCTCGCTCTTGACCTTAATACTCCCCGCTTTGGCAAACTGTAGAAAAGGTGCATTAAATTCACTGCTGTCCACTGCGGAAACTCAATGTCTGGGCGCTAGAAAACTTTGAAAGCTTTTCCACGGACAACGAAGGGTCCATCATAAGAGCTCTTTGAACCGAACGTTGCACTTGACTGCATGTTGGCTAACCTGTGACATTTTCTATCGCCTCTCAGACAGAGAGAGTTCAAAGATTGTCAATGATAAAAGTCAAAATAATGAGAAATAAAGTGATGGGAGAGAAGCGACACAGACGTACCCAGGCATTCTGGTAATGGCTTGTCCCAGTAACCCACCGGCTGGCAGGTTAGAACTGATGAGCCGAAGAGATAATAGCCGGGATTGCAGTCATAGGACACCACGGTTCCGAAAGTGAAGTTCCCGTACTCAATTTTACTCTTCCTGATTGAGTTGGCTGGTATGCCAGGATCAGTACAGTTGACGACTGAAGAACACAAACAAAGATAAAAAAAAATTGTATATAAGTGTTTCAAGCCATCAGCAATTCTACATTTGATAAATAAAATGCAAGATGTATATATAAGATGTATTTGATTATTTTTTGATGTTTAATGTTTTCGAAAGAAGTCTCTTCTACTCACCAAGGCTGCATTTATTTGATCAAAAATACAGTAAAAATAGTGAAATATTATAATTTAAAATAGCTGTTTTCTATGTGAATGTATTGTAAAATGTAATTTATTCCTGTGATCAAATCTGAATTTTCAGCATCATTACTCCAGTCTTCAGTGTCACATGATCCTTCAGAAATCATCATTCATGATTTGCTGCTCAATTATTATCAATTATTATTGGCGATATATGTGTGTGTGTGTGTGTGTATATATATATATATATATATATATATATATATATATATATATATACTGTCACTTTTGATCAATTTAATGCATCCTTGCTGAATAAAAGTATTCATTTAAATTATTAAATTTTAATTTTAATAATTAAATTATATATATATATATATATATATATATATATATTCTACGTACCTCAGACTTTTGAGTGGAAGTGTATTGTGGTTTCCACAAAAATATTAATTAGCAAAAATGATTTTCAATGTTAATAATCAGCAGAAATGTTTCTTGAGCAGCAAATCAGCATATTAGAATGATTTCTGAAGGATCATGTGACACTGAAGACTGGAAAATTCAGCTTTGATCACAGGAATAAATTACATTTTAACATATATTCACATAGAAGAAATTTTAAATTGTAATAATATTTCACAATTTTACTGTATTTTTGATCAAATAAATGCAGCCTTGGTGACTTCTTTTAAAGACATTAAAACGTTTTTGAACAATTATTACAATAATTTTAAGTTATTTTATCATTTTAAAACCAGCATCACAATAGAGATTCTTCAGCCATTCAGTGAGATAAAACCATTTATTTCTTCATAATTATTGGACAAAACCACATTCCAGTCATGTAATCAAGCCATCATCACTCTTGATCTCTTTATGCGGTCTGTTGTCAGAGTCAACCACTGCAGACGATCCTCTGAGACACTCATAATCATGCCACTAACAAAGCAGAGATTAGTTTCAAAACATACATCTCATCTTCTGATTTGCAGGGCTAATCTGTTGCTATTCAGACCATGACTGAATGAGTTACTGTTGGCTGAAAACAAGGCCAGAGGGCTCTCCGAGCTGAAATTGGTCATTCCTTTTTTAACCGCAGCAGCCTAAAAGTCATTTCCATCAGTGCCACAGTGCTTAAATCTCGCTTTAATGAGAAAAGAGCTCATTGGGTTCAAACCTCTGCATGTGGGTGGCTGCTGGCTCCACTGGCGGTCGGCCTGGCACTGCGCTTGGGATGGGCCTTCCAGAATGTAGCCGTTGTTACAGAAGAAGCTCACCACGTCGTTCAGGTTGAAGCCGTCGCCAACTGTCCGGCCGTAGATCGGGCTGCCTGGATGACCGCAGCTTACGGCTGAAACGCAAACGAGGAAAATTACCGTTATACTTACAGTACCAGTCAAAAGTTTGAATACACCAGCTCATTCTTTAATATTACTATTCTAATGTTTTTATTTTAAAAAACGCAAATGCATTGCAAAAAAATTCCACCTATTTCAACTTAAAAACTTAAGTTCAGTTGCTTACATTTTTAAGTATTATTAAACTGACATAAAAAAAAAAAAAAAAACTGACATAAAGACTTCACTTGTTTCATTACTGGACGAATCAGTGTTTTGGAACAAATCTCTTGAATGAATGATTCAATGACTCGCTCATAAAGACTTCATTTGTTTAATTACTGGATGAATCAGCATTTTTTAACAAATCTCTTTAATGAATGATTCAATGACTCACTCATAAAGACTTTACTTGTTTCATTCCTGGATGAATCAGCATTTTTGAACGAATCTCTTGAATGAATGATTCAATGACTCACTCATAAAGACTTCACTCGTTTCATTACTGGATGAATCAGTGTTTTTGAATGAATCTCTTGAATTAATGATTCAATGACTCACTAATAAAGACTTCACTTGTTTCATTACTGGATGAATCAGCATTTTTGAACAAATCTCTTGAATGAATGATTCAATAACTCACTCAAATACATCACTCATTTCATTACTGGATAATCAGCGTTTTTGAACAAATCTCTTGATTGAATGATTCAATGATTCACTCATAAATACTTCACTTGTTTCATTACTGGATGAATCAGCGTTTTTGAACAAATCTCTTGATTGAATGATTCAATGATTCACTCATAAATACTTCACTCGTTTCATTACTTGATTAATCAGCATTTTTGAATGAATCTCTGTGAATGATTCAATGACTCACATGATTCAATGAATGATTCAATGATTCACTCATAAATACTTCACTTGTTTCATTACTGGATGAATCAGCGTTTTTGAACAAATCTCTTGATTGAATGATTCAATGATTCACTCATAAATACTTCACTCGTTTCATTACTTACTCACTTCACTTGTTTCATTACTGGATGAATCAGCATTTTTGAACAAATCTCTTGAATGAATGATTCAATAACTCACTCAAATACATCACTCATTTCATTACTGGATAATCAGCGTTTTTGAACAAATCTCTTGATTGAATGATTCAATGATTCACTCATAATTACTTCACTTGTTTCATTACTGGATGAATCAGCGTTTTTGAACAAATCTCTTGATTGAATGATTCAATGATTCACTCATAAATACTTCACTCGTTTCATTACTTGATTAATCAGCATTTTTGAATGAATCTCTGTGAATGATTCAATGACTCACATGATTCAATGAATGATTCAATGATTCACTCATAAATACTTCACTTGTTTCATTACTGGATGAATCAGCGTTTTTGAACAAATCTCTTGATTGAATGATTCAATGATTCACTCATAAATACTTCACTCGTTTCATTACTTGATTAATCAGCATTTTTGAATGAATCTCTGTGAATGATTCAATGACTCACATGATTCAATGAATGATTCAATGATTCACTCATAAATACTTCACTTGTTTCATTACTGGATGAATCAGCGTTTTTGAACAAATCTCTTGATTGAATGATTCAATGATTCACTCATAAATACTTCACTCGTTTCATTACTTACTCACTTCACTTGTTTCATTACTGGATGAATCAGCATTTTTGAACAAATCTCTTGAATGAATGATTCAATAACTCACTCAAATACATCACTCATTTCATTACTGGATAATCAGCGTTTTTGAACAAATCTCTTGATTGAATGATTCAATGATTCACTCATAATTACTTCACTTGTTTCATTACTGGATGAATCAGCGTTTTTGAACAAATCTCTTGATTGAATGATTCAATGATTCACTCATAAATACTTCACTCGTTTCATTACTTGATTAATCAGCATTTTTGAATGAATCTCTGTGAATGATTCAATGACTCACATGATTCAATGAATGATTCAATGATTCACTCATAAATACTTCACTTGTTTCATTACTGGATGAATCAGCGTTTTTGAACAAATCTCTTGATTGAATGATTCAATGATTCACTCATAAATACTTCACTCGTTTCATTACTTGATGAATCAGCATTTTTGAATGAATCTCTGTGAATGATTCAATGATTCAATGATTCAATGAATGATTCAATGACTCACTCATAAAGACTTCACTTGTTTCATTACTAGACTGCATTTAAGTCCAATTTTTTATGCCTTTCCCTCGTTATCTTCACTGCTTCTCGTTTGTGAAATTTACAAGTAATTTCTGAGTGAAAATTGTTCCCACTTTACAAAGTTAAAGAAAACTCTTTATTTCAAGATCTCACTGAAATGCAGTTCAGTACTTGAGTCAATAAAACTGATTCAGTGAGTTCATTCAGTGAAGGATTCATCAGACAGTCACAAAGTCAGTTTGTGAGTCTTTTGAATGATTAATTAAAAGAAATGGTTCATAAGAGTCATTTGTTTGTGAATTGGACTGTTCACACTGAATACTTTTGATTCACCAAAAAGATCCACTCGTAAGAGTCGTTTGTTCATGAATTGGACGTGCTGTATGTCTTTGATTCACTAAGACTGGCTCATACAACTCATTTGTTCGTGAATCAGACAAAGCTGGTCACACTATATTTTGATTCACTAAAAAGAACTGGTTCATAAGAGTTATTTGTTTGTGAATTGGACTGCACTGATCAAATTCATTTGAAATCATTATATATATTTGTATAGCCACTTCAAGCATTTTCTAGATCAAAAGGTTGTTACGATGATGAAAATTGTGAAAAGTGTGTCCTTACTTTTAACCGCTATCATATTTCCATCAATTTGTAGAAGAAGAGTCTTCAATGCTTGACAAGAAAAATGTAAATGCAACTTGTATGTAAGCACTTATCTACATAAGAAGCTTTGTGTTTTTGGCAATCACAAATAAAACAAGGCAAACGTCCAAATCACCCACACAAAATCAGGTAGTGTAGGTGTTTTTCCACATCAGATGTTTCATTGGTAACGTCAGGATTTGTGTTTGATGCCTGTCATGAGCTGACTCGGGGTTTGCCTGGATTACATGTCAAACTAATCCTCTTGGATACAAACCAAACTTTCCCTCCCGATGCGTATTATTGCATATTACTCACACACACAGGACGGGAGCTGCCCGGACCAGTTGTGATCCTGTTGGCAGATGCGCACAGATGAACCGATGAGCCGGAAACCCGGATTACACTGGTAAACTACTGTGTCCCTGTAGCCGAAGTTTTCACCGATCACTTGACCGTTCACGATCCTTTCTGGAACGCCGCAGTGGCCGGCTGGGAAAAGAGCAATGAGAATGTGTCATCATTTGTGGTTCACAAGACAGAACATTCCTATCAACCAATCAGATTGCGGGACTCAGTCAGAGGTTAGGGACAACATTATGATCAAACCATTATGATCAGGGTAATCTTGATCTTGAAGTGAAAACAATGATCTACGAATGGAATAGTATATGTATAAATAAAATATACAACATGCACATAAAAGTCACCTTAACCCTTTGGTGTTGTTCAGTCTTTTTTTTTTTTTTTGGTTGAAATTTTAAAAATCGCTATTTCATCAGAATGGTACGAAACTCAGTGACTTTTGTGGCAGTCGCTATGTGACCACAAAAAAATTGTGGTCTTGATTCGAAAAAAGCTAAACGGTCATAAAAAAAAAAAAGTCACACTTGTGTTGTTCGCGGTCAAATTGACTGCCATAGGAAATGAATGGGAAATATGAAAAATATGAAAAAAGAGAGCAATTTTTGGTGGGTACAATCTTTTCTTTTTTTTACTCCCACCAGATGCCACTAATCTACGGAGCCTCTGACATGGCATGCAGGAAAAGAAAGTAAATCGTGCGCACAATTTACTATTTCGTTCCCTCAATTTGCTAATTCGTGCGCGCGATTTACTATTTCGCTCCCTTGAGTTGCTAAATCGTGCGCACAATTTACTATTTTGTTCCCTCGAGTTGCTAATTCGTGCGCACAATTTACTATTTCGTTCCCTCGAGTTTCTAATTTGTGCGCACGATTTACTATTTCGTTCCCTTGAGTTGCTAATTCGTGCGCACGATTTACTATTTCGTTCCCTCGAGTTGCTAATTCGTGCGCACGATTTACTATTTTGTTCCCTCGAGTTGCTAATTTGTGCGCACGATTTACTATTTCGTTCCCTCGAGTTGCTAATTCGTGCGCACGATTTACTATTTCGTTCCCTCAAATTGCTAATTCGTGCGCACGATTTACTATTTCGTTCCCTCGAGTTGCTAATTCGTGCGCACGATTTACTATTTCGTTCCCTCGAGTTGCTAAATCGTGCGCACAATTTACTATTTCGTTCCCTCGATTTGCTAATTCGTGCGCACTATTTACTATTTTGTTCCAATGATTTGCTAAATCGTGCGCGCGATTTACTATTTCATTCCCTCGAGTTGCTAATTCGTGTGCACGATTTACTATTTTGTTCCAAAAGACTATAAGTGGACCTTTTGTGAAATGTACCTACACTGTAAAAAAAATATTTTCATGATTTATCACAACATTTTTTCATTTGTCAAATCAACTTAATCAATATGGTTCAGATAACATAATATTTTGAGTTTCATTTTGGTTTAAAACAATCGCCTTCATTGTATTAACGCAAATTTTTTATTTCAATGAACTCAACATTTTAAGGCAATCAGGTAACTTACTTTTTTAAGTCCTTACTTATTGCATGGACTTTGTTTCTCAGTTTGTATCACTGACTATTTACTTGATTAATTATTTGAAATATGCCTTATTACTGATGGTAATAAATGCAATAAAACTGTGTCTCAAAATCCCATAAAGAATCACTTATGGGTAAGTAAAGATTTTGGAATTTTTAATCGGAAAGACAATCAAAAATTCCCAAGCCGAGATCAGCCTGTGATTTGATAAGAATGTTATTGCAGGACCGTGTCCCACTTGTGTAAATCACATTGTGTGGTGAACAGAAATATTCATGATCCACCCACTGAGAATGAGTGCTCAATCCCACAACAAATACAGCAAAATCGACGCATCTGAGGATCAACAGAACGGATTTGAACACTCTTTTGGTGGACAAAGTAATGCACAACATTGTTTTACTTGGAGACGACGTGATGGGAGACAAAGAAAGATGGCAAATGGAGAGCTGTCAGGTTTTTTTTCCTCTCAGATGTGATTGATGACAGAACTCAGCGGAGGCCGGCACACTTCACAGAGCACTGAGTCCGCTCGACTACTGCAGAAATCATTTCTTCACCTCTGCCTTCTCTCACTTCATTTTCTGTTGCACGGTTTGGACCTGAAATGATTCTATTACACAAAGACACTCATGCAATCTGAGTGAACACAACGGAGAAACTCTCCACGAGGACTTTGGCTCGTTCCAAAACCCAGTACACTGCCAACATAGACAGCTGCCTTTTAAGGCGGCATCCTAACTTATAAGTGACTGAATGTTCTACATACTGTAGGCAGCAACTTAGAAAACAGAGCGCAACAGTGAGTTCTGGAAGTAAAACTCCATTCATTTTCTCCATAGGGAAATTGATTTTTAACAATAACTTATAAACCGTTAAAGTCAGCCCTACTGTGAGCTCGAGGTTGTTAATCGATGGAATTTACTTTATTATAATGTTATTATCCCACATTATTTCAGCTTAGTTTTAAAATAATCGTGTTTAACAGCGGAATTCGTGGTGAAAAACTACATTACCCATGATGCTGTACAGAAAATACCACCAATAAACTTGCAATAAACTTAAAATATATTGTTTTTATATATCTAATATAATATAATTATATATTTGGGTGTGAGCAAAAACATGCCATTTTTGTGTGTGTCCCTTAAAATGCAAATGAGCTGCTGCTCCCGGCCCCCTTTCCAGAAGAGGGCGGAGCTTTAACAGCTCACGCTTCGGTTGCTCAACAACAACAAAGCTGGAGAATCTCACGCAGACAAAATGAGGATTGTCAGTAACGGTGTTCAGCCTTACATTGTTCAAACCGGAGTCGACACTGATGGAGAGACTCAGGAAGAAGTTACAACTTTTAGACGTTTCTGAATGGTTAGTGGATACATTTATGTAGTTAAAGTGGAGTTGATTCAACTCATCCACTAGCATGTGCCGTCATGTTAATCTTTTGTGCAAAACCCGTATGGACGCCCACTATACATAGCGTACCTGTTTGCCAAACAGATCCATACACACCAGGCTAACGTTTATGATTGCTATCAAATGCTGTGAATGGACTAATATTTTTCCCAAAATATCGCTCGGACAGAAACGCTCCTTTTTTAGCAATCGAGCTTGCCAGGGTCAACTTGCAGGCTATCCAAGCTAACAAGACTCTAAATAGTGTTCAATGCTCGTCTGTGCAGCCAACGACAGAACAGTTAGCATGCTTTGCTCCAACTTTTGCCATGGCGTTAGAACTGGTACACCGTTGTCGCTTGCGAAAACAAAATGGCGGCGCCGTGGGTGGAAACGTGCAGATTAAGGGGTCGGTAATATTATAATAAGATCCCCTTCCTACGTCACAAGGGGAGCGAAATCTGAGCGTCTCGTTTTTTCACATGCTTGCAGAGAAAGGCTTACTGGGTTGTCCTTTTTCACATTTTCTGGGTTGGTAGATGCACCGGGGACCCGATTATAGCACTTAAAGCCATCCTGTAATACCTGAAACATTGTCACCACATTTTTTAAAGCACCCCTATCATGCCGTTTTAATGTTTCCTAATCTTGTTTTGGAGTCTCCTATAATAGATTTACATGCATCCAAGGTCAAAAAACACTTTCATTTTCTCATAATATACGTTGCACATCACCTCATTTCTCAAAGAGTCTGAAAACGGTTCGTTCGAAGATTCGATCTCTCTAAACCCCTCCTCTCAGAGAGCCTGCTTTGCTATGATTGGTCAGACGGCCCAGTTTGTTGTGATTGGTCAACCACTTACAGCGCATGTCAGAAATGAAACACCCATAACCATATATGGATTTCAGCTCTTCCTCAGCTCTTGATACACAGTGATACGAACAGTAACAATGGCGTCGGTTTTACCATATCAATCTCATCAAAGTGATTCTGAAAACAGCGTCTTCTCAACATGAACAACACGATCCAAACTCTTCCAGTCTCAGATACAACTACAGTGTTTGAGGGCGGGGCAAAGCAGACGTCGTTTGCGGGAAGCCAATGAAAAACATAGGCTGGCATTATGTAAATTTATTTCATTGTTACATAGGTTTGTAACAGGAAATGAGACTGGAATTACTGACGACTCGTTGCATCAGTTCAGAATCGATTCTTTCTTTTAGGAGACAATAACTTTATTTGTTGGGCACTTTCACAAACAGCTATATTACACACTGCATGAAAGATAATATTCAAAAAAGCATAATAATGGCATTTTAGATGAATTTGTGGCAACCACGTGCTGTAAATTTAATATTTTTCACAGTGCAGGAAAAACATGAACTGAAAAGATGTATAGCTTGAATGTAAAGTAAGTCTCTTTGGATATAAGCGTGTGCCAAATGCAAGATGATTTAATGGTCCTTTTTGAACAAGTGATACTTATACATAATAAATGACATTTGTTTAATTCTCTCTCCCTTTCCTTCATGTTAGCTGGCTTATTTCCCCACTGAGAAACACTGCAATGTTTTATGGGACTGCTTTCTCTGTCAAGGTCAAAACACTGTATCTAAGAAGGAATAATAATGATGCTTTTGTTCCTACCGTACGTAGGCAGCGCACTAACTCTCATCTGCATGTGATGATACAGCTGCTGCATACAGCATAAGCAAAAATATTAAAACCACTGTTGCTATGGAAATCCAGACTAAATGCCACTGAACTCTTTATGGCCTTTCAGGACCCGGTGTCCATTAAAAGGTCACGGCGATGCTAATGCGTGGTGATGTTTTGAAAGAGACAAGGTTTGTGGTGTTACCGAGACAGCGTGTCTCCGTCCCGCTCCAGAGACCCGAGGCCAGGCATTCCCGTACAGTCGAGCCCACCAGAATGAAGCCCGAGTTGCAGGTAAAAATAGCGGTTGCTCCGAAGGTCGTCTGCGTCCCAATTTTCTTTCCATTAGGAGGAGTGGGCAGCTCTCCACACGAAATGACTGCAGGAAAAGGCAATAGAGAACATAATGAATCGACACGTACCACTGTGATTTAAAAACACCACAACATGAGCAAAATATCTTTACCTCAGAATGGATGAATCTCAGTTTTAAAAACGTTTACCAGGTTTATACCTTCAAAACTCACAGTTGCACTTGATAAATTTAATAGCAAGTAGTTAACTAACTAAAAGTACAAGTACACTGCAAAAAAATGATTTCCTTACGCAGTTATATTCAGGGTTATTATCATTAACTAAAATTATTAAAACATTTATGTTAATTGAAATAAAGCTAAATAAAATAACAAATACTAGTTGAAAACTAATCGAACTGAATTGAAATAAGTTGAAGTACTAAAATTATTAACTGGAAATAAATAAAAAACTAAAACTAACTAAATAATAAATAAATTAAACCTGAATAGCAATATGTGAAAACTACACTCTAAAAAATGCTGGGTTAAAAACAACCCAAGTTGGGTTGAAAATGGACAAACCCAGCGGTTGGGTTGTTTTAACCCAGCAACTAGGTTGTTTTAGCCCTGAAAATGGGTTGTTTTAACCCAGCGACTAGATTGTTTTAACCCAGAGAATGGGTTGTTTTAACCCAGCAGTTGGGTTGTTTTTAACCCAGCAAATGGGTTGTTTTAACCCAGCAACTAGGTTGTTTTAACCCTGAAAATGGGTTGTTTTAACCCAGCAACTAGGTTGTTTTAACCCAGAGAATGGGTTGTTTTAACCCAGCAGTTGGGTTGTTTTAACCCAGTGACTAGGTTGTTTTAACCCAGCAACTGGGTTGTTTTAACCCTACGAATGGGTTGTTTTAACCCAGCAGTTGGGTTGTTTTAACCCAGCGATTGGGTTGTTTTAACCCTGCGAATGGGTTGTTTTAACCCAGTGACTAGGTTGTTTTAACCCAGGGATTGGGTTGTTTTAACCCAGCGATTGGGTTGTTTTAACCCAGTGACTAGGTTGTTTTAACCCAGCGGTTGGGTTGTTTTAACCCAGCGATTGGGTTGTTTTAACCCAGTGACTAGGTTGTTTTAACCCAGCGGTTGGGTTGTTTTAACCAGCAGTTGGGTTAAATGTTTGACCCAACCTGCTGGGTAGTTTAATTAACTCAACTATTGTTCAAAAATTACTGTATTGCTTGCATAAAATTAACCCAAAATATGTTGGAAATGAACATTTATTAATGTTTAATAAATGAACATTTATTAATAAATGTAATTAATAATAATTAAACAAAAAACATTTATTAAATTGCTTATTAATAAATGTTCACCTTTTGATTATTATTGTTGCCTCTAGTAATTATGTGTCTGATTTTTAATTTCCAACATATTTTGGGTTTATTTTAAGCCAGTCATATAGTAACAGTTGAGTTAAATAAAACTACCCAGCAAACATTTAACCCAACCGCTGGGTTTGTCCATTTTCAACCAAACTTGGGTTGCTTTTAACCCAAAATTTTAAATTAAATTTTTAACCCAAGGTTTGGGTTTGTCCACATTTGACTCAAATATGGATTGAAACAACCCAGCATTTTTAGAGTGTACAAATATAAAAATAAAAGCTAATACAAAATATCAATAAAACTAAAATAAAACTGGTAATTTTGTCTTGTTTTCTAAACATTCTTAAAACAACACTCTAAAAATGCTGGGTTGTTTCAACCCACATTTGGGTCAAATGTGGACAAACCCAAACCTTGGCTGTGTTTGTCCATATCTGACCCAAATTTGGGTTGAAACATCTTAGAGTGAAGATACATTTAATTGATATCTAAAAGACAAGATATTAAGTCTTGTTTTTTGAGAAAAAAAAAATGGCTTAAAATCTGCCAGTGGTGTAAGAAAAATAATGTTTTTTGACTCCATTGGCAGATACTTGTTCTTGTTTTAAGTATAAACTCACTTAATTTTGATGATTTTTCTCAGAAAACAAGACTTAATATATTGTCGTTTAGCTAATCAAGTAAATGTATCTTGATTTAAGAATGTTTCAACATTTGTGATCCAAAACAAGACAAAAAATATCATGTTTTGCAGTATAAGCTTTTGTTTGATCACTTTATGATAAAAAAATGTTACATAAACATAAATGATCTGATTGTTACATTTAAAAAGATACTTCCCCTTAAACCGTTTCAACTGTTTAGTTGAAGTTTAGCATGATCATTTAATTATTATCGACCCAA
The DNA here is from genome assembly GCA_039654765.1 of Mylopharyngodon piceus. NCBI lineage: Eukaryota > Metazoa > Chordata > Actinopteri > Cypriniformes > Xenocyprididae > Mylopharyngodon > Mylopharyngodon piceus. The sequence goes on from CM077445.1 coordinate 19,210,419, forward strand.
AAAGCAGCTGAAAATACAGTCAGAAGGTATACTGATATATTATATACGTTCTGGAGCGTTTACTCTAGCGGGAAAACCACGGTGGCATCATCATTTCATCTGTTTTCAACTTCTCATCATCTTCCCTCTGACTGTTGTTGTTTTTGAAAATTGTTCTCGCCAGGATGCTGTCAGACGCCATCAGTCATAAAGCGCCTCTAATGTTTAGATTGTGGCTCTCATATGGAAGCCATAAACACATTCATCACGTCTGTAGTTACAGCAGACGCACAACATTGATAACCCAACCATCTGAGGACGGCAGCTGCCGATGACAGACGGCGATAGTAACGCACAACTGGATTTACTCCGCTTTCTTGGCTGTGCTTTAGTAAATTGTGTGTTAAAGAGGAGAACGTATGAGGCCAAATTTGTTTCGTTATGGTGAATGTCACCATATAAAGCCTTATGGGAAGGTACTACACTCTAAAAAATGCTGGGTTGTTTCAACCCATGTTTGGGTCAAATATGGACAAACCCAGCATTTTTTAGTGAAAGCATGATTTCGTAAGACGTAATTACAGAACTGCAATTGGACAATTTCATATTTATTTCTCTATTTTTCACTTCCTGACAAATGCATAGAGTTTTGTAGTGCTGAAAAAAAACTGTACAGTGGTAACCTATATTTTTTTTTTACCTTAAAGAGCTTTTTTTTTCACTTGATTTAACCCATAAAATTAATAATTTTTAGGGTACAATTTTTTTCAGTGTATAGCAAAGGATGCATGTTATGTGTGTAACTGTTTTCATTTAATTGCTGTAAATTTAATTCATGCAAAAAAATAAATAAATAAAAATCAATATTATATTTATTATATATATTTATTTTTTTGCAAAATGTGCATAAATTCCAGCTCTAAATTGATATATATATATATCAATTTAGAGCTGGAGTTTATGCACATTTTGCAAAAAAATAAATATATATATATATATATATATATATATATGAAAATATGCATATATATATATATATATGAAAATATATTATGCACATTTTGCTATATATATATATATATATATGTGTGTATATATAGCAAAATATGCATAATATATTTTCATATATATATATATATATACACACACACACACACACACACACACAGTATAACAATTTAGATCTGCAATTTATGCACATTTTGCAAAAAATGTGCATAATATATACTCTATATATATACTAAATATATAGGCTATATATAAAAGAATATATATATTTGCTTGTTTGCATTTTTGATGCAATATTCCAAAATCCACACAAAAATTTGTGGAAACCTAATGATGCTTTATGCATTTTATCATTTTCATGCAGCCACTGAGATTTATGGGAAATGTTCTCTGGTTGCATGAGCCTCTCTCCTCATAATCCATCTAAATGAGCAGAATTTTCTGGCAAGCTGTTACAGCTAACAGTAAACAAAATGCATACAACTGACTGAACAGCGAACATTCTCAACAAAAACATTTTAAAATTATGACACATACTAATTTGATTCCACTAGCTTGGATGGATATTAAAATCCATTCTGCAGAATTCTGCACGTTCCCCCGCCCCCAATATAAATGCAGGAAACGCGGAAAACGCCCACGGATTGAGTGTTTCTAGCGATGCGCCGCACAAGCTGCTAATCCTTCACACTTCAGGACACAATTGACAAAATCATTAGTCTAGCAGTCTGCTCAGTCTGACCTTAAACCGGCCAGCCTAACAAGGCCTGGGAATTGTGCATGTCATGGTACACATAGCATTAACGTCCGAGTAACAAATGAAGCACACAACTCACTCTTGCAGCGAGGTCGCTCATTCCTCCAGCTCCACGTCCCATTGGATGTGCAGTGAATGTGGGCGGGGCCGAGCCGGTAGTAGCCGGGGCTGCAGGTAAAGGCTACTTTAGTGCCGTATTCGTAACGAGAGCCGTTGACGATCCTCCATTTGCCATGATCCAGGGTGAAGGAGCCGATACTGGGGCACACCACAACTGAGAGGAAATCAGAAATCAGAAAAACTAATGCAGTGTACTTTTACACAACCATTTTACACCCTCTCTCTCAGATGTTTTTGCTATCAATATATTCATATAAACCCAGAAATGTTCTGATGATTGTAAAGCAGGGCGTCTGCTCTCACCTGTGCAACGAGGGATTTTATTGTGGGTGCTCCACGTGCCGTCGGCCTGACACACGGTGCTGGTCACCTCTTTAGAGGACAGACGGAAGCCGTCGTTGCAGAAGTAGGTGGCTCGAGTTCCTGCAGAATAATCAGCAGCCAGAACGCCTCCGTTCACAGGAGCCACCGGCGTCCCACAGGACACAGCTGGAAAAGACAACGCCATGAGCTTGACTGCATCAAAACTAGAAACAAAAACATGAAATTACATTAAAGGTGAAGTATGTAGTTTCTGCGACCAGGGCTTGACACTGTCAATAGTGGTTTTCTAAAGTTACTAGCCACTCAGTGTTTTCACTGGCCACAATTATGACATTGATACCATGGAGAAAAACTGCCATATAGATATTTTTAATATTATCTCATAACTTGGCAGCAGGTTTATTAGGCTGCTGTCACTTTAAGACCCGACGCACGGATCCATTATACTGTTACTCATGTGTTTTCTTTCGCAGCTGTTTATGTTCACTTCAAACATAACTGACTGTGTTTACATGAATACTGGCCAAGACTGACATTTTGAAATTATTTTGTGTGTGTTTAAAGGATTAGTCCACTTTTTAACCACAAATGCTCATCTCACATTGCTCTGCGATGCACCACGCATTACGTAATTACGTTGGAAAGGTCACGTGTGACGTAGATGAAAGTACTGATCCAGTGTTTACAAAGCGAACGTGCAAAGACTAAGTCAAACGGCCTTTACAAAAAAAGGTAAAACAACAATGTCGGACGATTTTGAAGTTGGAGGAGAAAATGAGATGGAGTTTTTCGCTCTACCGCGGACCTTTCCAACGTGATTACGTAATGCGTGGAGCATCGCAGAGCAGTGTAAGACGAGCATTTGTGGTTAAAAAGTATATAATTTTTATTTTTTTTTAGAAAATGGCCGATCGTTTCATTAGATAAGACTCTTATTCCTCGTCTGGGATCGTGTAGAGCTCTTTGAAGCTGCACTGAAACTGACATTTGGACCTTCAACCCGTTGAACCCCAGTGAAGTCCACTATATGGAGAAAAATCCTGGAACGTTTTCCTCAAAAACCTTCATTTCTTTTCGACTGAAGAAAGAAAGACATGAACATCTTGGATGACATGGGGGTGAGTAAATTATCAGGAAATTTTAATTCTGAAGTCAACTAATCCTTTAAGTGCAATAAGCGGCGAAAAAGATTTAGTACTGAGAGGCGACTATATCTCGTGTGCATATTCATTTATATAGGCATATTTATTTGTATAGCATGTCTATAACTATTTAACATGCCTACAGTGTTTTATTTACCAACTTTAATTTTGAAATGTAAATCAATGACATCTGCCGGAAGTGAAAGTCTTTGTGGAGACTCCACCCCATTTTGGAGGTACCGCCTACTTCTGGAGTTCACGCCCACTTTTGGAGATCTCCAGTCTGCTGCTTTATCTACTTGGCTAAACACCCTCTGGCTCCGCCTGCTGCAGTAGCCACGCCCCAAACTCTTGCTATTGGTTGAGCTGGAAAGTGATTGACAGATCTCTCAATGTTCTGATGGTACCTGGGAGGCTCAATGTTTACACTTTTAGGTGAAAAACTCATGAATGGCACACTAATGGTAGTCGATGAACAATAAACTAGCTTAAGAGAATGTATTTTAATATAAAAAATCTTACTTCACCTTTAAAGACATGGCTTTATTGACGTAGTTCACAGTTCACATGTCCCGGAATAAAAGGCATTCAGATGATTAGGAATTAAGAATTGATTCTTATTTACAACTGATTCCAACAAAAAACAAACTGGATTTGCATTATGTTCATTTCTGGAACATCTGATTCTGTACCCTGCAATACAAATCAGACTCGTGCATGAAAATAAAGAAACTTTTGATGGTGCGACTTGTTTCCTGAAATCAAAAAGTCTTGCAAATGCACTTTTCATGTTCAGAGCGGAAACACGTGGCGTGCATTACATGCCTCACGGATAAACTAAACCCAAAATATGGATTTAAAAAGAGAAAACAAAGACGGTGAAGCTGCAAATGCAAATAATGTGAATGTATAATAACCTGTTATTTCCCTCAGGAATTATATAATACAATTTGCTGAAATCTGAAATAACAGATCCCTGAAGGGCAGTGACAGTATTAGGAATTATTTCCCAAACTTTGTTCTTCAATTCTGTCCATTTCTCAGTTACTACATAAAAAAATAGTAGAATTAAGAAATGTCCATCCAAGGAATTCCAACACAGATGCTTCCATTTACAATGTCAGTTCCTCGTTAACCTATCCACGGAAGCCAATCACACAAGTAATGGGACTAAAGCATTGATTCACACACACCTGATGTGGCTGCTTTTCCAGCAGACGAGGTCAATGCAATTGATTCAATTCCCACTGAGAGAATCTGAATTCACGTTCCCTACAGAGACTGGGATGTGCAAAACTACTTATTTTCAAAATCGACTCAAGTAATTGTCTTAAGGTCTGTCAGTCTGACATAAAGTCCTCAAATAATAAAAGCCAGTTCCTTAATGACATCATCCTCCAGGTTCGATGTTCGCTGGTTTGTGTCGCTCTAAATCATCCATCCTGTTTGATCACAGAAATCAGTTTCATATCATTTCAAAGATAAATATCGATATTTACTTCAAGGCGTCTTCATGTAAACTGTCAATCCCTCACTTAAAGTCTCATTTTTTTTCTTTTTAGCAGAAATGACTTTCGATCGTTTCTGACCTCATCATTGAACTGAAGGTCTCAAAATGGTCATGTGTGAGCAAACAGGACTGTAATTATCCAGCATGGCAAAAATGTGTAATTAAACATGGAAAAAGTGCTCACAGCGACATCAATACAGCAATGAAACATAACAGGATGTCCAATTACTGAGTGCTTGAATTCTAATCAAATAAACCCAACAAAACAACGCTGCTCGTATTAAAAAGAGAAGCAGAAGCAAACCTCATTCAGCTGTATTAATTAGCATATGACGATTGATCAGTGATGTTGGCATCTGACACAACCTGCCTTTGCAACAACAATTCAATCTCAATAACATCCCACATCAACCAAAAACAAACAAATGGAAAGAAACGTATTAAATATTTTATCAATACAGGCGTCTTCAGAAGAATTAATCACATAAACAGAGGAATCATTCCTGTTGTTTACTCACTCTCATGTGGGTCCGGTGTAGTTTTAATGTATACTTATTAAACTGACATTCATATTGTATAATGATCACCTCTCTTATCTCGCAAGCAGCAGAACAGTGTTTCAGAAAATACACATTTAAAATGTAAGTGATATTTAAATATATCAATTATTTTTTTTCTTTTGGCAGATTCTCCTCCTGGACTGTTTTCAGAATAATAACACAACGAGGTCCTGCTCTCTTGAACCGTCTGCTCCTTCGTTTATTCAAAGTGTCAAAAATCTGCTCAAAATTCATCTCTTTCAGTAACCCATTTACCCTTTATTATTGGGTTTTGTTTTCTGTTTATTATTATTTTTTCCTAGTGGTGATTTGAGCAAATGTATTTTTGATTCGAGCCCTTTGGAGAGCACTTCTGTTGTTCTAATATTTCTCTCTGCTTTATGCTGTTTATATATATATATATATATATATATATATATATATATACACACACACACACACACACACACACACAAACTACCATGCAAATGATTGCCGTCGATGTGATTTTATAATGTTTTTTGAAAGAGTCTCTTCTGCTCACCAAGGCTGCATTTATTTGATCAAAAATACAGTAAAAATTGTGAAATATTTTTACAATTTAAAATAGCTGTTTTCTATGTGAATATATAGTAAACTGTATTTACTACTGAATTTTCAGCATCATTACTCCAGTCTTCAGTGTCACATGATCCTTCAGAAATCATTCTAATATGATGATTTGCTGCTCAATTATTATTGGCACTAAATTATTAATAATGGTTATATATACAAGTACATGCACTATTTTTTCAGGATTTTTAATATAAAGTTCAAAAGAACCACATTTATTTGAAATAGTATCTTTTGTAACATTATAAAAGTCTTTACTGTCACTTTTGATCAATTTAATGCATCCTTTGTGAATAAAAGCATTAATTTAAATTATTAAATTTAATAATTAAATAATTTAAATGTAAAAACTAAAAAAATTATCTTTCATACCTCAAACTTTTGAGTGGTAATGTATCACAGTTTCCACAAGTTTCAACATTGATAATAATCATAAATGTTTCTTGAGCAGCAAATCATCATATTAGAATAATTTGTCATGTGACACTGAAGACTGGAGTAATGATGCTGAAAATTCAGCTTTGATCACAGGAATAAATTACACTTTACTATATATTCACATAGAAAACAGTTATTTTAAATTGTAAAAATATCTCACAATTTTTACTGTATTTTTTCATCAAATAAATGCAGTCTTAGTGAGCAGAAGAGACTTCTAGTGTATATTAAACATACATAATCACAATACAGAGCTGTGAGTTTTTCCAGTGAAGGTTGAAGTAAACATAAACTGTGTGCAAGTGATTGCAAAAACACCTTGACACGCTGGCACAGACGAGTCCCAGGCCAGATGGCCGAACTGGGTTCTCCTGCAGACGGCCATGTTTTTCCCGATGAGCCGGTAGCCGCGGTCGCAGGCCCAGCGGACGACGCTGTTGACGTGGCCGCCCGTCTGGCTGAGCACAAAGCCGTGCTGCGGAGAGTCTGGGGTGCTGCAGTACATCGCTGCGGACGAGAGCCCGGATCATTAAACACTCACACAATAACAACATCAGCATAGATAATACTATAACTGTGGTTACAATTATTCATGAGATCATTATAAGGTGCATTACAAGGCATTAAAATACCTTTATAATGCATTATATATAAAGGCTTTAAGTAAAGTGTTCTGAAATATGAAGCTGCACAATGCATCTACTGTATTGTATTCTTACACATCATAATTAGGACTTTGAGTGTTTGAGGAGCTTCTCAGGAGGATCTGAACGCAGCGTTCGGCTTCTTTCACACATCTTGTGTCTGCAGCATGTAAGCGCCACGCAGCCGTTTCATTACAGCTTATACAATACAATAAAATAATGGTGTGAACTACTTAAGCAGTGTTTGCAAACACGCACGCAGTGACAGACACATAACAGCACTTTCTACTAGTTGATTTAAGCAGTTCACCTCTTCATGTAAACTGAATTCCACATGTGGATTTTGGAGTTTATTTAAATTGCAATAAGTATTTTTTTTGTTTGTTTTTTTTGTTTTTTTTTGTGGTAATGCACTGTGGTTATTTGCATGTATCCACTTCAAACTACCATTTTTATGCACATTTTGGAATTTTTATTCACATCTTGGTGTTTCCATCTAGCATTATATTTATGCATTGTCACAAAATTTGCATTAAAATATGTGCAGGGCTGTTTCTGAACATTTTGGCACCCTAGGCGAGATCCCTATGGATCCCTATTTATTTATTTATTTATTTATTTTTTAAATAATACTAGATAATATTAGCACTAGATAATAATATTAAATCTCCAGATCTATTAACCCCTCTGGGCCTCTTCGTTTTAGGGGTCACACTTGGCTCCTTTGCGGTCAAAAGTGAACGAAGCCTTAAAATGTCACTTTTTTTTCCCCACAGGAAAACCAATATAATATATTTTTGTTCAATAATATTTTTTGATTATTATTTAGAATTTTGAGGGTATTTTATGATACTATGCAATATTTATAAAATATTTATTAGCTATTTTTCCCTCACTGAAAATAATAATAATAAAAAAATTGTCTAATATATTTTAAATTATTTTTCAATTAAAGCAGTATTCCATGTTAAAATAGAGAAAAGGCATTTAAAATCCAATTTTTTGAAGGTAGATTAGTGCCATCTGGTGGGGGTAAAAAAAGAAAAACTTATGTAATGCCGTGTTCAATATAAAGTGGCTTATAAATTCTCTAGTGTTTTTAGACATAAATACTTATTTTTATTAAGCTGTGGGTTTGGATTTATACTTAGACATTCTCTACTACTTTTTACTACTTTTTGACTACTATTAGATGTTTTTTGTTTGAAATGTTGATTTGAAGTGTCAGTTTTTGCATTAACTTTACTACAGTCAAACCTGAACACAAAGGAGGACATTTTGTCACACATAACATCAAAATTCAATAAAAATGTAACAAAAATGAACAGGTATGCTTTATCACAGCTTAATAAATCTGGGTCTGATCTGATTTCAACCTCTTATTTGAGACTTTTGGCTCAATTTTACCAGCCAAACCAGTTCATTTGTGTGTATAATAGTGTGTTGTGCGTGTGTCTGCGATTGTGTGAGTGTGTTTGACCCTTTAACATATCCAAATCATGTCCATGATTTTTTTTTTGTGTTCACATAGCTAATGCGACAAAAGTCACCAAGTTTCATCCCATTCCGATGAATGTAAGATTTCAAAATATAAAGGTTTTTGGTCATTTTTGACCGAAGAGACCCAGAGAGTTAAATTAACTCATTAGACCAGGTCTATAGTAAATTGATTAGTTTAGTTTTGCAACTTTTTTGGGATGAAATAAAATCAAATACATTAAATTAATAAACTACCAAACGAAATGTTATATATCATTGCCTTTTCATTACATAAATTAGATTTTGCCAGTTCTTGCCCTATAATTACGCTAACAAAATAAAGGTTTTAATGACATTACCAATTAATTCAATTTCATACAAGATATAATACATTTGAGATGACAATCATTGCATTTGATTGAAATAATGATATAATAATAATGGTATTTCGGTAACACTTTACAGTAAGGTTCATTAGTTAAACATTAGTTAATGTATTAACTAACATGAACTAACCATGAGCAATACATTTATTACTGTATTTATTAATCTTACAGTTGTAAAATACAGTTGTTCACAGTGCATTAACTAATGTTAACAAGATTTTAATAATGTATTAGTAAATGTTGAAAAACAGTTGTACTATGTATCATGTAACACTCATATTTGTGTTTGAATTGTGATATATTTAAATAGAGCACCCCAGTAATATTAGACATTAAAAATGACAATATAACAATATTTAATAGGAGTTGTGTTTTATTAACAGACATTGTGCCTTGTATTCCAACATTATAATCTTTCTAAACTATTTAACAGTGTAGGTACCTCAACAAGCATGATGAACACAGGATTGATATTAATAATTACCCTGAGCCATATATTAGGCTACACGTCTGATATTTATGCTATCATAACATGTGTATAGTTTAAGAATAGCTATATACATGATAGAAATAATGGCACGTGTGATATTACTTTAATCTTTCATTACTGTTACTGAAATGGCCAAGTTTTATATATTTTAAATATTTTTTGTCATTTCTGTAAAATGTTAAAAGTGTGTTGGATTTGTAAACAATAGCTGCCTGGAACTTGTGAATGTTAATGTTTTTAAAAATTTATTATCATCATGCTATCTTAAAATTATATGACCAAGTTTGCTCATATTAATATTTTAATGCACGATCCACACAAACATCGTTTACATATCGTTTTCCATATTTACAGTTTATCTCTAAAGATTTGTCACACACTTTTCGTGTTTTAGAGTACGATAAGAGCGTTTATTACCAGCTTAGAAACAAGTTGTTTCTTATTATGTAGGAAAATGCAGACTCCCGTTCAGCAAGCATCTATTTACACCACATAAGCGGCATATAGGTGGCTGTCGCCTCGCTTGAACAATATAGGTTCTCACTTGGTCTTTACTTTTTGCCTGATCTTAGCTTGAATGGCAGCGGTGGCACGATTCGAAGTTCACCACACTCCGGAGTCCAGCGCGTCTGCTCTCCTCATAGCCATTTAGCGCTTTTGTTTGTTCCTAGACAACCAATCAAATCATGCAAATTGCGTGCATGCTGTGCTCGTGGGAGGCGCCTACATAGACGTGTCGTGTGCCAAAGCTTGTCAAACGAGCAAACAGAGAAATAGCGCAGACGCAGCGTATGCACACAATTGTAAAATAATAATAATAATTTCAGGATCATCGTGGGCCCCTCACACACCAGGGCCCTATGCACTCTGTCACCCTTTTCCCCCCACTTACGACGCCCCTGCCGGTATTTCTGATAACCTTTGAAAATTTCCATCTCTCTATGTTAATATCCAGCCACTTAACACAAATTATTTTGGTGTCAATATGTGTTAACAATTACGCTGCACAAGCAGGATGTGTGAAACAGGCCTAACATGTGATGTCTAAAATTTCAAAATTTGTTTTATGGTTTAATTATTTTATTCTTCAGAATTATATACAATTTAGAAGCAACTGACAGTTACATACACATACACAAACATTTAGACACAAAGACATGGACAGATGGGACATACACTTGGACGCACACGTCATGGGCAGGACAGACAAAAGGTTACGAAAGACACACATAGAACTGAAAGGAATTACCAATCGGGGATACATACTTTGATACTCACCCACGTAAGTGATACGGAAGCCCTTTTTGTTGGTGCCGTGGTCAGATGACCAGCGCAGAAACAGCTGGTGACCCGTGGTGGTGATGTTGAAGGGCACTCGGAGATCTCCGCTCAACACCGCCAGACTTTGACTGTAAATATTAGGCCCTGCAAAATAAAATAAATAAATAAAGCAATAAAATAAACCAGATTTGCATTTCCAATGCAAATAAATTGTTGAAGTTGTTCAACATGTTTGCAAACGGCAAATTCACGAGATGATTCCGGAAGTAAAAATGCCATTCATTTCCTTCATAGGGAAATTGATTTTTAACAATAACTTATAAACCGTTAAAATCAGTCCTACTGTGAGCTACGAGGTTGTTAATCGATGGTATTTGCTTCTGTTGAAGCCGTCAGCCCCCATTATTTCAACTTATTTTTTAAAATAATCATTTAACAGTGGAATTTGTGGTGAAAACTACATTACCCACGATGCTGTGCAGAAAATTCCACCAATCAGAGAGTCGAAACCAAGTGCCAAAAGAGCTCTTTAGCTCCGCCCACTCCAATGAGGCACAGCAAACATTTTTAAACGAGTAGTTTTATGATTCTCAATCATTTTTAATTAGATTATGCTGTTCGCAATGCTTCATGGGATTGTAGTTCTTTCCCTCACTTAAGCCGTTAAGCTCACAATCTCTGTATTTTTGTCCGGTTTTCTTGCTTCAAATGGAAGCTTGTAATGTTGTGATTCTCCTCGTAGCTGGTCAGTTTGGTTCATCACGCTTTAACCAAGACTTTTTGGAAATCCCTTTGGGAGAAATGAATGGAAAAAATACTTCCAGAAGCAACACTCTTATTCAAATGAACCACACTAACAGAGCAATCGCGCCAGAGTTCGAAACAAGTGTGAACATAGCCTTAAATGAGTTTTTTTTTTGGGTTCCAAACATTTTATTCCTCTGAAAATAATTTCTTCATACCTTAAAGTAGCTTGAATGTAACTCGACACCCTTGTTTCAGTTAGTATATGCAGATTCATGAATATGCAAATTAGTCTCCGCCTCCACTCACACCAGCTCGGATTACCTGAACCACTCACTCAACTGTAGTAAACACTACACAATGGCAAGTGGAAGTATTGCTTTAATTCAGCCAGAAACTGATTCAGAAGAAGAAGAGGAAGAGTGAATTATAGGCTAGTCTACAAGTCGATGTATCAGAATGGACACATATGTCGGACACATAACGGTAATTTATATGATTAGCCTTTGGCTTGACTACGTTATCAAACAGCTAATAATGTGTTGCTAATGTTACATAAACCATGTTCCCGTTCACCGTCTCCTGCCTTTAAAAATCAGCATCCTTAGAAACACTTTGAACATCATAGAAAGTCAGTGGTGAAAAGCCCCGCCCACATATGAGGGGATTGGTCACATGTTTGTGATGGTAGGAAACAGGGTTTTTGGTTTTGACTTATGAATTTGCACAGGGTTTGTCTTAAAGCATATTAAGAAAAGAACACCACATAGACATAACCAACATTAAAAACTTGATTTTCACCACAGGGGGTCTTTAAGACAGTAGCTCCAAAAATTGCCTCGTTGCAAAACATGAACACAAAAGCTGGCCTGAGAGAAGGAATTTGGCATTCTCACTTCCTATTCCAGTGGGGCTCTGCAAATGCCATGGGCATTAATGAGCATCCAATCAATGAAGAGTAATAGGGTAATTTGCTGATTGCAAGCACTTAAGTAATTAGCGCTAATAACACTCTGAATGTATTCCGAATTGTCTTTGCCACTGCCTCGCTATCAGGAAATACTTAAATCTTTCCAGCGTTTTGCATATCTGCTGGTCCTAAATGAGTTTTTTGGGGGGGAAATATTTCTCTCGTAATGGTCACGGATCTAAAAAAGCGACTCGAACAGATTCCTGAGGCTCCAAATTTCATTTCGAATTTTCAAGAAAAGCGTCAGAGTTACGACAGGCCAGAGAATAATGACTGTAATATTCAGGGACGCAGTTGCATGGCTGTCAGATGATGCCTGGATATGAGGAATAATTCAAACCCACCATCAAAGATCTCCAGAATATCAAACTCTTTCTCCGTCTGGAAGAGGTCAAAGTGCAGTGTGATGTTGTAGCCCTTCTCCACGTTGATCATCCATGAGCACATCTGAAGGTTGGGGTAGCTGTCAGGGTAACCTGGACTCAGAATTACACCCGTCGAGTCGAACAGAACCTCATTGTCGGGACATTGCACTGCGAAGAAACCAAATGATCATGTGTTAAATACCGCAAAAACCAACCCAGGCTCATTGGAAACACGTGCGTGTGGCTCAAAAAACTGCATTTGAAAATAACATAGAATCTGCACTAAACCTGATAGTGTTAATAAAAGCAAAAGTGAGATAAAAATGCATTTTCTGAAGCAGCCATGCCATTTTAGCTTGCTTCTCTTTATCATGTGACCAAAGCGCTCTGCATCGCACATGCAATGCTGTACTACGTGAGCTAATGAGCAAGTTTACCATGTCAGAAAAACCACACATATGGAGCTTGTTATTTGATGCAAATGTCAAAAAGTATTAGTTTACTATTAGTTTACTATATTAGTTTACTATAATCCATTATTGATGGTTTTATTGCCATTAGTGTTCATTTCAGCTGGAAACTGCAGTGAATTCTAATATTTTGCCAAAAAAAAAGTAGGTAAATGTTGTTTTTTTTCAAATGAGCGAATGTTGGCTAAAATCTGACACCATCTGAATACAAATAATCCGTACATACAGTATAAACTGATTGAATCATCATGTTCTATAATTATACATTTCCCAAAAGGAACCATTTTTCACTTTGTCATCATTTTATTTTACATTTTATTTTTTTCTTCCTGAAGACTACTTATCATGTCAACCTTATAATAAAGGTTTCTTGCCTCATAATTTACTTTTACCCAACATGACAAGTTCCCTCTGACAAGTAATTTGTCTGTTCTCACTGAAAGTGAAAATGCGACACCACTCAACTTAATCACAGTCAATCAGAACATTTTATGTTTATTAATAAACAGCTTTGTGGAGTGCAGTTTTGCAGAGCTACTCAATAAGATGGCATAGGTAGGAAAACTTCAACACCCATAATGCACAGGCCATGTTTCTGGCCACGCCCACTCTGTTCCCATTGGATAGGCTTGACCAGAGTCAAATACCGCCTTGCTTTAGTAGGAAATACTTCCTAGCAAACTTTATTCATAATGGTGTCGACTTGTATTGTTCCCAGGTGCAAGAATTCAAAGAGTAAAGGTTTCGCTTTGTAGGCAGCGGCTAAAGACGGCAAAGAATCGTAAATATGGGAAGAACGCCGCAATGGAGAATCTGAAAAACCTCAGTGTTTGTAGTCAACATTTCAAAATGGATGACCACAAACAGTGAGGCCAAACAGAGGGCAAAAAATGTACATATTTACATATATTACTGACACTGGAACAATACAAAGTGGGATGAAAATTGATGAAGTTACACTTTAAGCTTTTGATTTACTTAAAGAGAAACTGGTGTGATGTAATTTCAAACAAAATCAGGCCAAAATGAAGTTTGTATTTGTTTTGAGAGTTCGAAGCAGGTTGTCCTTCTGGAAAATTTTGCTCTGGCTGGCAAACACCTTCGAACTCCATTGGTCCAAGTGATGTAGCAGGTTCCATCAACATCAGTGGCTCCACCTTCTTTGAAGCCAAAATTTTCTCTGGTTCATTTCTTCTGTTCAGTCCGTCGAGATCAGACGCAAGTAAAAACATGAACATACTGGAGAGCTGTTTTATAGTAGAAACTGAAGAGACTGTTTGTCATTTTTAAAACTGTAAAGCTGCTTGCTTGCAATCTATTGTATATGAATTAACGTGACGTGATTTTACTGGAGTGCCGAATTGCAGAGCTGGTGCAAACACGTCCACATCGCCATAATAATATGCTTTCTTTACTACTGATTTCTCACCATTGCAATGTTTGATGTGTGTTTATTTTGTTATTGCAACTGAAATTTCCAACTTCGATACGATACCTTGAAAAATATCGATATTCAATACCATTTTTGATACCACGGGAAAAACCGGCATAGAGATAATTTGTTATTATCACATAATTTTTTGATAATTTGGGTAATATTGTTGTAATAGCTTACACACAGTACAGGATGGCTTTATTTGAGTCGTTTAACTACATTTACAAAAAAAGACAAGTAAACAGTGAGTAATAAAATAAGAACAAATAAAAGGCTTTAAGTTTTACAGGTGGGTCTTACAGTAGTGTTCAAGTAAATGAAAGTAATCAAAAGTAAAATAACACTAAATAGTTTTCAATGTAAAAATTAAATACAGATTAATGCTTACAATTAAAGTTACAAAAGTTACTCAGTCAAGAGTATGATTAAAATGACAGACAGCAGGAGGTTTATTAGGCTGCTGTCAATTTAAGAGCGAATGCACGGATCCAATATACTGTTACACAACGTGTTTTCTCTCAACTATTTACATTCCAAAATGGACTGTATTTACCTGAATACTCAGCAAGATGGGCATTTTGACATAATTGTGTATGTATTTAACCATTTAAGCGCAATAAGCCTGGAAAAAGAACTCAATTTAGTACTCGCAAGCTGTTTGAGAGGCGGCTTTATGAGAGCGACACTTACATAGATCAGTGGTGCATTCGCTTTTGATGTGTGAGTGCAAAACCTGCGGCATTGACTAAAATTATGCCAATACAAGCACTATTCAACCGGAGCGAATGAGACGAGTGAGTGACAGGAGGCGGGTGTGTGTCAATTCGCCGCCGGAGAGAAGAGAGAGTGAGAATATCAGATATTTCAGTATCGATACATATCGAAATATCAATATTTTTGACAACACCAAGCACATATTTACATATTTATCTAAATATCAGCAGTGTGGATGGCATCGTCATGGTCGGTATACTGCTGGTCATGTACAAGAAGTGAAGAACAAAACTTCGCCGGGGCCTTTAAGCACACTGTACTGCAGTTTCCTTAATCTGGAAGTCCAAAAGGGCCTAACAACTAGCGGCAGAGCTAATGACGCGACACATAAAATCAGGAAGAACACAGACACAAATGAGACAGCGAGGTGGACGTGCTGCCAAACTCACCTTGGCACACCGGAGGAGGACCATCCATCTGCAGTCGCTCGCCCAACCTGCAGGTCAAGATCTCGCTCCCGAGCAGCGTGAAGCCCGGCAGGCAGCGGTACCTGATGATGTCTCCTGTTGAGTAATTACACACACAGATCTTTGCTTTTCCACTACAGCTACTGCTCAACAACACATTAGCTAATTAAGACCTGACCGCTTACACGCTCGTGACAGTAATGATGACAAATGCAGAGCGTCGAGTGTTATTTTCCCCACAGAAAGGGGCATTTTCTTTCACATTAAATAAGAATCGCTGCATTGCGAAGGTGGGCAAACTTTTGGGAGCGTCTCTTTAATGAGGGTTCGATGCATGATAAATCTACACAAACAGATGATCATCAAACGTTCTACTTTGTTCTTACCAATCTCAAATTCATCATCTTCAGCCAGGATCTCTGCGTTGGCGACAAGTGGAGGAGGTTGACAGACACGAAGTTGGTAAGCTGCAGAGGGAACGAGATGAGCGAGACACATGATGTTTAGTGCCTGTTTAAGTGAAAATGCTTTGAATACAACCCACACAATTACATCTTAAATCATCACACCTGTCACTGGAGTTTTTCGAAACGTACAACAAAATTACGCGACGCTGCTGCACAGTATGAATCATAATCAGAGTCTTAGCATCTGCCTTGCCAACACTGATTATGCACAATGTCTAATTATAATGAGTTTCTAAAAGAGGATTATATACATTAAGAACGTTCTATTACTGGTATGTTATGATAATAATCACTGTTGTGATGTAATGTCATTTGAAGTGGAGCAGAACATGTCGAATTCCCTTACTAAGAGGTATAATTCACAAATGTTAAAGATAGTTTATGCAAACTACGTGTTGTAATGAGGCAATACATACCGGGAAATTATGTTCATATGCATAAGGGTCATTGACGAATAAGGTATGTATAAAAACATAATGGAGATATAATTAATTTTGAAGTTTTATTAAGTGTTAACAATGACATTATGTGTTTTTTATAATCAATTAACACTGCTTTTGTCATTTTTTACAAGATGAACAAAATTTGTCACCAAAAAGTCATTCCGTTTAACCAAAATTTCGGTTTTACCGAATGACACTTTTGGTTATACCGAATGACGATATTTTCAAACAATGCTAACAGGCTGATATCTAGCTAGCTAGCAAAAGGACAACCAAACATTTTATATTTAGTACAAGTTTTTAAAATATTACATTTTCCATGTTTTATAACGGTTGTACCGAATGACCTGATGTTTCGGGACCTGCGTATGAGCAAGTGAAAACATGAATTTTTCAAATAGTTAAGAGAGAGTTAGTTACTTTGCTTCACAACCATGTGGTTCTTTGCAGGTGTCTGAATGATGTCACATCCTGTCACATGATATTGACCACATGACTTGATCCAAAATGGTCCCTTTATATTGGTTACTCTTAATGACATCAATTAAATTAATTTTTCCGGACATTCTTTCTCATAACAAAGCAACAGTGATGGGAATAACGGCGTTATTAATAAACGACGTTACTAACGCCGTTACTTTTTTCAGTAACGAGTAATCAAACGAATGACTTTTTCTCCCATTACAACGCCGTTACTGTTACTGACAAAAAAAATGCCGCGTTACTATAATTGAGCACTGAAGAGGTTTTCATCCGAGTAGTCTCTCTCTCAGCCATAGGACCTGCAAAGTTTTTTCTCTGGTGTGTGTTGGGGTGGGACACACAATATGATGACGATTGGTGTGTGACTAGAGATGATAGACCTGCAAAGCGTTTTGTTGTAAAGAAATAGTACAGGTTAGTCATACACAAATATAATTGTAAACTGATAATAATGTACGATGCTCTGTGTGTGTGTGTCTGTGTCAGAGCATGGGAGCGGAGCGCGAGCTCAAACCAGAATTCCCTTTGTGACATGCTGCGAAAATATGTGAAATAAGTTTTTTCTAGTCGACTAGTAGTTGTTCATTTAAGCCATTAGTTGACTAATCACATTTATATTAATTTAATTTCATGATTATATTGTCTGCTATATTTGCTTCTTATTTATTAAATCCAGGCAATTGGTTGATGAAACATTGATTAAAATTAAGATACAATTTTTACAAAACGAAATTCACTTTAAAGAAAGGCTTTCTACAAATCAAAACTTAATGAAGTGGTCAAAATCATGTCTGACCCACACAATGTCTCCCGATATATTGCGCATCTTATGATGTATTCTATCTTACTCATGCTGTTCACTTTTCATAATCAAATAGATGAATTTAAAACATAACATAGGCTTATATAAACATAAATATGAAACTACGTTTTCTTTAATGGCTAACAACACGTAGTACAGTACAGAGAAATTTCATGTCGTGAGCAAGAGCGGATCATGAGTCACGAGTCGGATCAAGCATCATTTATTTTTAGACTTATATTTAATATTGGGGGCATCCAAGTTATTTGACATATTTGAATTGTTTTTTTGTTTTTTTTTTTATAAAGTAACGCAATAGTTACTTTCCCTGGTAATTAGTTACTTTATAATGATGTAACTTCGTTACTAACTCAGTTACTATTTGTGAGAAGTAACTAGTAACTATAACTAATTACTTTTTTAAAGTAACGTGCCCAACACTGCAAAGCAACGACTTCTACACATAATTTTAATACCATTTTGCACTATGTTGATATATGATGTTATAAAATCATGCCAGAATAAAAAATATATACATTTATTACATTTTAAGATATTTTAATTACAAATGAAATGGCTGTATTGGCCTTTGGACAGTTAAACTGAATGACCTTTTGACACTTTAAAATCTTTAAAATACCTTTATATGTAGCAAAATATAATTAAAACCTTTTGGATTCAATAAAAGAGATCTAGTTGTGCTACCATACATACTTTGGATGTCATATCTTTGTTTTTTTATTATTATTATTAAGGCTTTTGGACAAAAAAACAAAGACCCGTTACGTCATTGATCCATAAACAAAAAGAAAGATAATAGTATAATATTAAAAATATTAATTTTAAATGTCAATGCATTTAATTTGCTAATAATTATATATATATATATATATATATGATGAGTAAATAAAGTTAAGGGGTTAATAAAACATAATATAAATGTAATAATTTCCTGTAATTATTATTGGTAAATATTATATATGAAACATTATAAAAATGGCAGCATGGAAGATTAATTTATAAATTTCCTGAAGAAAAAAGAGTGGTTCTTGTTCATGCAACCTCCCGACACAAAAAACAAGGAAGGCTGTAACATAGTTAAGGGTTTGTTCAAATGTGTTTAAGCACCTTTTCATGTACATAAGATCCAGCGAACGCTCTCAGTATCTTAACCTCATGAAGATTTACACACAGCCAAATGACCTCTATATTGTTCGACGGCACCACTGATAAACAAAAGCACAATTCATTTAAAATTCATCATCGAGAGAAAACAGGAACACTCAGAAAAACTCAGCTGTTAAACATTAAAAAGCAATTTCAAGCTGGAGAATGGGCATTTTGGCAGCTCTGGGAACACAACTATCTTATTTTATTATCTTTTAAAATTCTAACGAGCTTTGTGCTTTGCAGCTCTTGACTTAACTTCCTTATGCTGTATTGCTTTATTGGTAAACTTCAAAAGCATCAGCAGAAAATATGCTAATGCAGAAATTATTGTCCTTTATCGAATAACAGTCTCCCATCACAATTGCAAAACAGATTAGAGGAATCCCATGCGGTTAAAGGTCATCTGTCGTGTTCAGATGCTATTTCCCCTGTTAAACGCTCTGTTCAATAACCTAGACAGCACTGCAAAGCATCACACACAAAGATAACTAATTCTGGCCACATTTTAAAGCAGCATTGCATGCATCTTTAACAGGAAAGGCAATTGCATATTTCATTGCAAAAACCAAAAAGCATTGACAAAATTGAAGTTGATTTTAATTAAAACCTATGCATTTTATGCGTGAGTGCTGTGTCGTTAGTTTAGGCACATGCTAAATGCAAACACTCTCTGTTTATATGATGCACACTATGTAGTGCATTTCAAACCATCGCTTATGAGGTTCCATAACAGCAAGGATGCTGCCTTAGAAGCCAGCTGCGTATGTTTCTACACCTGCTCATTCAGAAATGGGTGTTATTACGGATGATGGAAGTTTCCAAACACATTATAGCGCCATTGAAATGTGGCCGCTGCAATAATCGAAGCCATTTTCCAAAGAAACAAGTAATATAATTTCTAGCCTGTGTTTTTGAGAGCAGTTAAACAAAAAAGCAGGAGAGCAGAAAGCAGAAAGCAGCAACGCTTCTAGGACCCTAGTTATTTTTTATATGTACTAGCGGTTTATACTATATAGAACTGCATTTGTATTATTAATTTTCAGTAATAATTTAGATGTTTAATTTTTTCAATTTAACTGATATATTGTCCTAACCCACCCCTAACCCTAAACATACCATTGGTAACCCTCTTGAAATATTTAACCTAATTTTTTTTTATTATATAAGCCTTTCATTTTAAGTTGAGTTTTCTTGGAACAAAAGACCTTATTTCATTAACTCGACTGGTGTGTGTGACCGACTTAAAGTGCGGTAAACTGTAAAACTGTTTGCGCCACAAAATAATGTGTTTATTAGTATGCTAGAAAAATTTAAATTATATGAAACAAATACCAGTTTACAACGTCTAGCAGCATAATGAACAACTAAAATAACTGGAAATGGCTGACACCGTGTCCTAACCAGAGACAAGCAATTTGTCTGTCCGCACCAGATGCAACAAAAATCGATAAAAAATCACAGCCAATCAGAAGAGCGTGTGGGCGGAGTCTCTGTGTAAGCGCACCACACTCACAACTAAATCAATCAAAAATCACAGCCAATCAGAAGAGCGTGTGGGCGGAGTCTCTGTGTAAGCGCACCACACACAACTAAATCAATCAAAAATCACAGCCAATCAGAAGAGCGCGTGGGCGGAGTCTGTCTGCAAGCGCACTGCACTCGCAACCAAATCAATCAAAAATCACATCCAATCAGAAGAGCGTGTGGGCGGAGTCTTTGTACAAGCGTGCCGCACTCACAACTAAATCAATCAAAAATCACAGCCAATCAGAAGAGCGTGTGGGCGGAGTCTTTGTGTAAGCACACTGCACTCACAACTAAATCAATCAAAAATCACAGCCAATCAGAAGAGCGTGTGGGCGGAGTCTGTCTGCAAGCGTGCCGCACTCGCAACTAAATCAATCAAAAATCACAGCCAATCAGAAGAGCGTGTGGGCGGAGTCGTTGTGTAAGCACACTGCACTCACAACTAAATCAATCAAAAATCACAGCCAATCAGAAGAGCGTGTGGGCGGAGTCTGTCTGCAAGCGTGCCGCACTCGCAACTAAATCAATCAAAAATCACAACCAATCAGAAGAGCGTGTGGGCGGAGTCTCTCTGCAAGCGCACTGCACTACCAAACAAATCAGTCAAAAATTTACAGCCAATCAGAAGAGTGTGTGGGCGGAGTCTCTCTATAAGCGCACTGCACTCGCAACCAAATCAATCAAAAATCACAGCCAATCAGAAGAGTGTGTGGGCGGAGTCTCTCTGCAAGCGCACTGCACTCGCAAACAAATCAATCAAAAATCACAGCCAATCAGAAGAGAGTGTGGGCGGAGTCTCTCTGCAAGCGCACTGCACTCGCAACCAAATCAATCAAAAATCACAGCCAATCAGAAGAGCGTGTGGGCGGAGTCTCTCTGCAAGCGCACTGCACTCAAATCCAAATCAATCAAAAATCACAGCCAATCAGAAGAGCGTGTGGGCGGAGTCTCTCTGCACTCGCAACCAAACGGATAAGCACAATCAAATTCATAAATATTACACCATTTTAACATTATTAAAATACATACTGAGTGACTGAAACAACTTTTGTTATAGAATACACTTGTTTAGAAATCCGTTTATAAAACAGAATCGTCGCAGCTGGTTAGGACAAAAAAACTCTGATTGACATGGAAAAGATGCCTTTTTTAATGCGTGTCATTACGTCTGGTTAGGACACGGTGTGACACTGAAAGGCTTGAACAGTCAAATTTTAATGGCTGCACCTGCTCGTACGTTAAAAATAAGGTGGAAAGATAATAAAAACAGTCTTTGCATCTGTTTGTTTGAGGTTTAATTCGAGTGAATTGGCTCGGTGGTGCTGAACTGCAGGGATACAGTATTGCAGAAATCTGAATGTTCATAATGCAATTTCACGGCACACTTTGGACTGAATGTATGTACGTTCACGGCTCGCCTCAGCATATGTTCAGCATAAGCAACACGTTCTGTGGGCGTGAGGGAATAA
Source organism: Mylopharyngodon piceus (assembly GCA_039654765.1). Classification (NCBI taxonomy): domain Eukaryota; kingdom Metazoa; phylum Chordata; class Actinopteri; order Cypriniformes; family Xenocyprididae; genus Mylopharyngodon; species Mylopharyngodon piceus. Next base: position 19,232,654 of record CM077445.1, read on the forward strand.
GCCAGGATAATCAACCTGACAATAAGCAACACACAGACCATAAGCAAACTAAGCCGTCGTGAATGAGCAACATTACAGTGGGAAACAGCTCACCATGGTAACGCAGAACAAAGAATCCGCTGGTGCTGAAGTCGCTGTGGAACTTCAGCAGGATGTGATTGGATGTGCTGGAAACGGCCTCCTGGGAAGAGCTTCCGCTGAACTGACCGATCTGAGGGGATGTTTGGTCAGGGCCGTCCCTACAGGAGACAAAGTTCTGTTCAAACCCAGATATGAAGCATTTAAAACCTTCTTTGACTTCTTCTATTTGCTGATATAATACTCTCTCGCTCTACCACGTCTGTCGGGGAACATATATATAATGAAGGAGCGCAGACGTCTCCTTTCTGCAGTTACAGAGCAATCAAAACACTGACCTTGCTTCTTAATCAATCAAAAATCTGTAACAGCATAACTGTTTTTAATTAGGAAGACTTTTATGTAACGATCAGATGCCGCTCATTACAGGAAAGTAGAATAAAAACACAGCAATGATAAAAACATACAGCTGTGTGCCTTTCTAAACCACTCTGATTTAGTGTGTGGTGCAAAAATAATAGTTTCTATTGATGTTATGCAAAATATCAGCACTAGATAATGAACGGGTGTTGAGCACACATGAACGCCACCATATAATTATCATGGGAAACCCAGCATTTTCTTTAATCCCTTTTAAAGTTGAGCATGTTAATTAAATATATATAGCAGATAAATTTCAGATTAGATAGATTTAAAAATTTCAGTGTTTCTATAACAGATCCACTAACACTTTACTTCAAGCCTTTATGTATAATGCATTACATCTCTTTATAAATAATTGTAACCAAAGTTAAAATGCATTATAATATTTACAGATTCTTTGTTATATCTGAAATTGGTTGTTTGTCGTGTGTTGTCCTATAATGCCCCCTTTCACAAGATGTAATATGGTGTTCTCAGAATGTGTCTGTGAAGTTTCAGCTCAAAATCCCCCACAGATCATTTAGTAACAGCTTGTTAAATTTGCCCCTATTTGGGTGTGAGCAAAAACACGCCGTTTTTACATGTGTCCCTTTAAATGCAAATGAGCTGCTGCTCCCCGCCCCCTTTCCAGAAGAGGGCGGAGCTTTAACAGCTCGCACTTCGGTTGCTCAACAACAACAAAGCTGGAGAATCTCACGCAGCCAAAATGATGACGGTGTTCAGCCTTACATTGTTCAAACCGGAGTCGACACTGATGGAGAGACTCAGGAAGAAGTTACAACTTTTAGAATGAAACGGGACATTTCTGAATGGTTAGTGGATAAATTTATGTAGTTGCTGTGGAGTTGATTCAACTCATCCACTAGCATGTGCCGTCATGTTAATCTTTTGTGCAAATCTAGCGTTGAATTGACCCTCGTTTGTGAAGCAGTCCGGCGTAAAATGACGGCATGTCAACAACACTCTACTACAACAACTCTTCCTCTTCTCTAAAGCAGCCTAACATGGCCTCGCCCCCTTTGTTGCGTGTTCTCAGGGGGTGGGGTTTATGTAAATTTTAGGGTTTGTAATGTCACTAAACCGGGAAGAAGTCACAATTTCATCAGACACAGATTTTGCACCCTTGCTCTGACCCTGAGAATTAAACAGTTTTCACTATTGTACCTTGAAGTCTTTTGTATGTAAATGACCTTTTGCATGTGAAATGAGTAACAACTGCATTAAGCTTTGAATATGCATTGATATGTAAATTTGGGAGGTCATACATTATGATTAATGATTTCTGAATACACCATTCTGGGGGAAGGACTTATGTAAAGTACATCAAATCCTATTTTCCATGATGTGAACACAAGCATCAACATTTTTCTTTCGCACCAGCCACTTGACACTTCAGCAGTAATGTTCGCTCAAGGAGGAAATATATGGAAAAGCACGAGAAATGTGTGAAACAAAACAGATAAAAGACTAAAAGTGTTACGCAAGTCTCAGATCAGCAGCATTAGAACAGATGCATTTTTCATAGACAAGGACAAACTCTCTGGTGGAATTTATGAAGAATCATTTTGATGGATCCAAACCCACACCTTTTTTTTTTTCAAGAAAAAGCGGTTTTCATTCAGTCTCAAGTGAAAAATGCTTGGCACTGAACTCGCTAGACAGCCCAAAACAAAGATCAAAAAATAAATTGGCACAATATTTATTATTATTTGTATTATTATCAATAGTAATAATAATAATAATAACAATAATAATAATTATTATTATTATTATCATAATATAGAAAAATATAATAATAATAATAATAATAATAATAATAATTAATTCAAATTTTTAAACTTTATATATATATATATATATATATATACACACACACACACACACACAATAAAATGTTCATCACCGGCCATTTAAAAACATAATATTAAATAAATAAATAAATAAATAAATAAAATTAATTAATTCATGGCAATTGTGAAGTTGTTTTGCAATCTAATAATAATATGAAAAAAATAAAAAAAATAAAAAATAATGCATGCATTATAAAATATGGTTCATCATTGGTAATTTAAAAACAAATAAATAAATAAATCAAATTAATTTATGGCAATTGTACATTATAAAATATTGTTCAACATCGGCCATTTTAAAAACACAAAAATAAATTAATTAATTAATGGAACTTGTGCAGGTGTTGTTTTGCAATCTAATTATTATTATTATTACTATTATTAAAGGGTTAGTTCAGTGGTTCCCAACCTTTTTTCCAGGAGACCCCTATTTTAACATTCAAAATCCTTAACGAAAAAAAAAAAAAAAAAAAAAAAAATCAGCTGTTAAGTTTTTAATAAATGCAACAACAGCTCAAATATTAAAATAATAGCATTAACAACTACGGCCAGATTTAACTTGCAACATAATGTTATCTTGTATTACATGTTCAAATAAAGTATTGACCAACATTTTAAAAAAAAAAAGATAAACCTAATATTCCTTTAAACCATTTTCAAGAAACAGGATGAGTCAAAATGATTATTTAATCAGCTCAATTAATAATTCTAGATACCTTATTATCTGAATTAGAATCAGAATTGTTTTGAAATGCACATTAGCTTATTTTCCATTAACTTAACTTCTACATTTACAACAGCACATACAAATGTGGTCTGAGTTTCACAAACAAAAACCGCAGACAGGCTGAATGAAAATGTAAATCCATTCTCTGACAGTAGGTGGTGCTTTTGTAACAGCAGAAATAGAGCTGTTTCCCCGGTAACCCCATAAACAAAGCAGAGCTGCGCTTATAAACATTACGCCTTACACAGAGGGATGATGAAAAGGAAATTGCATCGTGGTTTATTGTCAAACTGGTAACTGTTTCCTCACTAACCCTCAAACTACAGTGAGCTTGGCGACCCCTCGTAAATCTTTAGCGACCCCTAGTGGGGGTCGCGACCCCCAGGTTGGGAAACACTGGGTTAGTTCACCCAAAAATGAAAATAATGTCATTTATTACTCACCCTCATGTCGTTCCACACCTGTAAGACCTTCGTTCATCTTCAGAACACAAATTAAGATATTTTTGATGAAATAGTTTTTTTTATCTTTAATAGAAAGCAATGAAATTACAGCATTCAAGGTAGTAAAGACATCGTTAAAACAGTCAACGTGACTACAGTGGTTCAACCTTAATGTTATGAAGAGACGAGAATACTTTTTGTGCGCAAAAACAACACAAAAATAACGACTTAGCATTAAGGTTGAACCACTGCAGTCACGTCAACTGTTTTAATTATGTTTTTACTACTTTTCTGGACCTTGAATGACAGTAATTTCATTGCTTTCAATGGAGGATAAAAAAACCTCTCGGATTTCATCAAAAATATCTTAATTTGTGTTCTGAAGATGAATGAAGGTCTTACAGGTTTGGAACGACATGAGGGTGAGTAATTATTGACAGAATTTTCATTTTTGGGTGAACTAACCCTTTAACATCAGAGAGTTTGTCCTTGTCTATGAAAAATGCATCTGTTATAATGCTGCTGATCTGAGACTTGTGTAACACTTTTAATCTTTTATCTGTTCTGTTTCACACATTTCTCTTGTGCTTTTTCATCTTCCACATATTTCATCCTTGAGTGAGTATTACAAACATAACATTGTCATTTAAAAACATAACATTAATTATTTATAAATAAAAAAAAATATTATTGTTTTGCAATCTAATGTTTGCAAAATCATTTTTATCATTGTGGGATATATCTAACTAACAAGAAAAGTTAGTATGAATTTGCTTAAAACACTTTATACAACCTGAATTCCGGAAATGTTGGGACATCTTTTAAATTTGAATAAAATGAAAACTAAAAGACTTTCAAATCACATGAGCCAACATTTTATTCACAATAGAACATAGATAACATAAATGTTTAAACAGAGAAATTTTACACTTTTATCCACTAAATGAGCTCATTTCAAATTTGATGCCTGCTACAGGTCTCAAAAGAGTTGGCATGGGGGCAACAAATGGCTGAAAAAGCAAGAAATTTTGAAAAGATTCAGCTGGGAGATCATCTAGCAACTAATTAAGTTAATTGATATCAGGTCTGTAACATGATTAGCTATGAAAGGGATGTCTTAGAGAGGCAGAGTCTCTCAGAAGTAAACATGAACAGAGCTGTGAAAGAGTGCGTTAAAAGATTGTGGAATACTTTAAAAACAATGTTCCTCAACGTCAAATTGCAAATCTCATCATCTACAGTGCATAACATCATTAAAAGATTCAGAGAAACTAGAGAAATCTCTGTGCGTAAGGGACAAGGCCGAAGACCTTTATTGGATGCCCGTGGTCTTTGGGCCCTCAGACGACACTGCATCACTCATCGGCATGATTGTGTCAATGACATTACTAAACGGGCCCAGGAATACTTCCAGAAACCACTGTCGGTAAACACAATCCGCCGTGCCATCTGCAGATGCCAACTAAAGCTCTATCATGCAAAAAGGAAGCCATATGTGAACATGGTCCAGAAGCGCCGTCGTGTCCTGTGGGCCAAGGCTCATTTAAAATGGACTGTTTCAAAGTGGAAAAGTGTTCTACGGTCAGACGAGTCCAAATTTGACATTCTTGTTGGAAATCACGGACACTGTGTCCTCCGGGCTAAAGAGGAGGGAGATCTTCCAGCGTGTTATCAGCCAAAAGCCAGCATCTCTGATGGTATGGGGTGCATAAGTGCATACGGTATGGGCAGCTTGCATGTTTTTATGAATGCTGAAAGTATATAAAGGTTTTAGAGCAACATATGCTCCCCTCCAGACGACGTCTATTTCAGGTGTATTTCAGCAGGACAATGCAAAACCACATACTGCAGCTATTACAACAGCATGGCTTCGTCGTAGAAGAGTCCGGGTGCTGAATTGGCTTGCCTGCAGTCCAGATCTTTCACCTATACAGAACATTTGGCACATCATTAAACGAAAGACGACCACGAACTCAGAATGGGACCAAATTCCAACATCAAAACTCCAGAAACTCATAACCTCGATGCCCAGACGTCTTCAAACTGTTTTGAAAAGAAGAGGAGATGCTACACCATGGTAAACATGCCCCGTCCCAACTATTTTGAGACCTGTAGCAGGCATCAAATTTGAAATGAGCTCATTTTGTGCATAAAATTGTAACATTTCTCAGTTTAAACATTTGTTATGTTATCTATGTTCTATTGTGAATAAAATGTTGGCTCATGTGATTTGAAAGTCTTTTAGTTTTCATTTTATTCAAATTTAAAAAACGTCCCAACATTTCCAGAATTCGGGTTGTACATGACGATGATCAGACTCCGAAACCTTAAAATAGTCGGTATCTCCATCCTAAACCCAAGGTTATTTTCTGACCATAACACTCATGCAGTTGTGCTGTTATATGACGCCCAGCAGATGTTAGTCTTTAGGTGAGGAGTTCTTATAAAACGCTCGCAGAAGACGTACCAGATGGTGATGTAGTCGTAGATGGGCTCAGTGTTGAGCACTGTGAAGTTGATGTGGATGCCATTGCCTGGAGGCACTCGGATGCTCCATATGCAGTCTTTAAGATTGGGGTAGTCGGCCGGGTGGCCCGGAGAGTAGATGGTCCCATTGAGGGCTGTGATATTACCACCGCAAAGTGCTGACGGAAGGCGAATACAATCAAAACACAATTACCAATTTGTGGAGAATCGCAATGCCTTACATACAGCTGCAACAAGCAATAATGCAGTGACATAAAGCTTAAGCTCACAGTTCAAGCCTTGCATTGTTTTTAACACTTGCATATGTGGTCCATATTTCCCCCTGAAGCTTTTATAGAATTTACAAAACATGACAGTTCAATTAAAACCTTAACATTTCAGGATTTTCTATAAGATTGGCTAGAAGACGAGAGGGATGTTGGGTACCTTCACAGCGAGGCACAGGATGGTTCCAGTTGCGGCTGATGCCATGCAGACACGTGAGCGACGCTTCACCCAGCAGCGTGTATCCCGGCAGGCACTGGAACGAGATGGTCATGCCCACCCCAAAATCACCGCCAATCACCACTCCATTCCGAAAGGGCCGCGGATCCGGACACCTCTGCAGTTCATAAGCTGAATAGACAAAACAAAAATGCTGTTATTTAAGGTTTTATCCAGCGATAAAATCTTAAACACCAATGTCAATTAGTGCTGTTATAGACCCATTTGGAGCAGAATTCACAGTTAAGTCACTTGCAGTTGCGCGCGCATAGTAGTTGCAGAAAAATAGCGGTAGCAAGTGGAGGAAAATGTGCAAAATCCAGAGAAAAAGAGAAAAATGTTTTGTTGTGCCTCTGGATGTCGGAATCGGAATGCAAAAAATATAGTCTTCGTTTTTTATAGAATATCGTCGTTGAAGACTTCCTTTGAAGCTAAACGGAGACGTTTATGTTGCAAGACACAGACTGGACTGATGAAACCTGCAATGATTAGTCTACTATTAAAGCAGGAATTTGATTTAAACAGTAAGTCTACATAATATTCACATATGCAGTTCATAGAGGACATACATACATAGCAGTTACAGCAAGAAATAATATTTAAACCTATAACATTTTACATAGATAACTTTAAAGTTAATTAAAGTTAATTTAAAGTTATGTTTAAATTTAAACATAGCCTATAATTTTTTTATTTCACAATTCTGAATTTTTTTCTTGCATTTGCGTGTTTATATCTCCCAGTTTGGACTTTATAACTCGCAATTGTAAGTTTATTTCACAATTCTGAGGAGAAAAAAGTCAGAATTGCGGGATATAAACTTGCAATTCTGAGGAAAAAAGACATCTCACAATTCTGTTTTTCCTTCTAAGAAATGTGAGATATAAACTCAAAATGAACTTTTTATTCTTTTATTCTGTTCCTTCTGCTACTGATGTCGTTTTCTGCAACCAGGTAGGCTCCGCCCACAAAAAGACGTCATGGCTGTTTACAAGCACCAAATTGGTCTATTGTTAACTAGGGCTTACATAGACTAGTCGGGCAGTGTTGGGTGTAACAAATTACAAGTAACGTGAGTTATGTAATCAGATTACTTTTTTCTTTTTTTTACAGATTACTTCAATGATTTTCTCATCATAGAGAAAGGAGAGCTGTCAGTTACTTATTTGAAAAAGTAACTCAGACATTTTGTTGTAAATATAAAAGCAGTGTTAGGGGTAACGCATTACAAGTAACGTGAGTTATGTAATCAGATTATTTATTTTTTTTTACAGATTACTTCAATGTTTTCATTTAAGATTTCTCTCAAGATGGGGAAAGGAGAGCTGCCAGTTACTTATTTAAAAAAGTAACTCAGACATTTTGTTGTACATTTTAAAGGAGTTTTGGGGGTAACACATTACAAGGTCTTGCCGAGCACACATCGATAAGACGACGACGACGAAGAAGAGCCCTACAAACTATGGGTGCTCTGCCAGTTCTTGGCCACATCAATAGATGTGTATTATACGCTATTTTATTTCTGTATTTTTATTGTTTTTTTACATTCAAAAAATATAGTTGAGAATGTCTGTTTCATAAATATGTTTATTTGCACTAATGTTCACTTGCACTACTGTCATTGTGACTTATTTGCACTATCATTACCATCTCCTCATGTCATGTATATGCCATATATATGCCATTTTAGATCTGTATTTTTATTGTTTTATTTACATTCAAGAAATATTATTTAGAATGTATAATTCATAAATATGTTTATTTGCACTACCATTCACTTGCACTAAGCACAAGTACCATATACTGTCAGGGAGTGAATTTGCACGTTCGCTCGGCGCTTTGGCAGTGAAAATCTCTTGGGTATGAACACAAAGATGTGCCGAAAAACGTCTCGAAAAATGGTGTGTACGAGGCTTTATTTAATGCATTAACCAACATGAACTAACAATGAACGTTCATTGTTAGTTCATGTTAACTGTAAAGTGTTTCCAAAATATTAATACATACTAATATATAATACTAAAATAACATTAATGTCAATCCAGTCAGAGAAATCACAAAATAAATGCATCCAAGCACATCATTGACACTTAGTTTAGTGAAAATGTATGTTTGATTATGCGGGAACTTCTCCTATGGCTTCAGGCTGCTATAGAAATTATGCAAAACAATGTTCTAAAATTATTCAGTTTAATTTGAGTAAACTTATTGTCCATGATGTGGAAAATGCTTAGACAATTAACATGCATTATTATTAACAAGGCAAGCATAAAATAACTTTGGATTTAATATTCCAATTCTAAGATATTTAGAGAACATATAAAGTCATAATTATCATCTAAAATTAAATGTATAAACTTAGCAGTCTGGCCACACACACACACACACACACGCACGCACACACACACACAAGAAAGCAATAAATATTGTGTGACTAATACTGAAAAGTTCTGTCAAAGGAAGCGGTTTCACTGAGGATGAGAGCTTCTATTTTTTACTTCAAAAACTCAAAGTCATTCTCAAGTGACGGGAAACATCTCACTGTTCAAGAAGCATAAAGTCAGATCACTGACACATTCTGGCTGTGTAGACCAGAGAGGCACAAGGGGTGGAATATAAAAATAGATTTTAAAACACAACAAAGTTGCTTCAGAGTAAATCTTACTAGGGTTTTCTGGATGGTTGTCAGATGAAAACCGTCTAAAGGCCCATTCACACCAAGAACGATAACTATAACGATAACTGTATCAGCGTCCACACATATCGTTCTGTTTGTTATAAGTGCTGCAGTTCTGTAGTCTGTCTGGCTGTCTTTTTTGCGATGTTTTTATTGTTCATCAGCTGGAAAAAATCGTTCTGAAAGTGATTCCAATGACATCGTTCCTCTGTGCCGTTATCATTATAGTTTTTATATTTAAAATGATTTTTAGGGTACAACAGGGCTAAAGGCGCTCCGGGGTAAAAGGAGCCTTTGATTTTATTTTCCTCCAAACCACTAGATGGCACAAAAACTTCCCAGCACACTTTCCAAAACATCCACTTTTCAAGATGCACACGGAAATTCGGCTGATCCTTGTTGTTTTGAACAAGTATTAACTTCACTCTAAAAAGTAATTCAGGGGACCTGTTTCCACAACTTAAATGAATTTAAAAGAAGTTAAACATTCAAATTTATTGTTTTAATTAAACCTTTTAAGTGGCAAACATTATTTTGTTGAGTTCTGTTGGCATAATAATGTTGATCATTACATCAACTTAATATCGTCTGTAATCTAAACTCAAATTTCTGCATTAATTGTTTGTTTTTTTTAAAATTAGGTTGTAGTAACGTAATGAAATTGTCTTGATGACTTCGGAAATTAGGCAGTGGATTTCTAGTTCCCAGCATGCTTTGCATAGGACTGGATAAGGAGAATAAATGTTGAAATTAACTATTTGTTTTTAGTGAAGGGAAAGACCTGTTAGTGTTTAATGCTGTTATTTTTGACATTTAAAAAGAGTTTCTGTAATGTTGAAGTTTCTGTGGTTATCATTGTGCTGAAGAGTAGATACATGGAGGTTGACTCTATAAGCAATGACTGCACTAATGCCAGTGACAAATAATATCTTACTTGTTCATTAAATATACATGTTTAATAAGTTATGTTAGCATATGCTATGATAGCTGTTGACTTGAAATGAAATAGATAAGATTAGACTAACTCTGGTAGTTGGAGCGACTCAACTCAAAAATTTGTGTTTATGCTACAAATGATTAAGTTCTTCTCAATGTAGCTTGTTGGTTGAACATAAGTTCACTCAAAGTTGTCATAACTCAAAAAAAATGATGCAAACTGTTGTTAATTTTATTTTTGTTGAGCCAACACATTATTTTTTTAGAGTGTAGTAAAGTAAAAGCACACCTCTATTCAGAAAGACACAATTTGAGGCATCATTCATGTCCGTAGCACAAAAGGTAAGAGTTTAACACGTAGATTTTGAGGTCTGTTTGAATCTCTAATCATACAGCATTAGCAAATATTTATAGTTATGCTATCCTTAGATAACCGTACAGTCAAAATGGTGTGATTTAAAAGACACTGATGTTATTTTTTAAGTTGTTATATTTTTAGTGCTAGCTTTAATTGCTGTGCCGTAGTTGTTTGCATGGTCAAATCCTCTCAGAAAAGCTGTGTCTTTAAATTCATCCCCTTTAAAGCACCCCAGCTACAGATGCTCACATTCCCAAAAGCAACTTAATTATACAGGGCTTTTTGTTAAGACCAATCAGTCGTTCAGGCGACCCACAAACTCGTCCGAGTTTTGCATTTGGAAACCATTCTGGATATTTTGGAGCTGGCTAGAAAATGCTTGTGGATGTTACTGAGATGGACTGACTTGCTTTGGAAAGGGCTTAGAACTGAAAGAGAACAATTGGTTATATTCCCTATCCTGTTATTGCGAGAAGGGATCCAGCGGTGTGTGTCCGTATCGACAGGGGAAGTAATGGCCGTGGGCAGGTCTGATCCGTCTCACCCTCGTAAGTGATGTGGAAACCGGGCTTGTTCTGGGAGTAGTCGCTGTGAAAGAAGAAGCTGGTCTCGTGGGTCGTGCTGAAGAATGATTCTGGAACAACAGGCCCACTGAACCGATCGATCACCGAACCTGAGTCCAGCATCCCGCTACGGACTTCAAGATAGTCGTGCACGGCCTCCGTGGAGAAGTTGAGGAATTGCAGGTGAATCCCTGGTTCATAAACAATCAGAGGAGAGATACGGTGCATTTTAACAATTAGGTACCTGAAGAAAAGAAGTAAAATGCAACTTGAAAGTTACAGGATACACACCAAAGCCAACAGGAAGTTTAACTGTCCAGTTGCAGTCGAGCCCACTGGGGTAATTTCCGGGAAAGCCGGGACTTAGGATGACTCCATTCATGTCGGACAGGAAGCCGCCGCACTGAGCTTAAAAGACAAGAGCAGACGTGCACAGAGTCAGTGAAGACGATACACACAGAATACTGTAACGCCCAGTGCAACGCTGAGAATAGATTCCCAACTGGGAACGATGAGAAACTATCAAACAGATATTCATCAAATCCAAACTCCATTACTGAATCTAGTGATATGCAAAATGAACTCATTTGCGCATATAAGAGAGCCTCGTGTTCTCTGTATATATAAATAACAATGCAATGATGTGCAATAAGAAATGCTTTCAAATGCTAATGGAATAAATGTGCTGTGTTCATTTTGAGAAAATGATACATGGGTTATGTTTTCTCATAATGACTTTTTAAATTAACACCACCAGAACTCACTGGGATTGAAAGGCCAATATTGAAGACTGAAGTATATCCCCTTGATTTTACTGCGGTGTGTGTGTGCGTATCTCCCTGCTTGTGTTTGCATTCGTCTTATTGGCACATGTGTAATGAATGGCCTGTCGGACTCGCTGTGTCCCTTTACAGTTCTTTAGAACAGCAATTGAAATGTCAATAGAGAACATCTTCTGAATCTTCTGTTTGCATTGGAGCTCGGATCAATTAAACTTCAAGTGCCACTCTTAAAAACACAGCCGTGTCTAACGTCACCAACCGAGTCGTGCAACAAATCCTCAATTTACAGTTTATTTTGATAGTTCACTTTAGAAATTCTACTGACTATAAGTAACTTTGCAACTACATACTTATTGTACTAACCTGAAACCTAACCTAACAGTCAACTAATACTCTAATGAGAGTTAGTTGACATGTAGTCAATAAGTTACTTATAGTTTGTAGAATGTCTAAAAGGGGAATATCAAAGTAACCTGAAACTTAAATAAAAAATGATAAATAAATGCATAATTTCATTGTTTAGTTCAGTATGAAGGCATGTTATCATACACATAATCTACACTCTAAAAAATGCTGGGTTAAAAACAACCCAAGTTGGGTTGAAAATGGACAAACCCAGTAGTTGGGTTGTTTTTAACCCAGCGATTGGGTAGTTTTAACCCAGCGGTTGGGTTAAATGTTTGCTGGGTAGTTTTATTTAACTCAACTATTGTTTAAAAATGACTATATGACTAGCTTAAAATGAACCCAAAATATGTTGGAAATTACATAAAAATCAGACACATAATTACTAGAGGCAACAATAATAATCAAAAGGTGAACATTTATTAATAAGCAATTTAATAAATGTTTATTGTTTAATTGTTATTCATTAAACTTATTAATAAATGTTCATTTATCAAACATATTAATACATGTTCATTTCCAACATATTTTGGGTTCATTTTAAGCAAGAAATACAGTAATTTTTAAACAATAGTTGAGTTAAATAAAACTACCCAGCAGATTGGGCAAACATTTAACCCAACCGCTGGGTTAAAACAAACCATTCGCTGGGTTAAAACTACCCAATCACTGGGTTAAAACAACCCAACCGCTGAGTTAAAACCACCCAATCGCTGGGTTAAAACAACCCAATCGCTGGGTTAAAACAACCAATCACTGGGTTAAAACAACCCAACCACTGAGTTAAAACCACCCAATCGCTGAGTTAAAACAACCCAATCGCTGGGTTAAAACAACCAATCGCTGGGTTAAAACAACCCAATCACTGTGTTAAAACAACCCAGTCTCTGGGTTTGTCCATTTTCAACCCAACTTGGGTTGTTTTTAACCCAGCCTTTTTTTAGAGTGTATTTATAAAAACATTAGATGATATAAATCATGAATTTCTATAAGTTACATTTCAATATTCTAGAGTCTGTATAAGATGAAACACCACAAATTCATTGTTCTAAATTAAATTGCGCTTAACTTTTAAATCCAAATTCAATTGCTGAGAATTGCGTAGAATTAAAATGGAATGAAATGTGAAAAAATAAAAAAAGTAAATAAATGTAACAATTTCATTGTTCATTAAAAATGTTATAATACACATCACAACATATTTCAAAATCATTAGATGATATAATGTCTGAAACCTAAAGACATTTGTATAGAAAAGCATTTTGGATCTGCGTGGAAGAACAATTTATTCCCTCAGAATCCCAGAGCATTTCCAGAGTTACATTTGCAGTGAAAATGTGAATTGTTAGTTTTTAGATTGCTTTTCAATAAATTGAAATTTAAATGTGATTTTTCCATGGTATGGTTAACTTTTTCCATAGAAAAACCCCTTGCATTTACCATAAAAATCTTAAAAATAGATCCGAACATCAATATATAATCAACAGATTCACATCTTAACACTTAGTTAGTTAATTTGACCCAAATTTGGGTTGAAACAACCAGGCTTTTTTTTTTTTTTAGCGTGTACTGAACTTAGTTTAAAGAAGTATGCATAATCAGTTTTGCAAAATGTACATCTATTAGAAGTAAACTTGCACTTTCCTACTGTACTGTTGCTCAAGCCACTTAACCTGAGGTTACGCCGCGGTCTGTCACTGCTATTAGTCGCTCTGGATGAAAAGCATTAGCGAAATGGCGAGTAACTTGTGAGCGATGGAGTTATAGCCGCAAGATATCATGAGACACGGAAGGAGGGTTTAAGGCTAATAGATTTCAACAAAAGAGAGAATGTAAAAAAGAAGATTAGACTGAACGCGACCTCAAAGATCTAGCCTGAAGAAAGCTTTTTCATAGTCCATTTGATTAAATAGAGCTCTAACAGACTGCAGTCGATCTCTCTACGGTTGGTACGCTGTGATGAAGCAGCTGTTACACTGAAATCAAATAAGATGAAACGCCACAACTAACAGGGACATACGGATGTTGCGACACACTAATGTGGAGAATTGAGATTACCGAGAAGGAAAGCAGTGGTAATGCTCTCATTGAAAAGGCCAAACAAAGAGAAGTGACTGTAAATAAGACGTACCCAGACAGAGGGGCGCGGGGTAGTTCCAGCGTCTGACAGGCCCCGGCATGCACGTTATATATGCACTTCCCTGCAACAGTGGAAATGAAGAAAGATATTGACTTTTCCAAGAAGCTCTCACCAATTCCGAAGAAAGATGAATCACTCGTAAGAAAATGTATCATTCATCGTGCTCTTCCACGTACCACAATAACAAAGCCTCGGCACTGTGAATGAATCTAATAATGCGCACAGAAGAGCAGAAAATCAAACGCTGAACTTTAAGGTGTTTCTTCAACTTCGGCACTTTTAGAAATAAACTGCCTTTTTTTGAACACACACTTTCACTAGTTCCATTTGCCTTTTAAGAAAGTGTAAATGCATCGCATGTTTTGTTTCCTGAAATAACTAATGAACACTTTTATCACATTTTACTCATGCTAATGCTACACTGTAAAAAAAAAAAAAAGTTGCTGACTTTAAGTACAATCAACTTGGATGTTCAAGTAATTTCAACTTAAATTACATTAAACTGACTTCAAAAAAAAAAAGTTGCTTAACTTATTTTGATGAGTTAAAGCAATGTAAAAACATGTTGTCATAACTTATTGATCATATATTTTTTTTAAAGTGTATGCATGCATTCTAAACTCACAATTAAATATTTTACACATTTTGCATCATTTTACAAAATTACAGCGACAGAAATTGCATTTTGAACATGCTAAGGCTAATTTCATGCATTGTAAACAGGGTTATTATCATTAACTAAAAGTATTAAAAACATTTCTGTTAATTGAACTAAAGTTGAAATGAAATAATATATAAATATTAGTTGAAAAGCTATGAAAATAAGAAATGTTGCCTTGGGAATAAACTGATAAAATTTTAAGTTGGAGCACTAAAATTATTAATTGGAAATAAATAAAAACTAAAACTAAAATAAAAATAAAAATAAATTAAACCTAAACAGCAAAAAAAATAAATAAATAAATAAAAAATAAAAAAATAAAAAAACTAATAAAATGACAAAAGCAAATAATGAAATGACTAAAAATTAAATTAAAATTCACATGAAAAAAATTAGGGATGCATGATATATCGGCCACAATATCGGTATCGGCCGATATATGTTCATTTTTAATGTTATCGTTATCGGCCAGATAAGAAAATTTGGCCGATATATTAAAGCCGATATTAGAAATGTTGCCTTGGAAATAAACTGATAAGTTTAAGTTGAAGCACTAAAATTATTAACTGGAAATAAATAAAAACTAAAACTAAAATAAAAATAAAAATAAATTAAACCTAAACAGCAAAACTAAAATAAAAAAATAAAAAAATAAAAAAATAATAAAATGACAAAAGCACATAATGAAATGACTAAAAATTAAATTAAAATTCACATGAAAACTAAAAAAAATGTATAAAAATTAGGGATGCACGATATATCGGCCACCATATCGGTATCGGCCGATATATGTTCATTTTTAATATTATCGTTATTGGCCCGATAAGAAAATTTGGCAGATATATTAAAGCCAATAAATAATGGATTATTATAAAAATTTGGATTTAGATTTATCGGACAATATATCGGTTATCGGCTTTCAAATATAAAGAATTATCGGTTATCGGTATTGGCCAAAATTTTCATATATGTGCATCCCTAATAAAAATAATAGCTAATTCAAAACATGAATAAAACTAAAATAACACTGATTCTAAATACTAAATACAAAATTACAGATTGGAAATGTCTCTCACATTACATGTCTCATATTTCATCTCAAGGTCCTTGGAAAACAAAAAACTAACTTTTGAGAAGAATTTATGTTTTGGGGAAAGTGTTGGTCATGGTGACAGTGCGGGAGAGAACTAAAAAACATATTTCACTCTTTTAGATTATCAACTATAAAAATCTCAATTAATATTTTATGATGCATTTTCATATTTTAAGACCAAAAGTCTGGAGTAAAAACAATAACATCTCCACTTAAAAAGCATTTCAAAAGCAGGGAAAGGAAAAGAAAAAAAAATCAGTTTTACTAAAACTCAACCCCTGGGACAAGTAAGTGCTCGTAATTGAACAAACTCTTTTTGATTGACTGTCACTCTTCTGAAAGATTTTCTGAAATGAAGTCAGCTGTTTAACGCACTGTTGATTACGTAAGCAAAAAGACAAAATAAGCAGCCAAAAAGCTTTTCAGAATGAGAGCAAACGTCTCTGAGCATCTGAAGCGTATGTTATGAAATCGCCCACCTTTAGAGTGTATCCTTGCTCACAGTGGAACGAGACAACATCACCCACGAAGTAGCGGTCGCCCACCTTCACACCATTGCTGGGGGTTTGAGGTTCTGGGCAGGAGTCCAAACCTATTGCTTCGGACACAGGAAACTCTCTTCATTTGTCAGAATGCAAATGTTCACCAACACAAATGGAAATTGATCTGCATTTACACTGTGAGAGGCAAAAGAGCCCCGTGAGAGAAACGAGTCATAACAAATGTTAAGTGATGCATGCTGTGGTGTTCGTAAATCAAACAATTCAATAATTCACGGTCGTTTCTGGCAGGGGTTCCCAAACTTTTTTGTCAGCCGAACTCCTTTGACATAAAATATGTTCTTGAAGTACCTCCGGAGATTTTAGGTTAATATTGCAATATTGATAACTGCAACAAGACTATAACGAAACTATAAAGATAATTATAATGATAACTATATTAACATCCACACCAGCTGAATATAACAATAAGTATAACGATAAGTATAACATTAAGTATAACGATAAGTTTAACAAGAATATAAAAATAATGATAACTATAACATTAACTATATTAGCATCCACACCAGCTGACTATAACGATAAGTATAACAAAAATATAAAGGTAAAGATAACGATAACTATAACGATAACTAAATTAGCATCCACACCAGCTGACTATAATGATAACGATAAGTTTAACAAGAATATAAAGATAACAATAACTATATTAGTGTCCACCCCAGCTGACTATGATAAGTATAACGATAAGTATGACAAGAATATAAAGATAACTATAACTATAACGATAACTATATTAGCATCCACAGCAGCTGACTATAACGATAAGTATAACAAAATTTTTTAAGATAACGATAACTATAACGATAACTATATTAGCATCCACAACCAGCTGACTATAACGATAAGTATAACATGAATATAAAGATTACGATAACTTTAACGATAAGTATAACTATAAGTATAACAATAATATAAAGATAACTATAACCATAACGATAACTATATTAGCGTCCACACCAGCTAACTATAATAATAAGTATAACGATAAGTTAACAAGAATATAAAGATAAACATAAAGTATAACAAGAAGTACAACAATATAAAGTAACAAGAATACTGTATAAAGATAATAACTATAACGATAACTATATTAGCTTCCACACCAGCTGACTATAACGATAAGTATAACAAGAATATAAAGATAACTATAACGATAACTATATTAACGTCCACACCAGCTAACTATAATAAGTATAACGATAAGTATGACAAGAATATAAAGATAACTATAACTATATTAGCATCCATACCTTCTGACTATAATGATAAGTATAACAAGAATATAAAGATTACGATAACTATAACGATAAGTATAACTTTAAGTATAACAAGCATATAAAGATAACTATAACTATAATGATAACTATATTAGCGTCCACACCAGCTGACTATAACGATAAGTATAACGATAAGTATAACAAGAATATAAAGATAACGTTAACTATAACGATAACTATATTAGCGTCCACACCAGCTGACTATAACGATAAGTATAACGATAAGTATAACAAGAATATAAAGATGACGTTAACTATAACAATAACTATATTAGCGTCCACACCAGCTGACTATAACGATAAGTATAACAATAAATATAACATTAAGTATAACAAGTATATAAAGATAACGATAAATATAATGATAACTATATTAGTGTCCACACCAGCTGACTATAATGATAAGTATAACGATAAGTATAACAATAAATATAACGTTAAGTATAACAAGAATATAAAGATAACGATAAATATAATGATAACTATATTAGTGTCCACACCAGCTGACTATAACGATAAGTATAACGATAAGTATGACAAAAATATAAAGAAAACTATAACTATAACGATAACTATATTAACGTCCACACCAGCTGACTTTAACGATAAGTATAACAATGAATATAAAGATAAAGATAAAGATAACGATAACTATAACAATAACTATATTAGCGTCCACACCAGCTGACTATAACGATAAGTATAACGATAAGTATGACAAGAATATAAAGATAATAACTATAACGATAACTATATTAGCGTCCACACCAGCTGACTATAACGATAACGATAAGTATAACAATAAATATAACGATAAGTATAACAAGTATATAAAGATAACGATAAATATAACGATAACTATATTAGCGTCCACACCAGCTGAGTATAACGATAAGTATAACGATAAGTATAACAAGACTATACAGATAACGATAACTATAAATATAACTATATTAGTGTTCACACCATTATTTATATAATGCGTATACACCAGTTTATGTCATCTGTCGCTTTAATTGCTCAAGCTCTGAAAGCAGGATGGATTCTGATTGGCTGTCAATGTTTTTATCGTTTATCAGCTGCAAAAATAAAACATTCTGAACGGTCCTTATGCCATGTCATAATTTCAATTTTATTTTGATTGCAGCCTTATTTATTTTAATTTTATGATTTAAATAAGCTTTTCATCAACTCATGAACCCCCGTTTGGGAAACCCTGGAGGTGAACAGTCATCATACCTGTGTATTCCAGGTGAAAACCAGCTCCAGAGACGCTCATGTCAGTCTGAAAGGTGAGGTAGAGGTTGTTGGACGTGGTGTTCAGCAGGGGTGGAATCGTGGTCCCTAAAGGGATTTGCATTAGAACATTTTGGTTTGCATGACAGGCATAACAGCGCATTGTTCCCTACAGCTCCTGCTGGGATTGTGACATTCCGTCACGAGGCTTCAACGGATGTCATTCAACTCTGTCATGACTGTCAGCAGCTTCATCGAGTCACCGGATCTATTGATGAAGTGCCGTCGCTGTTAAAGTTGGGTCACACCTCGCTGCTGTCCACCTAATCATACTGAAACCACAGCTGGCCACACAACAAGACAGATCAGACCTATTGCAGTTTTGTGAACCGGCGGTGACCTCCATCAAGCAGAGCGACGCTCTCGAGCCACTCTGGAATCTCGATGATGGGCTATTTGTCGAGTGACCGCTGACGTTCGGCACTAAAGAGGTTGTGACGAATAGATTACACTTGCAGCCTTAACCGCATGGGGAATTTAGACCGAGGTGGTCCCGTGTACATGAAGCCATCTCACCTTCTTTATGCACGAGGCATCTCCATCCCATAACTTCCTTTAATCTTTCATTTGTCCTCCGAGCAGATTAAACGTCAAACTGTCAGCAATACTTAACGCTTTGTCTGAGAGGGATAGCGGCCGCTAAGGTCAGCGCATATTTATTTTGCTTTGTGCGGCTGATGCATTGATACAGGGATACGGTGGCAAATAATTAAAATCTGTCTTTCACTTCTGAGGGCTCTGCCGATTCGAGTCATCGGAGCTACACTGATATCATTCTGTCTTCTACTTATACTGAGAGCCAGGAAAGTCAATAAAAAGTCTATACAAAGAGGAAAAAAGACAGACTAAGCAAAGGAGAGAGGACACGACAAACAAAATCAAGTAAACAAGCCCTCTCTGAGCCAAAAGATGTGAAAAAAACATGAGATAAATACATAAATAAGCAGTATAAAATAAAATAAAATAAAATAATGCCAGACTAAACATGGTAGAAAGGGCACGACAAACAAAATCAAGTAAACAAGCCTTTCTGAGACAAAAGATGTGAAAAAACACAAGATAAATAAATAAATAAATATTGCGAAACAAGCAGTATAAAATAAAATAAAACATTAAAATAAAACAATAAAATAAAAAAATAATGCCAGATTAAACGTGTCAGAATGGGCACAACAAACAAAATCAAGTAAACAAGCCTTTTCTGAACCACAAGATAAAAAAATAAATAAATAAATAAATAAAGATTGTGAAACAAGCAGTAAAATAAAAAATTTTTTTAAAAAAGCCAGACTAAACATGGCAGACAGGGCACAACAAACAAGGTCACGTAAAACAAGCTTTTTCTGAACCAAAAAGAAAAAAAAAAAAAAGAACAATTAAGATAAATAAATAAAACAGATTGCAAAAAAAAAAAAAAAAGCAACTACGAAAAAGGTAATAAAATAAAATTAAATAAAATTAAATAAAACAAAAAATTAAATAAAATAAAAATAAAACGGCAAATAATTAAAATCTGTCTCACTTCTAAGGGCTCTTGCCGACTTGAGTCATTGGCGCTACACTGATATAATTTTGTCTTCTACTTGTACTGAGAGCCAGGAAAGTCTATAAAAAGTCTATACACCAAGAGGAAAAATGTCAGACTAAGCATGGCAGAAAGGGCAACAATAAATAAAATAACAAATAAACAAACAAATAAATAATAAATAAAACCAACTGCAAAAAGGCAATTACATAAAAATTAAAAAATAATATAATATAAAATAATTAAAATCTGTCTTTCTCTTCTGAGGGCTCAGTCGATTCGACTCATTGGCGTTACGCTGATATCATTCTGTCTTCTACTTATACTGAGAGCCTCACCAGGGAAACTCTGACATTCAGTCCCACTGCTTATAAAGCTGCTGATCCATGATATCCCATGACAGCTCAAATATTGATGTGCTTTGGATGACAAAACAAATCTCTAGATGAAAACCAGGCGGCATGAGGTTACAAACAATAGTCTTATTTCACAGATGCGACACCTTCAGTTTCTTCAGACTGACTAGAATGTGTTAAAGAAACTAAGGACGACTGCACAACAGTTGTATTTGCCGAATATGTTAAAGTCAACACGGCGTGCTTGGGTTATTTGGAAAACAATATCAAACTTAGGGAAGAAAACAGATGGTTTCCATCTTACCCGAATAGCTCCCTAGTCTCGGAGCGTTGCTGTCGACACCGTCATAAAAGTCCAGAGAGTCCCAGTTGTGTTCGGTGGAAAACGTCACGACTGTAATCTACAGAAATAAAATACAAAATAAAGCACAATCACTTCAATTACACTATAATACATAACACACCAATGATGAACAATAAATTATAATGCATAGTTTTAGGTAAATATTGAGTGAAATGTGTTAAATGTTTAATTTTTCAACAATTTTGGTGCATCTCATTTGCTAAAATAAATATAAATTTCACAAGTCAGTTCTGGTCTGATAAGGCCATGTACACCAAAAAAAAAAAAAAAAGACAAACAGTCATAAAATCATGCAAAATAAACAGGCTTATAAATCTATAAAAGGAAAAAGAAATCGCTTTCATCTCTTTTGTTGTTGACGTCAAAGGCTGTGTTCAATTGAATGGTGAAATCTGGCACTTGCTAATATGACTAATGCTAAAGCAACATTTGGTCCAGTGTTTGTTCCATGTGTTTGACTTATGAATCATATGTCTTCTGTTGTTTTTGTATTTACACAGTTTTCAGATTATGTTAATAATTTTGCATACTGTTCAGCCTATGCAGAATAACGATAAACAGTGTAAAAACAGAGAACCGCTGCTGTAGATATCAGCCGCTGAAAACCCATATTGGTTGACCATTAATTTATTAATAGAGAACAGCAAAAATGAATATTCACAAGTTCAATAACAAAGCAAAGCAAATAATAATGGGATTCCCTTGATTATATTTTTATCCCCTGGCAAAAGCGTTAAGTAATCAAACACACTTCAACTAATTATAATTTGAAATGTTTTTCTGAAGATACTAAAAAAACAAACAGTTTTGTCTCACTTGGATTCCGGTTCCCTCCGGCACAAAGACCTTCCAAACGCAGTTCAGGTGGTTGTCATAGGGATCGGGGTAACCCGGAGACAGAACGGTCCCACGGCGCGCGGTCAGAACTCCTCCGCACGGAACTGGAAGACAGATTTCAGGAAAAAAGACAGACTAAACGTGGCAGAGAGGGCACGATGAACAAAATCAAGTAAACAAGCCCTTTCTGAGCTAAGATATATGACATATAATGTAAAAAAGTAAAATAAAAACAAATGACAAAAAAGTAATAAAATAAAATGCCAAAAAGTACCTTAAAAGGCTAGATCAAGTCGATAATTCAAATAAATAGTAAATACATAATAATAACAATAATATTAATAATAAATACAAAAATAAAACAAATAAAATTTAATATATATTAAAACAAAAAATGTTTTTTTTATATTTAATAAATATTTTTAAATAATATTTTAAGAAAAATAATTTAATTATTAAAATAAAATAAATGATTAAATAATTATTAAAAAATAATAATTTATTTAAAGTAAATAAAATAAAATAAAATAAAATAAAGGCCATGAAACACTATTTGCAATCCATTTGACTGTTTTAAATGGCAGAGAGGGAACAACAAACAAAACCAAGTAAACAAGCCCTTTCTGAGCTTAAAAAAAAAAAAAAAAAATGATGTAAAAGCAACATAAATAAATAATAAATAGATAGTAAAAATAATTCGGGATACACCGAAGCGCGTGCCCAGAAAGCTGCGTCTCAGACAGCGCTTGAATACTAAATTAAATTCTTTCACATCTTCTTGTGCTCGAACTGACAAATTTACACAAAATTATGTAAAAACGGACATCTTGGCGAGTATCCAAGTAAACATAATTGGTAATGTCTCAGGTGAACATAAACAGTTGAGAAATAAAATGCATGTGTATCAGTATATTGGATCCGTGCATTCGCTCTTAAAGTGACAGCAGCCTAATAAACCTGCTGCTGAGTTTTTAATGTTAATCAAACTACAAAGGACACAAAAATCACTCACTGCTCTTGACTGAATGACTTTTGTAACTTTAATAAAGATTCATCTATATTTAATTTACACAGTGAAGTGTTATTTTAAATTTTGTTTACTTTAATCAAATTATGTACCTGAAAACCTGAAAATCACTGTTTATTTCATTTGTATCTTTGTTCTGTTGTATTTATTTTTGCTATCTGTAATTTGATTATTTGTTCTTATTTTATTACTGACTGTTTACTTGTCTTTAATAATGTTTTAAAGGGGACATTTCATGAAAATCTGACTTTTTCCATGTTTAAGTGCTATAATCGAGTCCCCGGTGCATCTACCAACCCAGAAAATGTGAAAAAGGACAACCCAGTGACTTTGTTTTGGCAAGCCTTTGTCTGCAAGCATGTGAACAAACGAGCCGCTCAGATTTTGCTCCCCTTGTGACGTAGGAATGGGATCTTATTATAATATTACCACCCCTTAATCTGCACGTTTACACCCACGGTGCTGCCATTTTGTTTTCGCAAGTGAAAATGGTGTACCAGTTCTAACGCCATGGCAAAAGTTGGAGCAAAGCATGCTAACTGTTCTGTCGTTGGCTGCACAGATGAGCAGTGAACACTATTTAGAGTCTCATTAGCTTGGATAGCTCTGTTTGGCAAACAGGTACGCTATGTATAGTGGGCGTCCGTACGGGTTTAGCAACATGACGGCACATGCTAGTCGATGAGTTGAATCAACTCCACAGCAACTACATAAATTTATCCACTAACCATTCAGAAACATCCTAAAAGTTGTAACTTCTTCCTGAGTCTCTCCATCAGTGTCGACTCCGGTTTGAACAATGTAAGGCTGAACACCGTCGTCATTTTGGCTGCGTGAGATTCTCCAGCTTTGTTGTTGTTGAACAACCGAAGCGCGAGCTGTTAAAGCTCCGCCCTCTTCTGGAAAGGGGGCCGGGAGCAGCAGCTCATTTGCATTTAAAGGGACACACACAAAAACTGTGTGTTTTTGCTCACACCTGACCGTTTCATGTCATTGATTTAAGCTGAAAAGTAGTACTGTTTCTGAGGCAGAGCAAGTTTTCAAGTTTTTTTTTTATTTTTTTATAATGATGTTCTTGCTGAAGCAACCAGCCAACAATCAACTGGGTCGGTCCATCTTAACCCAACTCCAGGGGGATGTCATTACCAGGTGCAGATCTGAAGTGCCACACATTAATGTTAATGTCGCTGCATCTGCTTTCATCTAGCATGGACATAACATGGACTAGTTATGAGTCCTTCTTCTTCATGCATTACGTCCTGGGAGTTCGAACGACTCCTTCCAGACCCAGTGTCCTGTATCATGTGTCTGCAGCCACGGCAGACCTTCATCTTTTATATAGGCTTCATCCTGCTCTGCTTAAAACACATTATGCATTCATCATTTTCAATTATTCAACCACGTACTCCTTCTATTTGAAGTTTCCTCTCATATTTCAGCCCACTGAAGGGGATCCTTTGAGCAGCAAGAAACTCTTATCTTCTGAAGAGCTGTCGAGCTTAAGTGCAACCATAATGATATTTTTGGTCACAGCTAGCTGACAGACACTAATTCAATCTATGTAAAACCGGACACTTTGGAGCGGATTTACAAAACTGGCTATTAGACAACACTGAAAAGTTCATCATTTAAAGGAACGGTTCACTCAGAAATAAAGACTGTATCTTTTACTCACTCTCATGTTGTTTCAATCCTGTATGACTGACTTTCCTCTGTTGAGCACAAGAGGAATATCATGCTTTTCTTTCTTATAAATAATGTAAGTTAGTGAGGATAACAAAAAGCATCATTAAAGTATTCTATATGACTCATGCACTACATTCTTCTTCTTATTATTATTATAGTCAAGTTTCAGTCGACTAAACGTCTGTCCATTTTAGTCCAGTTTTAGTCACATTTTCGTCATGCTGCATAAATCAGGGTTCGTACAGATACTGTAAAAGGCAATTCCAGGACTTTCAAGAACTTTTCAAGCACTACTTTTTTTGGTTTTCAAGGACTACAATCAGAGATCTCACTTATCAAACAATATCTTTATTATCTTTCAAAGGTTAATTGATAATTATAAAAAAAAAAAAAAAAATGGTACAAATAAAGTGCGGCACATGCAAAATATGACTGTAGCAACTTTAAAGGATTAGTTCACTTCAGAATTAAAATTTCCTGATAATTTACTCACCCCCATGTCATTCAAGATGTTCATGTCTTTCTCTCTCAGTCGAAAAGAAATGAAGGTTTTTGAGGAAAACATTCCAGGATTTTTCTCCATATAGTGGACTTCACTGGGGTTCAACGGGTTGAAGGTCCAAATGTCAGTTTCAGTGCAGCTTCAAAGAGCTCTACACGATCCCAGACGAGGAATAAGAGTCTTATCTAATGAAACGATCGGCCATTTTCTAAAAAAAAAAATAAAAATGTATATACTTTTTAACCAAAGTCTTGCACTGCTCTGTGATGCACCACGCATTACGTAATCATGTTGGAAAGGTCACGCGTGACGTAGGCGGAAGTACTGCGGTAGGGTGAAAAACTCCATCTCATTTTCTCCTTCAACTTCAAAATCGTCCGACATCGTTGTTTTACCTTTTTTTGCAAAGGGCATTTGACTTAGTCTTTGCACGTTCACTTTGTAAACACTGGATCGGTACTTCCGCCTACGTCACGCGTGACCTTTCCAACGTGATTACGTAATGCGTGGAGCATCACAGAGCAGTGCAAGATGAGCATTTGTGGTTAAAAAGTATTTCATTTTTTTTTTTTTTTTAGAAAATGACCGATGGTTTCTCTAGATAAGACCCTTATTCCTCGTCTGGGATCGTGTAGAGCTCTTTGAAGCTGCACTGAAACTGACATTTGGACCTTCAACCCGTTGAACCCCAGTGAAGTCCACTATATGGAGAAAAATCCTGGAATGTTTTCCTCAAAAACCTTCATTTCTTTTCAACTGAAGAAAGAAAGAGAAACATCTTGGATGACATGGGGGTGAGTAAATTATCAGGAAATTTTAATTCTGAAGTGAACTAATCCTTTAAGTATGGGAACATTAACAAAGCCCTAGAACTTACAACATATTTAATATATTAAATACAAAGTTTATAATTGCTATTATTGTTCAATAAATATTTTATATTATAATGTTTCTGTACTTGGTATTGAGAAACGGTCTGTATGTTAATGATGGGGGTTTATCAACGACTTCACTGCAGGTTACATAGTTTGGCCAGTAGGTGACGGCAAGGGACTGATTTTAAGAGTGAGTTAGTAGACCGTTCATTAAAAAAAAATGTTGATTCATTCTGGAACAAAGCAAGGTTGTAGACAAGAAAAATATTGTAACTTTCAACAACACTATAAGGTGCAACTGACAAGCAAAGGTGGGGTGAAGCTGAATCTTGACGCTTTACTTCAAAGAGATCAATCCATTGATGGGAAATCCCCTTAACCACTGAACAGATACTATGACAAAGATATCGCTTTCCACATTCAAACTTTTTTTTTTTCCATGTCTATATGATTGACCTGAAGAATGAAAGCTGTATCATAAACTTGGAAAATATGAGCAATATCACGTTCATTGCCATGTGAAATGGCTCTGTATCTATATCAGACGGGCTGCAGCGTTAATTTGCATGAAAAAGATTGTATTTGTGTTTTTTCGTCATATATACAGTATATTGTCTTTCAATAATTCAAGCACTTTCAATTACCTCTTCATAAATATGGCTGTTTTCAAGTGTTTTCCAGGACTTGAATTTCAAAAAGTCAAATTCAAGTACTTTAAGTACCTTGTACGAACCCTGTTAAATTGATAATCACAATTATTTTGCTAAAAACTATAATTGCAACGATTGTCATTTGAGAAATTTCTTTAGAATTATTGCACTTTCACCTATAAGCACAAATCAAGAGAATGTCGACTCGTACACATGGTTTATTTTACCTCATCTAGTGTACTGATTTATTATACGCTATTTATCATATAAATGAACACGCTCTGTTTACATTATGAAGACCGGTAAAACAAGAAACGTCTCTCTGAATCTAAAACAGTGAAATTCCTAATGTTTTTCTATTAAAACAACAGCAAAAAAGACTTTGTACCGTCACACAGAGGTTGCATTAATGCATTTATTTAGCAACCGCAAACAATATAGTCGAGATTCATGTTTGGATTTATTACAGTTCATCACTGAAGGTTTTAGTCGCAGCAAACAGCGCAAACGGCTTGTGAAGAAACATAAGACTGACTGAATGACACTTTCATTTAAGAAGAATGTTAATGGAGATCATCAGCAC
The DNA here is from genome assembly GCA_039654765.1 of Mylopharyngodon piceus. Taxonomy (NCBI): domain Eukaryota; kingdom Metazoa; phylum Chordata; class Actinopteri; order Cypriniformes; family Xenocyprididae; genus Mylopharyngodon; species Mylopharyngodon piceus. Next base: position 19,260,301 of record CM077445.1, read on the forward strand.
TTCTTCTGCAGTTTAGTTTAGAGAGAATGTGTGCGGTTGCCAGATTGCCATATTGGTGGCCAGTTTGCAAATATTAAGTTTTTATTTTTTTAACTACATTAATCTTGTCAATGATATTGCATGCTGATATAGTCACAGTTATCGTTTAATGACATTGGTGTCGTCTCGTCTTAGTCAAGGAAAAAAAGCTTGTTGATGAACACTTTATCACAGTTTTCGTTAATGAAAGTTGAAGTCAAGAACTGAATCAGTCCAATTTGTGAATGAATCACTCAGACTTCTCTTGTGAACTGGATCAAAGAATTGATTGGAAAAGAATGATTCATTCACAATTATGACATCAATTCTACTCTCACCAACTGTTATGAAGACCCAGACCAAAAGTTTTATTGAAAAACCACTTGAATTTCTCACACAAAATACATCTTATAGCTTAAAATGACCTGTGAAACAGCGCAAGACTACTCTTAAGATACTTTTATGGTCATTTTGCAGCTGTCTTATATTTATCATAAAATAGTGGCCAGCATTATCTTTTGTATTCAACGAAATAAAATGTCAGGTTTGGAATGACATGAGAGCGAGTAAATGATGAAAATATTAATTTTGGGGTGAACAAACCATTTAAAAATAGTCAACACTTGTCTCTGTTAGAACTGTAAGTAAATATAAAAGTATAAAAACACTGCAAAACATTTGTGTCATCAGAATAAACATCATTAAAATGAGATCAACTTGCAGTTCAAAAGATATTCAGCTGTTTTCTTTCCCTAACTGGAAATTATCTTGTTTTAAGCAAAAGCACACTTTGTCAAATTTATGCTTAAAAAGTCTGGAAATATATTCACTGAAAACAGCTTCTCAAGTACAGTATCTTGATGCTTTGATAGCTACTGTATGTTTCCTGCAAAACATGACAAAATACTAATTAAGAAAACGATTTATTGCAGTAGATACATTTATATGTTTGTAAAGCCTAACCTTCCCATCATCAGTCAGAGACAAAGATCCCAAGGACTTGTAGTGTATATGCAAAATCGCCACATTCATAATTACAGTATTGTGCTTTCTAATAGAAACACGTCATTCCAAATGACTTCAATTTTCCATTTTCATTAGCGCTTTTCAAAACACTGAAAGCAGACAAACGTCAGCTGAGAAGAAAAGCTGAGGGGGAAAAACACTAACTGGAATAAATTGAAAGGACGAGGAATGAATCTTCTGGCAAGCCTGACACTCTTTGTCACCTTTGCAGGGCTCAGTCAAGCAATTTTTATTTGCTTGTTGAGGCTTCGCCAGACATTGTGCTCAGCACCTTTTGTGTAGCTATCAATAAACGCGAATCCTCTCTGGATGTTAACTACCGCAAGGGCGTTCTGTCTTCACAGGCAGTATCTGACGCTATCTGTCAAAGGCACCGAGGCCCGAGTCAATCGCTTTGTTTTCAATCGCCAGGTGCACCTCCGGGCGGTGCAAAAAAAATGCCACTCATCTGTTAGTGCTTTACCCTTTTCCTTCTTTATTCTCTCTTCTGATGCCTGGAAGAATATTTTACATGGTTAATTCAAGGCAATTATTCAGTTGACTTCCATTTCGAGCGCATCTATATTCCACAGGTGACGTCCCACGCGCTCTCACGCCCCCGCTATAATCAAAAAGGTTTCCAGCTACGTTAATGTCTTCATTAGCAGCCGGCGTTCAAGAGAGGATGAGAAAGTCGCTCGGGGCAGAGAGCAATTTCATGTAAATCAATGGAACGTGAAGCTACCATAAATAGAATAACACACATGTTGGAGTAAGCTAACGCTTTACTTGATCATGGCTAGTGTACTGGTGTCGTTTGGTTTGCTATAAATCTGCCTCGTTAACGGCGCAGGCTGTATTTCACTGGATCTTTTTTTGTCCGTGTGGTTTCGGAGTTTAGACTGACACCTACTGGCGTGGAGCCGCAAAGTTTTTATAAAAAAGTTAATATTAAATCAAAATAGCATAATAATGCCGTCACCCTAATTTACATTAATGGTTGCAGAATTAATTGTTAATATTAGTAAAGTAGTATAATTGGAGAATTAATTAGTATTATTGGTAATATTATATATTAAAATAGCAAACTAATACTGTCACCCTTATTTACATTAATGCTATAATTGCAGAATTAATTATTATTAGTAATGTAATATAATCGCAGAATTAATTAGTATTATTGGTAATATAATATTTTGATAAAATGTATTAAATTTTAATTTATTTTATTTTAGATGAGTAAATACTAAATATTATAATAAAATAGCAAATTCTCAAATTTACATGAATGCTCTAAATGCAGAATTAATTAATAACATTTTAATTTATTTTTATTTTAGATGAGTAAATACGAAATATTATAATAAAATAGCAAATTCTCAAATTTACATTAATGCTCTAAATGCAGAAATAATTATTATTATTAGTAATGTAGTATAATTGCAAAATTAATTAGTATTATTCGTAATATAATATATTGATAAAATTAATAACATTTTAATTTATTTTTATTTTAGATGAGTAAATACGAAATACATTAAAAAGGCAAATTGATGCTAATTTAGATTAATGCTTTAATTGCTGACTTAATTAGCATTATTAATAATATAATATAATATTCAATTATTTTTTTTTACTTATCTTAGATAAGCAAATACTAAATATTAAATTAAAATAGCAAATTAATGTGGTCATCCCAATTTACATTAATGCTATAATTGCAGAACTAATTGTTTTTATTAGTAATGTAGTATAATTTCAGAATTAATTAGCATTATTGGTAATATAATATATTGATAAAAGGTATTCAGCTTTAATTTATTTTTATTTTAGATGAGTAAATAGTAAATAAATTAAAAAGGCAAATTAATGCTGTCACCCTAATTTAGATAACTGCTTTAATTGCTCACTTAATTAGTATTATTAATAATATAACATAATATAATATTTTACTTATTTTTTATTTTATTTTAGATGGGTAAATAATAAATATTACATTAAAATGGCAAATTAACGCTGTCAACCTAATTTAGACTAATGCTCTAATAACAGAATTAATTATTATTCATCTGATTGTTATATGTAGCTTTAAGTAGCTTCAGTGTAGTTTTAGTTATTTTTTGTATAGGTTTTTGAACATCAGCGCTCTTTATTACCAGTTCTGTAGAAAGATTGCTATAGCTAGATGTTTTAATACTCAGATGAGGTTCTTTCTGCAGAACCTGTACCGACTCAATTCGGCACCTGCATGTGTGACTGACAGGTGACAGCAGGTATGTGTCAAAATACATCTGTGCATTATTATCCCTAACATAAGGCGAGACAAGAAATCACCTGGGATGGAGGCAGAATGGGATCTGACATGTCTGAAATTGAACCCTCACCTCCCACGTGAAGCCACGACATCAGCTGCTGACCGATGAGCGGAAAAACTCCCCCAAAACAACGTGCATGCATGTTATTTTAGGAGACAAGACAATGTGACAAAGGTGAATGGACACTGTGCAGAAAAGGCCATAAAAAAGAGCGGTTACCAACAGCAACCCTGTGTGCTATTCCCACACACTGTAGAAATGAATATAAACTCCTGGTGATTCACTGAAGCTCTTCCCTTTAGCAGAAATAATCGATGATAACAGGTGTTACTGTCAGAGGTGCAGCATTTCATTCACCTCTTACAGCATCACCGCACAATAAGACTGCACGGAAGGGACGGATTTGCTTGTTTTCAGTTTTTAAAAATGCAAAACTTGACATTTTTAATTAGTGGTGCTTGCGAAGCTAATTATTAGAGGCCAAGCACTGAAGACGCCTATTGTAAACGTTAGTGTTCTTATTCTTCTTCTTCTTCCCCTCTTGAGTCTATGGCAGCCCACAGAACCGTATGGTAAAAAGTTGTGAAACTTGGCACACAGATAGAGGTCAATCCCAACATTAACCACACCAATTTTGGAGTCTCTAACTCAATCCCTTTAGCGCCACCAACTGTCAAAAGTTTCACTAACATTCATGCTAATAACTTTTGAACCATAAGGGCTAAAACCAAAATTCCGCTTAGAATTTTTCTGCCATTTTGAATTTTTTGACAAACTTACTTTTTTTAACTCCTCCTAGGCCATTGCTCCAATTTTCACGAAAATTGAACCAGATCATCTTCAGACCATGTCGACAAAAAGTTATGGAATTCAAGTCGATTTGTCAAACCGTTTTCGAAAAACATGCAAACGAATTTTACGTAGTGCTTGCGAAAATAGATGTAAGGCTGTATCTCCATATTCAGACCAAACTTGATCCATGTCATCACAAGCATGACCTGAGGTTACATGTTGCGTTTCGGTGCAGCGCCACCTACTGGTCGGGAGATATGAAGAATGGCTATTTTTGCTTATAACTTATGAACGGTTTGTCCAAAAATCAAAGTTGTCTCGTTAGATTTGGGGCGGCATGCTGAGTTGAATGATATCCAACTTTCCCATATCAGCCATTTTGGGCGTCGGCCATTTTGATTTTTGTAATAAAATGCTGTATTTTGCGAACGCATGAACGTATCATTACACAACTCTGTATGGGTCATCGGCACGATGCCATGAAGGAGTCTGAGAAGTTTCGGACCAGTGCCACCTAGTGGTAAAAAAAATTTTTTTTACATGCTTTTAACTTTGGATGTGGTTGACTTATTTTCGTCGTCTCCTTGGATTCTTGAATCCAAGTCCAACGATGCCAAACATGCTAGGTTTCGCCTTATGGTTTGTGCAACGTTGTGTTTCAGCATTAAAAAAAACTTTCACCAATATCTACGACACTGTTAGTCCGATCAAGACAAAACCACCGTAGGAAAATCGGAAACATAGATCGTTGGCTAAATGTTAATGGCCAAATGTCAAAATTTTGATAGTAAGTGGCAAAATGCAATCAAAGTCAGGTGTGGGTAATTTTTTATGTGTTTATACATATAAATGTCTATAACTCCTAAACGAAATGAGATATTTTCACCAAATTGGACACGCTTATGTATGGGGGCACTCTGAGGACACACACAAAAAAGTGGTGGGACTTAGAGATTCTGTACAAACTTTGGCATGTAATTCATCCCGTACCGACCCATGAATGAGGTGTCAAATCGGGCGGCTTATTGAGGGGAGGTGTGCTATGACTTTTATAAGCGATCGGCCGTACAACGTTCGCACAGCGGGTGAAAAAATCGGACAAAAATCCCATAGACTTAACACTGGACAGAAGTTTGCAACATCATATCTCTGCATCACAATGTCGTAGATTCTTGAGGTCGGGCTCATTTGATTTGGCTTACCAAGCAGCCAATAAATACTGATATTTAAACTTCCTAGCCATGCCCTAGCAACCATTTGGCAACATGAAAACACCATATCTCAGCATCAGAACATGAGTTATGCAAAAGACCCTCTCATTTACTTCAGAAAACATATGTCTAGTTGCTTATTAATATTGCTTATGAATGTGAGGCTGGCGATACAGATGAGTAACACCTAAAACCCCTGTGTACGAAAGTGTTGATACTAATTTAACATGTGAAGAAGCCATTTACAAAAGGTACAACATTGAAAAAACAACCCAATTAATTCCAAGGATCAGAGTGAAGGTGAAAAATGATGATGAAAAGAAATCAGGGGGGGAAAAAGGATGATATTGAGCTTTATAATACAAAATCATGACTACTTGTGCTATTCAGTGAGCTCAGAAAATGATGCCGCATTGTTGGGTTGGTGAGAGCGTAAGGATGGCGCCTGTTGATTCTCTCATAGGAGTGTTCCTATTAAATTGCATGAGGACACAGCTAGAAGGAAAGTATTCTGTCAACTTGCATCAAGAGATTTACCCGAGATTCGCATTTACTCGAAATTGCATTTCATGGGGCCATCCACACTGTGTGAACGCTCCTGTATCCATTAGCTCCCAGCACATTTATTTTTAATAAAACCCCCTCAAATCTCCCCGGCTCTGTTCCACAACATAGTGAGCAACTTCTAAGGACCAGCGACATAGGTGAGGGATCTGGAACGCTCTACAAACGCAGAAACTCATATGAACAGTGCTGTGAAACTCACAGTTCATTTCAATAGTTTGGCATTAACATGTTGCTATAGGCAAACGACACGATAATCTAATTCATTAATAATCTAAGCATAAAAATTCACAGCACACACACAAATAATAGGTAAAATTGAATTTTAATTAAATTTCTTTATTTTGTTATTATTAATGTATTTGTTAAAACATATTAATATAAATGTAATGTATTTTAGATTTAAAATACTATAATAAAATATAAAAATAACAAATATAACAATATAAATGTATAAATACTCATCTAAAAATTATAAACACTGTTATTAATAATTTACGTATTACTTATGCAATCTAGTAAAATCTAAAATAAAATATATTTCATTAAAAATAATAATTTTATATTTATATATTATAATAATAAATGCTATAATAATAATAATAATAATAATAATATAATAACATTTAAGTAATTTAAAGTATATTATCTTTGATTATTTATATTGTCAAATGCTATATATAAATATATATATATATATATATATATATATATATAGTTGTTGTCGGGGTGGAAACATGGCAAAATCTCAAGAGTTAAATCAACTCTGCTCAGAGTACATATGGTCCCTCTCTAAATAGTGTTAAAATAACACTGAAGCAGAGTTAAAGTTAACGAGATAATTAAGCGATTAATTAAGTGGTGATTAAACATTAGTGATGAACACCTGCTGTTAACAAGCAGAATCATTAAAGAAAAGAGAAACACAAGAACTACAGCTGTCAGTTTCCTTCACTATTTAGAGAGGGACCATATGTACTCTGAGCAGAGTTGATTTAACTCTTGAGATTTTGGTGTGAACCTTGTATAGACAAAAATGCTACTTTTCAGAAAATGGAAAAATTTTGATATTGTGGCTTTATATATGGTCAGACCCTCACATGTGTCATTATATCATTAACATTTTACCAAAATCAAGCTCAAATGTAGTTACGAGGTTTCTGACCACCGAATTTCGGACATG